>VZTE01003571.1:1247974-1345109 GCA_013397775.1 Eulacestoma nigropectus
GTCTGTGCTCTTGGGCAGGCTGCGGAGCCCCCAAGGCGGGAGGCTGGCGGCGGGGGGTGTGCGGGGACGGGCCCGCCGGCTCCCGCCTTTGTTCCCCCGAAGGGGCGCCCGCAGCCGCATGGCTGGAAGCTGTTCCCTGCCTGCCGCCCCTCCCAGGCCGCTCCCGGGCTCCGCGGATGCCCCGGAGGACGGGGACGGGGGAAGGCGCGGTGGCAGGGAGGATCACCATCGCTTTGCGCAAGTCGGGGGTCTCGGGGCTGCCGGGAGGCGGCAACAGCCCGAGGGGGAAACCCCGAGGGGGCGGCGGGGTGTCCTCCAGCCCGCGACTTTCCCGGTTTGTCCGATTCTCCTGGGTTTTAAAGGTTTCGGGAGGGCCGGGGATGCCCTTGTTGCCGCGCCGGGAGGCGGGCGCGGGGCAGAGCCGCGGGTTCGGCCGGGCTGGGGGCGGCGGGGCCCCAGGAAAGGGAGAATAGCACTGGCTCATCCGCGCTGCGGGGAGCACGCGAAACACCTGAGCTGTTTTGGGAAAAGTAGCTTCGTTAACTGCTTCTGCGCAAGATCTTGGGAGTATCCCGAGATGGGAGACTGGCATTACGCCCGTGTAAGCAACTACATTGAGTGCAAGACAATGATAACAACCCCTGTAACTATCTTGGCTCGGCAAGGCACTGGAGAACTCGGTACGTGCTGCAGCATCCTCATCTCGAGACTACCCAGAGTCATGCCTGAGGACGTCTCAGCAGCAGTGTTGAAACTACCAGTGCAGCTGCTGAAGTCTAGTGTGTATGATGCTGTCTTGTTCTCACTTCTCCCCATTTCTTGCATTTCTCTTAGCAGTTGGAAAGGGAAAAGGATGGGGCTAGAAAAGGAACGGATTATTTTTTAAAAGGGAAAATAGCTTCAATCTAAGGGTTTTTTTCTTTTCATGTTGAATAGGGCAGGAGATAGTAAGTCACTGTTGATAACAGCCATGGAATATTCTAGCAGTATTCCAGAAGGCTGGACTGTCACATAGAGCTGGGTATTGCTGTGGCATTATGGAAGATACTGGTTGTTTTGCACAGAACTAGTTTCATAGAAGTCCACCATCTATTATATACAGAAATGTAGTATCTCAGTAAAAATGTGGGCTTTTGTGCAGGTAAGGGGTTTGGGGTTTGTTAATTCGTTTTTCTGCTTAGAAATATAAGAGTATCTGCTTACTGGCTGTCTTCCACTGAGTGAAACAAAACTGTATCACTTTCTGCTTTCTCTGAGATCCCAAATTATTGAGAAACAAACTGGTTGCTCCTGCTGCCCACAGCAGTAGTTGGGACAGTCTCTCTGACATCTGGCCAAACTGGAGTAGTGAGTACTGATACTAGGAATGGTAATTCACCTACAGATTAGGGAGAAGCATGTGGAAAACCCTGCAAGTCATCGCTTATCACTGGAAATGCCAGTGGCTTATGTGTTTGGTGTCACTCTGCACCTACAGTGTTACAGCATCTAGGATGTACTGAGCATTGCCTCTGCTATGGTTATCCCTCTGTACCTGAGCAATTGTCTAGGTAATCCTTTAACTTGAACATGTTGGTTACTGAAAGTACAGAAGTACTGAGGGGGTTTGTTGTTGGGAAACCTCCCTGTGGCATTGCGTGGGTCTGGCTGGGCCTTGGAATTGGCAGAAAGAAGTGGAGGGAACCAGAATGTGATGGATTAGCATTGCACTACTGGCTCTTCCTTCCACATGACACTTGCAGAATTTAGTCAGATACCTTCCTTAGTTTCCTAGATGTGCACATCTCAAGTGAGGCTATCTAATTATTCAGCAGACCTCAGTAATAACTAATCTTTAAATTCCTGTGGAAAGCAGCATGGCCCACCTCTGTCAGGTTGGGCAGAAGGGAAAGCAGGATTTTTCACTGATAAAGGAGACGTATATTTGGATTCTTTGCAACATTTGGGAGATTGTGGCCCAGATCCTGAACTGAGATCTGTGCATTCCTGAGTCTTCAAAAACTGAAATAATAGTCATGGATACTACAGAGGTTCCCCTCTTTCATAAATTTTCCCGGTAGGACATTTGCCCCTGGCAGCAACGGGGAGAATGCTGTGGAAGGATCTTTGCAAGATAACACTTGACTTAAATTTTATAGTCAATGGGGAAAGCACCACAATGTATGGAAGCAGGATGGTGACACACCTTGATTTTGGAATTGCAGCTTTTTAGAATGAGCCTGTACCAGTCCTGAAGTTTACTTGTTGCTTGGCTGGCTGCACAGTCTGATCTTCAACTCAGAATTGTGGCTTGGAGATGCTGTGGCTGCTACATGCCCAAATAACTCAGAAAATCTAACAGATCCCAAGGCTGCTTAAACAACCTGCAAACAGATGACCTCAGAAGAAGGGAATGTTGTTGTAAGCAAAAGCAACTTAGTTGGCAGGACTGTTGAAGAGGGACACACATGTACACACTGTAAAGACCACAGGCTGTAAGAGTTCCTGCCTTGGCTTTCTGCAAGGCAGTTTCATGAGGTCAAGGTACTAACTCCAGATTTCTGAATGTAGTTTGAAACATGAATAAAAAATGGTCACTCAGAACTCCCAGGAATGCTGCCGTGCTCTGAAGGTACACTGCCACCTTTCAGGTGAGGCAGGAACTTGGGAATAAAGAACTTCTTTTGTCAACACAGAGCATATTGTTGGAGGTGCTTTGGGACATGGCTCCAAAGGAAGGAATTTAATTGGTCCTTTGCATTTAGAGCTAAGAGAAGTTTCTTCAAATTGAACATGCTGTTGGCCCGCTAAGGCTGCTCACATTTCTTCTTCTATTATATCCCGTATCATTTGTTTCTTCCAGTCTCACTTCCACTAAGACTTAAGGAGACTTGTCAGACAAAACTGACCTTTTGTCTTAGGGCAGAAAACTTAGTTTTTCTTGTTCTTTAAACTGCTACTCAGCAGTAGCAGTTTACATACAGCACTGCAGCGCTGTGCCCTCGGCCCTCGATTAGCTGTGGTTTTGTATGGAATATGAAACAAACAGAGGAAGGATGAACTTTCTGCTGCGTGACTTGGTTAACTCAAGTTAACTTTTCACTGTGCAACAGACTGTACCAGACCATGTGTTTTATTGTTAAAACCACACAAAGTCCTTTCACAACTCTTCCTTGTAACTTTCCTGACTTTCCAATAACATATTTATTCACTACATTTTTGGTAGGAAGCCTTCTAGTGGGTAATAAGGGTGGCAAAGGTACCATACTTATGACTAATTGTTTTCTGAGGTTCTGACTGCTTTGTCAGCAAGACCTGAGTAAAGTCCTGTGGTAATTACAAATACTGGCTTTCTAGTGCATTGTTCTCAAAGTTCAACTTTCTAGAACGATCAGGCTTCTTTAGCGACGTCTTTGTTTTTCCTTCTTAAGTCATGCCTTAAAGCATCCCTGCCTTGAAAGCTTCTGCTCCCATCTTTGTAGCTTCCTTCTACAGTCCACAGACTGGTGTTTTGTGGTTCTGTCTCTCATTGAATTGCATTTATTGTTTCTACTTCACGCTGTTTCATTAAACTGTCCTCACAGCTGTTCCTAATCTGGTGCTGTGTGTATGCAAGTGCTGTAGGTAGTTTGTTACATTCTTGACCTTATATTAATGTTGCAAAGAATTGTGTGTGCAGATATACACACATATATACAATAGACATGTATTTTTATATATGTAAAAATATTATTTTACTGGCTCTTGATGTTACTGACTAGTGTGACCTATTATCCCTTTCTCCTAAGCTGGCACAAGTACTTCTGGTTAAATGCAAATACACAAGTTCTTTCATTTAATTTACAAAGACTGTAGTCTTGGACAAATCTCACTGCTTATTAAACACGTTGGGAGTGTTTTGCAGCTCCTTTGTTTGACTTTTCTTATCTGACTTGCATTTTGAAGCTAGGCCTGAGGAACTCTTGGCTTAGTCCTCTGTTTTGTGGCTTGTTGTGGCTGCTTGTTAGCAGCTCTCAGTGAGAGCACTTGAGCCGTGGTGAGCTGAACTGCAGGATGCTGTTCCTCAGTGGCTGCAGCTCTGTGTTTCTCGTAAGTGCATGGGGTGGGGGAGGAGGGGTGCTTTGCTTTGCTTTTCTGCCACGAGCCTCTGCTCTTCCAGCTCCCCATATTTAATAACAACAAAAAGCAGGCAAGTGTCTCCTGTTCAATCCCTGCCCTTGCTGCATTGCAGAAGAGGCTGTATAAAAGCCAAAATTCTCCTTAGTTCCCAACAGAAGTAGGAGAGGATTAATGGAATTCATCCCACCCCGTTGGCAGACAGGCTTAAACAAAGCCTTGCACCGCTATTATCCCAGCCAATCTGCAGCTCCTTTGTATATGCTGAGGTGGTTCTTGATCCACATTATCCTCAAATCTGAGATGCTTTCTGGCTGGCTTGAGGCAATAATGGAGACCCCCAATATGCATGTAGAAGCTTTAGGTACTGAATCTGTTTTTAGATTTTCAAAGAACTATCAGCTTGTGATGTGAAATATCTGACTGTCTTGAAAACTTTAAAATGTGTGAACTACATTAAAGCCTACTACATAATCATATAAAATAATTGAAATGAAACATTTCACTACTGAACTAATGGAAAAGGATAGCTGGATATATGAATCCAGATGTCATAGAAGTGCTAAATCAGTGGTGAAACATTATCCTCTCTGGTCCTTTTTGGTGGCCAGCTCGTCCAGTACACTTAGTACAGCAAAACTTTGCTGTCTTCTATAACTCTCTCCCCTAACTGACAGTCACTTCCCAAGAAGTGGGATCTTTTGATACAAATAGAGACTGAAGAACATGAACCTTACAGGTTTGGATAGTGCTTGTTTGTTTAGGAGTTTGGTTACTCAAACTATATCCTATGCCTCTTAACATAACGTTTCTTCAGTTTCAATGCTACAACTATTTCAGGCTTTTCTTTGTTCTGTGAAGACTGTGAATGCTTTCAGAATTGAAGGCTGGGAGTTAGGAGAAATGGACAGTCTAATGTGTTGCTATTTCTAGATAATGATTTGCCTCAAGTCAGGGTGACTCTTTAGCAGAATTTAAGGTGCTGTTTGTGTAACCTTAAAGTTAAAATAGTTAAAAATGTAAGTTCTTTAACTTCTGCTGGTATATCTTGAATGACTGGTACTTTATGCTCTTATAGAAAATGTGTGTGTGTATATATAGTATGTATAACTTCACATTTACACAGCATCTGCATGTGCTGAAACAGTTTTATCAAATTACTGCTGAGCTACCCCAAATGGTAATTAATCTGTTAAGAAAATAACTGCAGTACAAATGCTAAAGAAGAAGTGAATGTGTGATCAGATAGGCTGCTTGCTTGATTCAAATAGATGCATTTCCTATTAATGAAAGAAGACAACCCACTAGAAGGGATTATACAAGAAGCAGACAGGGTCATTAATAACTTTCCTCTTCCCTCAGCCGCGAGCAGAATACAGCATTTCTCTCTTTCAGCTTAAGAGCTGGTGGTAGCTGTGCACAGCAGTGAACGGGAGGGGGTGAGAATGAACAAGGGCAGACTGTTCAGGGCCAAGGGAACAGTGGGCAATGACTGTCTGTTCTTAAGTGCATGTAGGTCTGTGGGTGTATGGGAAGATAGAAAGGCTTGGACAATATTTGCTCTTGGTGATCTCAAGAGGAAGCCTTTTAAGTGTTGTGGTAATGGTAGCTCCACTACATTCAAGGGAGGGGATGAGCCATTAGGGGTCATCTTAAAGAGGTTCTCTTCCTCATTATCATTAATCAGAAAGCTCATCTTTTATAATTAATTATATATGCATGTGCTTTCTTAGATGTTGATAGAAGTATTGTTTTTCTCCACAGAGCAGCTTATATTCTAGGCTGATCCTATAGTTTAAAGTACTAGACCTTTGTGTGTAAGTGTGCACTTTGCTCGAGGTACATCTTTGTGCGTGGTGGATTCAGTGTAGCGTTGGACCTTGTGCTTGCTGGGTGTGTCTATGTGGTGGGGAAAGTATGGCCTTGAAACTGCAGATCTGGATACCTCCCTGACAACAGAACTGGAAACCAGGCTATGTTCCTGACTATGCCACCCAGCTCATCAAGATGGAAGAGCTTTTAGCGAAAGTGGTGTCCGTTCTGACCTAGGATGGGAACCAGCATGAGTGTTTTGCAACCCAGCTTCCTCAAACTCTTGTGTATGTGGTTTGCACGTTACAAGCAAACGTGCAGATTTGTCTCCCTGGGCTCTACTTGTAGGTTTGGGCAAAGAAACTATTGGAGGAAAGGATTTGATGCAGAAAAGGGTGATGCAGGACTTCTGTCATGCTCAGTTGTCTATAGAGCATAAATGGTGTCTGGATGGTAAGTGAACATGAGATTTGGCTGAGGTGAATGAGCCATGCTTAAGAGAGACAGGCAAGTTTATGCAGCTGAACAGACCTGGGAGGTCTTGATGGGATGATACTCTGCTATGTGGACTCAAGAGTTCACCTCTGGTCTGTGCTAACTTCAGTGTAGAACAGGCAGAGCTAATCTAATAGAGCACTAGGAAAACCCACCAGCTCCCATACCCTGTAAGTTAACCAGTATACTCGACATTTTTAATTCCAACATGTTTTATCATCAGTGGTCTAACTGAAAAAGAAAAACACAATCCTTTGGCATAAAACCACCCTGTATCCTATTCTAAAACTGTGCTTACAAATTCTCATCTGTCTTCCTGCCTCAGTGCCCACACGGTAGCCCATGTAACATCCAAGCTCTTGCTGCAGTATCGGACATCCATCTGGAGTTGGATGCTGAATTGGGATCATAGGCTACAGTACTGTCTTAGGAAGAGGGATAGACTAGGAAGCAGATGAGAGAATATTTACTCTGGAATGAAAACCTTAAAACCTAGAAATGGCCATGGTACAATGGTGTTAGCCTTCTGTTTAAACAAGCCCTTCACACACTTTCTAACTCACTGCATTTTTTTAAAGTATTCTGACTGGGCAAAAGAAAGGTTTCTGAGAGGCCACATGGAAAGGCAGCTTGAACTAGTCTTACAGTTAGTTGTGTCAGTCTGAAATTTGACTTCCTCTTTTAGTTTGGCAGCTAACATGGAAAAACTCTGCTTCAGATAGTTGTTCAGCTTGATCTTCAGGTATAGCCTGCAGACTGGAACAGAAATCACCTCACGTTTGTGGTCAAAATAGGCAGGAAGTAACATCTCTGGATCTAGCTGCAAATAAATATTAGAATGGGCTTACTTAAAACAGCAGCAGAAAAAAGAATTGATTAGGTGGGGCTCTGATGTAGCTCTTCAACTGGAACATGCTATGAAACAGGGATATTCAGTATTAATGCCTAACTAGGGAATTTGCAATTTCTTGTCTTCCAGTGTTTTGTACTGGACCCTTAACTGCTTGATATTTCACAAGTGCTTCCTCTAGTACAAGGAAAATTTTCTTCAATGTTCAGTTCAAAGCGTGCTTTAATGGGATGTCCTTCTCTCAAGATTGTCTGCAATACACTTGTAAAGAGGTGAATACATTAATGTGGGATAGAAAGTAGGGGCGAGCCCTCTGTAATGCCTCTTGTCTTCTTTGCCCACTTTTGCAGGCAAGCTGTGTTTATAATATCCTGGGAGTAAGCGATATTATAATCACTAAAAAATTCGTTACACCACTTTCACAGAAGCTTCCAGATAAGACTCCAAACACAAACAGAAATGATCTACTGTAAAATGGAGAGGGAGGTGACTTTCCAGAGGCTATACTAATGGAGTAACATTAACAGCTGCAGTTAATGTGCTTTGCCCCTTTGCTACTTCTTTTTGCCTTAGTACATGGGAGTAGAAAGGAATCTGTGCCAATCTCATGTCTTTAAATGCTGGCACTGTGAAAGTGAACTTACATAAATGCAGGCTGCTGCTCAGTGCATCATTAGAGCTCATTGCTGCCAAAACAGATGTGGTGGGTTGTACAACAGGTGCCATTATAGCCTTTGTAGCTGTGTCTTAGAGCTCTGACTTGTCTGTGTGGAAGTTAAGCGTTGAACTTAGTCCCTCTTCTCAGAACATGAGTACATGTGGCCTCAATCATGTCACTGCCAGACTGAAACTTCAGAATATTATCTTTACTGTCACTGCAAAGAACAGGCTCTTTTCACCCAATCTGCTGCACACAAAGCAAAAAAATTCATGTTGGTGCTTGTGCATTTTATGCAAAATCCCTTGAACTAAATGACTCATATTTTGGAGACTCATGCTGGAAAATGCTGTCCTTCCTTCTAGCTTGTATGGGAAAGAGTTTGCAGTGGATATGGAAGGTTAAAACAACTGAGAATTGCAGTCTAAACGTAGACTGATGCTTGAAAGATGTGGTCCTGCTCCTCTCCTGCCATCTCCGTAGTGGCTGTTTTGGGCAACTGATCTTGATGAAAGCAATTTCAGAAGGCAAATCTGTCCTTTCTGGCAGATGTCCCCATTTACATTGGCTTGTGGCAGCTGGGAAGCTTTCAGTTCATTTTAGGGGAAACAGAAGAAATCACTCTCTTTCTTTCTAAGCAATAGTTACAGTAAGTGCAAAACCTCTGTAGAAACTAAATCTCTACTGGCAATTAGCTGCTTCCTGGCAGTGCTAAGCATTTACAACCTGTTTCTGCTTCCAGCCCTGAAGGAATTGAACTGCTTTCCTCAATTGCCATCTAAAGCTTTGCCATCCTTTTAATTTCTCTGCCAACACTGCTCAGCACTTACAAGTTTTAGCCATCAGTGAAAATCAGCAAGTGGGCACAGCTTCAAATGGCTCATTTTTCTAGGTGGTGTTGTAGTTATTCTGATACAGAACTTCCCTGGAGGAAGTGCTGTGCTTCAATGCCCATTGTTTTTAATAAGGGGATTCCTCTTGACCGAGCAATTTCAGAATCATTTAAGGAGTTTGTGTTTTGGGAAGTGTTGGATGTTCACATTCATGGAAAGTCAGGTGTCTGTTCAACCTGAGAAGTCCTCAACACATGCACAAAGAGCATGTAAGAATGCTGGTGTACCATCCCAGGAAGCTATACCCTGAGAAGAGTTGCAGGCAAACGAAAGAGCTTGCAGGTGAAGCCTGCATTGGAGGTTGCAGAAGATGTTCTTGAAACAAAATTTGCAAAGCTACTGTCAGTCATTATGTTCCTTATTGATGCAACATCTGTGACCTGACCCTAAACTCTTCATAGATCTTTGGAGCACTGGACTGTTTCTTTTTGTTAATTCCATTGCCATTGTGACCATATTTTCCTACAGGATACTTGTCTGAATTGGCTTCCATTTCTCAACAGTTTGGACAGAACATGCTGTAACAGTGGAAGTTTTGACATTACTTGAAATTATTTTCTTTGCAGGCTGTTTGTGATTTCTTTTCATCTTGGTGCTTGCAAACTGTGTAGGAAGGCAGACTTAGGTAAGTAACTTACTACATCTTTTTTTCCTAAAGTGGCCTTCTGTCACTACGGCAGGAAGTCCTAGAAGTGCCAGGATGTAACTTGCTTAGTATTTCTGTTCTGCTTTTTGTGACTCAGCTCACATAAAAGAAGAACCTGGAGATTCGTTTCAAAGCAACCGCTTAATATATAAGAAGTTTTTCAAATACTGGGAAGTGAAGAAGGAGGACATAGGCCAGGAAAGGGATGACAGATAACAGGACTTGTGAAGACATGTCAGCAACAGAAAAATCATCAGAGGAATCTGGGTTACATAATCTTGTAACTAAAGCTGTAAGCAGCAAACTCCATTTAGGCTTTGCTCCCATTAACTTAGACACCTACTTTCTTAATCTTCAGTTAGTCAATCATAATGAAAAATCTTGATAAACTTGTGTTTCGATGGCTTATTTGATGTGTGAACTTGACTAGATTTCCTTTGGACTTTAGGTGTAAACAGTACATAAATCAATACTAAAAATGGAAGACTTCAATTTCACAGGGATTATAACTGTTTAAATTGCTTCAAACATGGCAAAAAAAGTTTTAAATTCTACTTAACAAACAAAATTCTCAAACATATCCAGATGTGTTCTTTGAACCTCATAGCCCCTTTCTAAACAGATTTTGACAGCTTCAAGAAAATCCAACGCACTCTTTTCAGGATTGTCCCATCCTTACACTAGGCTTGACACATCTGTCTGAATTTAAAGCCAGGCAGTGATAATCTTGGCCCATGAAGCTGTAACTGCAGCATATCAGCCTCTGTCACCTCTGTGGTTGGGTACATTCTTCTAGTGCTGTAGAAGTGGTGTTGCAGCTTAGAGGACATCTCATGTCAGTCTGTGACATCTGATGTCAGGATGGAGCAAGCAGGATGGAGTGCAGCTGAAACAGGAGGGAGCATCTCTACAATGTGCCTTCTAACCTGGGCATCCACTCCAGTGTCAAACAAGCTGATGGGAGTAGCTCATGTGACAGAACTATCCCGACTTTAGAGCAAAAGCCTGTCCTAGGGCTTCAGAATTTCTATAGTACCAGAGCCTGGCAGTAGCCTTAGAATTGAAAAGACCAAAAGCTTTAGAAACAATGTGTGTTACATCTGGTTCTACAAAAGGAAACTGTAGTCATATTGTGCACTTAGGTTAGGCACAGCTTGACCTCAATTAGCCACTTTCTGATACTTCCTTCAGGGATTCAGCAGGTTGCTTTTTGGGGGCAAGAGGTTGGGAGGAGCTGAATTTGAATTGTTGAGCAATTATATAAACTCCAGAGCTGTTGCAAGCTGTGGAAGGTTGGTGTGGTAAGGATGAGAGGGCAGGACTGGGGGTAGAGTGAGTCTGAGGCTGTCCCCAACAGCCAAGGACAAAATATGCACATAGAAAGTAGCAGCTCTTCAGATGACTTCTGTTTGGAACTAGGTAATGTTTGAGGTCTTTGATCTTTCTGGTAGATCTTCTGAACTTTACCCAAGAGCTGCTGATGTGAAAGGGCCAGTTGCTACAAGTTGATTGTAGAAAATGGTTCTATTTAAAATAGTGTTTCCTGGTATATCCTGCATTGCCTGGCAAAGCCATTTGTGATCTGAACTTATCTTCTGTCCTAGGTGGGAAAAATAACTATACATTATGATCTTTGTCCTAAAATATATGTTGTGCAGGGATGTGGTGTATTGAAGCCCAGCTTCTGTACGGTACCACATGACAAAATTTGTAGCTAGGAGTTTTGAGATTTTCTCTCTGGGCAGTCTTAATTGGTCGCTTGGGTTTAGGTTTTTATCAGGGTGGTGCTGGAAAAAATCCCCATGTTGGATGTCTTCTGTGTGAATGCTGTGTCTTCGTGGTTCTTCCTGTGGGGGTCTGTGCCTCTGATGTTTCACGCCTAGGGTACCTCTATGTTTCTTTACAATGTCTCTTGTCTGTCTCTCCTTAGTTGACTTTCCAAAACTGTTCTACTTCTATCCTGAAATAAACTTCATACTGACCTTTTTCAAATATTGGCTTCTGTGAACAGTTAAAGTAGCTCCCTAAGGGATTTGCTTTTCCATAGCAGTCACTCTACAAACTATTGAGTTTGCAAGCCCAACTATGCCAGCTGCTCTTTCACCCTACAATATATTCCAAACACAAAACAGATTAGTGAACAGTTGCTACAATGAGTCATGCTTGTAGTAATATTGAAAGGTTAAATAACAAACTCCTTTAGGAAAGGCAGGATTGCTACAGGATGGCAAAAGCCTGCAGTACTTGCAACTGGGGGGAATACCACACGCAGTTCTAATCTTAACTCTGCCAGAAAGAAAGGCACAGTCTCTCTCCAATCTTAGAGTGGATCTAACAGCTTTCAAGCCACAAGTAAAAAAATGCACACCAAGAGGAAAAACGCCTTAATTACGGTCAGAAAAATGACTGCCAAGCATGGTTTTATCTCTGTTCCATGGTGTTTCCTCTTGCTAGGGAGAACACATTGGTGAGTTGGATTGTTTTCTTTTCCTGGAATGATGAAATTTAAATGGCAGCAAATAGCTCCTGCGGTGTCTCAACCTGTTTTCCTTTTAAGGGAAGGAGAACATGACTAAGCTCAAAGGCTGGGTCTTGTAAATGGGCTATAAAAAGTTCTGACAATCAGAGAGACTCTACTTGTGCATTCGTACCTTCAGTGCACGTCTCTACACTTTTTTGGAGAGAGATGGGTGAGTGAGTATAGACCTCCTTAAATTTCATCAGTATTGCTCATCTATAGTCACATTTTAAAGTTTTACCTAAGAGGTATTTTTCTGAGGAGGATTCTGAACAACTTTTGTCTCCCTTTTGTCTAACTTCTGTCTAAATGGTTCATTTAATTCTGCTGAACTAGAACAAGGAAATGACAGACCAGACTGTTCCAGCCCTTAGCCAGTTAATTTCCTGGCTTGTTTTTTCTCCAAGGAAAAACTTAAGTACTCCTTCCAGCATCCCTGACTTCAGGAAAGGGTGCTAGGGAGCAGGAAACTGAGTCTATGCATGCCTCTTGTCCTCTGCTGGCTGCTTCATATTTAAAGCTGTTTCCATGATGTGTTTTGTGGTGGATTTTTTTGGTGGGTGTGTGGGTTTGGTTTGGTTGTTGGTGTTTTTGGTTTTTTCTGGAGACTGTTATTTTTCCCTAGTGGGAAATAACGTCATGTAGGTTAGTTTCACTGCAAGCTCTCAGTGACCGTGTCCTTTGTATCTGTGGTGTTGACTTGTCTCCTTTTACCAAATGGCATGGGCAATTGCAGACTGTTTCCCAAACTTCTTATCCAAGTCTAATCTAAAAAAGTTGTATTTGGTGATGAGGATCCCTGTGTTTACCAAGGTACACTTTGCTTCAGGTACTTAAATAGATTGCCTTGTGCTCTCTTTCAGTTCTCTGCTCTTAAGTTTATCATGATGGCAGTGAACAATCTGACTGCCTGTTATCTTCAGACTCACTCCTTCAAAAGGAACTACCAAATGCTGGGATTTCTATAACACTCCAGCTTGTCTGCATCCGTATGCTTCATCTGAAACAAGAGTAAGCTTTGCAATAGTGTCCTGTTGTAAAGTTGCTGAGTTTATAACTCTGAGGTGCATTGTTTAACTTCATGTTTCCAAAATAAAAAGGGTTTAAACTGATACTATAAAAAGCGCTGACTGACTTTGATTCACCAAACTGCCCATACAGCTTTTCTGTTATGCATTACAATCTGCAGTCCTCAGATACACCAATGCATGGTTTCCATTTTGAGCAGCTGGTCCCCTTCCTGGAGCACCACAAAATTTCCCCAGGTTTTCTTATCGCTGTATACTCTGTTGTGTTCTCGTCATGCTATCTAGTTGCAAGACTTCAGATGGCTAAAGCAGTCTAAAAACATTTGTGCTGTACATAACTTCTGACTTGAAAGTGATAGCTTGTGTTCTCTTGCTTCAGGGCTTGTTTCTGTGCAACAAGTGCTTAGTTTGTGGGATGTCATTCCTTACGGTGTTAGTCCTACATTTCTTGCTCGACAGCTATTTTTGGCTTTTTATGGGATGAACAAGCAGTTGCTACTTCAGGTTGTTCTTGTTTATTATATAGCAGAGACAACTCCGGCTACAAGAACCAAATTTTAAAGTGCAGGGCAAAAAGGCTGGACTTGGGTGGCTTTTTGTGCTTTGGATTCTTCGCTTAAACCCTAGCTGGTGGCAGAGACAGCGCTGAAGTGTGAGCTGTGCGGTGTCGAGAGGTGTACCTGTGGCAGGGTACCTAACGAGCGAGCCAGTCTTTCTGTGTGTGTCTGCATGTCTGTGTGCGTCAGCCTATGTGTGTGTGTGTGTGTGTCAGTCTGAGTGTCTGTGTGCCTGTGTGTGTCTGTGTGTGTCAGTGTGTCAATCTGTGTGTGTGTCAGTCTGTGTGTGTGTCAGTGTGTGTGTCAGTCTGTGTGTGTGTCAGTGTGTGTGTCAGTCTGTGTGTGTGTCAGTGTGTGTGTCAGTCTGTGTGTGTGTCAGTGTGTGTGTCAGTCTGTGTGTGTGTCAGTGTGTGTGTCAGTCTGTGTGTGTGTCAGTGTGTGTGTCAGTCTGTGTGTGTGTCAGTGTGTGTGTCAGTCTGTGTGTGTGTCAGTGTGTGTGTCAGTCTGTGTGTGTGTGTCAGTCTGTGTGTGTGTGTGTCTGTGTGTCTGTGTGTGTCTGTGTGTGTCAGTGTGTCAATCTGTGTGTGTGTCAGTCTGTGTGTGTGTGTCAGTCTGTGTCTCTGTGTGTGTGTCTGTGTGTCAGTCTGTGTGTCCGTGTGTCAGTGTGTGTGTGTGTGTCTGTGTGTGTGTGTGTGTGTGTGTGTGTGTGTGTGCGTGTGNCTAAGTCAATTGACAGAATATCAGCTTCTCTTCACCCTGCTGTCCTTAAGCTCCTCTGTACTCCAGCTTCCCCTCCCAAAAGCCGATCCGAGGAGGAGCCTGGAATATTGTCTGTGTCTCTTCCTGAGAGCACTGTGTGTGTTTGTGTGTGTGTGTGTGTCAGTGAGTGTGTGTGTGTCAGTCTGTGTCTGTGTGCGTGTGTCTGTGTATCAGTCTGTGTGTCAGTCTGTCTGTGTGTCAGTCAGTCAGTCAGTCTGTCTGTCTGTCTGCTGTGTGCCGTTTAACCGTCAGCACCCCCGGCGAAAGGTGCGGGGCTGGGGGTGCGTTCGGCAGCGGCCGGCGCGGGGCGCGGGGGGCTCGCGGCGCCTCTCGCGCCGCAGCCGTTGGGCCCAACGGCCGCTCCCCTCAGGCCGGCGGCGTCGGGCACAGCAGCGGGGCCGTCCTGGGGCTTCGCGGCGGGGAAGGTGCGGGACGAGGCCATCGCGGCGCCCTCGGGGCCGGGAGGGAAGGACCGGTGTGGGCGAGGAGGCGGCGGGGCGGGGACACGGAGCGCGGCCGGGTGGGACCCCGAGCGCTCGCCTGCCACTCGCTGCCCCCAGAGCAGTCGCAGGGCTTCGCCTGGCTCTGGGTCTCTAGTAGAATGCTGGCCCAAAAGGCAGTTTGTAAACCCGGCCATTTGTAGGGCGAGGCGCTCTCCGAGCTTAGAAGAATTTTAAAATGTTGTCATCTGCCGGCTAACGGCAGTAGGGGTCTAAGAAAGAGGTTTCTGTGTCAGTCTCCTCTTTCACTGGCCTCCACCAGCTTGCTCCGGGCCACTGACCGTCTCTGACTTGCTGCCAGTCGGTTCTTCTTTTATTTGGGGGAGTGGGAGGGATGTGTGTATGTGGGTGGGGATGGGCAGTGACTGAGTAGTCAGCTCATTTCCATGACCAAATCTAAAACCAAATGTGTTACTAACAGCTCACTTAAACTTTTCTCCTCTCCCCCTTCAGAATTGGCAGGTGTTCATCTTCATGAAGGAAAGAAACACAAGAAGTTCTGATTAGAACAGTGGTGTTTCCTTCAAGATGCCCCAAAGGGAAAATACTCATCTGCAAGTCTCATCTTTCAAAACTGCCTGTGTTCTTTCAATCAAAGAAAAATGTTTTTTGAGAAAGATGACTTGTGAAGTCTGTGAACAAAGCTGTCTTCACAAGGCTACTGAATGAAAGACATCATGCCTTACAAGGGACACTTGTCTTGAAGGGTGACACTGTGCTCTTAAACTAAAACACAGGCACTGTAAAAACACTGATCCTGAACAAGAATAAGGATTATAAAAACTGCATCAGAATGTTTGTTAGTCCCAGAAGAGTTAGAAAATGCCATTTTTTGCAGATATGTGCCACTTGCTTCATACTGTGTCTCATGATTTTTTGGGTACCATTTGATAATCACATTGTGAGCCATATGAAGTCCTATTCCTACAGATACCTCATAAATAGCTACCATTTTGTGAATGACAGCTTGTCTATCAGCAGGGATAACCTGAACAGAGTATCAAGCTACCAGTACTTGATCAACCACAGAGAGAAATGTCAGCAGCAGGATGTCCTTCTCCTATTGTTTGTGAAGAGTTCTCCTGAAAACCAACATCGAAGGAATGCAATTAGACAAACTTGGGGTAATGAGAAGTATGTTCGTTCTCAACTTAATGCCAACATTAAAACTCTTTTTGCTTTAGGACGACCAACAGACCACCTGCAGAAAACACAGCGGCAAAGAGAACTTGAGCTCGAAGATCGGAAATACCATGATTTGATTCAGCAAGACTTCTTGGATACTTTTCACAATCTTACTCTTAAATTGCTTTTGCAGTTTAGCTGGGTGAATGCCTACTGTCCTCATGCCAGGTTCATTATGTCTGCAGATGATGATATATTTATCCATATGCCAAATCTCGTCGCTTATCTCCAAAGTCTCACACAAATGGGTGCTCAAGATCTCTGGATTGGTCGTGTCCATCGCGGATCCCCTCCCGTACGAGACAAGAGTAGCAAATACTATGTTCCATATGAAATGTACCAGTGGCCCTCTTACCCTGACTACACAGCAGGAGCTGCATATGTAGTATCAAATGATGTAGCAGCTAAAGTCTATGAGGCTTCATTGACTCTGAATACAAGTCTTTATATAGATGATGTTTTCATGGGTCTCTGTGCCAATAAAATGGGAATTGTACCACAATATCATGTATTTTTTTCTGGGGAAGGAAAGGCTCCATATCATCCCTGCATTTATAACAAGATGATGACGTCTCACGGACATGTAGATGATCTTCGCCAGCTCTGGAAGCAGGCTACAGATCCCAAAGTTAAAAAGATTTCTTCAGGGATTTGGGGTAGAATGTACTGCAGACTAGTCAATATTGTGCTTCTCTGTAAACTGTACTATGTGGACACATATCCTTGTTCTGCCGCATTTTCCTAATACTTGAATATCTGCATTGAAGATCCACTGAGCCAAGACAGAGCACCAACGTTTTAGGTGTTTATCAAAAATATATGTAAACATGGAAAGAGGTAAAATTTACACATGAATTCTTGGGGTGGGCAGAGGGAGAGCAGGAAGATGGTCCCAGATTCTGTTCAGAGACTTATTGGAATAGCTCTCCTGTTGTACTTCAACTTTTTACATTGTAGCCTGTTTTTTTACACTCTTCAAGGGATGCAAGTCTGGATTATAAGTGAACTGTAATGGACTTGACTTCTAGACTTTAAAATGCTTGTTGAAAATGTCTGTTTCTTTGAAGTTGTCAGTAAGTCTTGATGGTTTTTTTAAAAGCTATGTGAACTAAGGCATGTGGCAAAAAAACCCCTATTATATCAAAATGGAGTAGACCTTTCAAAACATGAGGAAAGTGGAACTTCTGACTTGATGAATGAGACTATCACAGTAGTTTAAGGTAGTGTAACTCTCTACAAATATTCACCATTTCTCAGTGCTTCATACAAAGTCTGTCTGGACCTGCACAGCTGACAAATAGTGAGTGCTAGAAGTGAAGACCTGCTACAACTGTTTTCTCAAAGCTCCCTAAATCTTTGAAATAGGGAAACAGTGTTTGGATGTCCTCTGACTTGGTGGTTTTAAGTAACAAAGGAATCCCCTTTAGAATGTGAAGCTATAAAAGTCAAACACTACTCATGTAACTGGTTGGGCTAATATTTCTCTGTCTTCTGAAAACTGAATCAGCATATTTTAAAAGTTCAGTCTTTAATAAGCAAATAAGTAAATTAGTTTTCTTTTAATAATGCTTCTGTTGTCCAATATTCTAGAGGTGAAAAGCAAGCAAAAGTGCCCGAGAATGTTACTTAGAGCTAGTTTAAGACTTAAAAAAGCAAAATTTCATGCTTGTACTAACAGAGAGGGAGGATATTTTCTGTACAAACTTTGACTTTGCATTGAAGGGACAGGGAGATGGTGATTCACAGAAACTCAGTACACAAATCATAATAACTAAAATATTTCTCCTGAAGTCAAAATTGTCTTTAAAATTTCAGGGTTGTTTGTGTCCACAAACCCTTGTACCTTGAATATATCTCAATATTAATACCACTTGCAAGGAACAAAATAGCTGTGCTTCGTAAACCAAAATAGAGCTAATTGATGTGCAAACTGCAGCCCTTATGAGTTGTCCTGTGGCGCCATAAAGATACTGCAGAGAACCAGAGTTGTAGGCTGTCTGCAGTCCTTGCACAGCTCAGTAATGGTGCTTCCACAGACTCTCAGGACAGATATCTTAGTTGCTAATTGCCAAACCTGTGGTAGCTATACAGGACTCGGTAGTTTGAAGCTGAGTAGTAAACTTGGTTTAACTAACTGCTGCTGCTTTTGGAGCTGTGCTGCAGGTTTTCTGGTTTGAATGGATAATGGCATCTGTCAGTGTAGACAGAATCCAGAGTGAGCTTGCTGACTGTTCTCTAAGCTGTTCAGATTGAGGGTAGGTAGCTAGTGGAATTAAGTAAAATATGTAACTTTCTACAATTGGTTTTGCAGAAGGAAGATAATAAGATTCCTAACTGGTCCCAAATGTTGGGCATATAAAGAGCCCACAAATAAATCATTTATCAATGTCAGAATGACTGAAGAGTATAACAGCTATACTGCAGAAGCAACAAATCCAGTTCCTTTTCTTGCCTAAACAAATGGATAATAGTACTGGGGATGTAGATCTATATAACCTGTTGCGTACAGAGAAAATAAGTGCACATATAGAGAAAGTATTATTCTTTATCGAAGGAAAGCTGCTTCATCAGATTTCTTACTTGTTGTGAGCCATTTAAATCAACAAAGCTGCACAGCAAAACTGCACTGCTAGAAAAATCCACTCTGTTCACTGAAGGGAAAGAGGGTCTTCATATGCAGTATGCAACCAAAATGTACTAGTAAGACTACAGTCTTTCAGCATAACTATGTGTTGGGATTTGTTTTCACTCATACAAGCAAAAGTAAAGTAAGCTTTAAGTAGCTTTAACCAGCTAACATCTAAAATGCTGCTTAAATGTAGTTGCCATTATCTGAAAGTCACTTTGGACCATTGAAATACTTTGTTTTACAGTTGGTTTGAGTGTTGTTTGGATTGTTTCTTAATCTTAAAAGGGCCTTGATGTTTGTAGTATGCATTTTCTTTTGCTGCAGTGAAAAGAAGTTGCTCGTTGAATAAAAAAGAAAGCATGAAGGCATTCCTTTCAAAAAACGGACATAGAAAACTTCATATTTTCTGGTTCTAAACACAAATTAAGATTCGTACACTTCCATCAGGAATCTTTTTTTAACAATAGTCTTGGTGCTCCAATGCAGGGCTGGTACTTCTACAAATAAAACTGTATCAGCCTGAATGGTCACTCCTCATTAAGAGTTTGACATTGTTGCACAGCATATTTAATGCTAATTTTCTTTTTACCTGTTTGTTTGGTTTGCATCAGTTTCCCTTTGATATTACTAATTTTTATACAAAGTATTCAGTATTTATTCTTAAACTTTGCTCTGTACCACAGAAAGTTGTTTTGTAAAATTTGTTTTGAATAAACAGACTTATTTCTTTTAAAAAAACCTAAACAATACAACAAAGGTAAACATCTCTTGTTGCTTTCTTTGTAACTGATAGGATCAGTTCTGATACTTTTAAGTGTTGTTCTGAGTTCCCTTTTACAAGAGGACTTCAAACTGCCCCTCACTTTCCCCCTGCCCCCCATGTGGGCAAAAGGCAAAACTGGTGTTCCCAAGAAAAGAGAGAGCTCACAAATTTGTTTACCATGCTTCTAGGTCTAAAGTTGTATAAAATTGCCAGGTATTAGAAGCTGAACCTGTTGTTAATGTTATAATTTGTATGTTCTCTTCAGGCAGCTGTTCCTCTGGCGATGCATATCTGTCTACACAAGATGTCAGATCATACTTTGCACCTTTGGAAAAGTAGCTGATGGTTTGGGGACCAGACATGGTATTTTTACAGGGTGTAATTAAATTCAGATAATTATTATTTGTATGTCTCTCCAATTTGTCTGACATAATGTATCGAGTTAGGGTTTTTACAAATGGAGTAATTTGCATCAGATAACTCCAGTGCATGAGACAGCGGCATAACTTAAGTATGAATTATCTAAATGATAGGGAAGAAGAGAACAAAGGAAATGAAGTCGGAATTGTGGCATTTGGCTTCTTGCAGGGTGGGTTTTGTTGTGGGTTTTTTGTTTTCTGGTTTTTTTTTAAATTGTTCCCTTTGGCCTAGAAACTGCAGTTCAGCTAAAATTGGGTTTGCTTGATACTTTTTGTTGAACTAAGTGATTTAAGTATCTGGTGCTTTAGAATGCATCCTTAATAATCTTTTTCTCAAGATTTTGTAGAAACTCTAGCTTGCAGTTAAAAAACTCAGAAGCTTCTCAGAGGTATATAGTCAAATGTGAATATTCTGAACACTATGAGATGATCTTTAACACTGGGGTTTTTTGTAAATACATGCAAGGCTTATTCTAACGACTTCTTCTCTCACATCTTGTAATTAATGCTCCTAACGAAAAAAAAACTGCAAAAAAGTCCCAACCCAAACAAAAGATAACTCTTGCTTGCTTTTCTATCTGATAGACTGGGTATAAATGCATGGCTCTAAGCATTTCAGTGACTTCATTATTGCTAATTATTTATTAATCTTGGTGAACTTCAAAGAAGTTGTAGAGAATGTACTATAAATGCATTAATTTGCATTCTAAGAAGACAAAAAAAAATATAGTGGCTCATATGTGCAGCCTTACCTCCTCCTTGTTGACAAGTTTTCATCACTTTCACTAGTCACCAGGACTCTGCTAGATCCTCCTTGACTGGCTTCATGCATCACTTCAATCTGAATGAGAAGGACATGTTAAAACTGAAAATACTTCATTGCTGGTGCTTTTATTTAGAGAACTTTAATGCTTTGAAAGAATAAAAAAAGATCGTACCTAACCTAGTAAGTCACTAGACAAGTTAAAATAATTGAATTCTAGGTGTGCAGAAATATCTCCTGTCTATTTATATTCTCCTTCCTTGCTCAGTGTTGGCATGGAGGCATTCCTTACTGCAGGCAAAGTCGTTGTATTCTTGCACCAGAGAAGGTGAATTATCTCATTGTGTAGTTAATTACAGTTATAATAATCTGTTCCTTAGACTCTGGAATGCTATTTTTTCATTTCCTGTCTGAAGCCAACCCAAAGACTTTACATTTTCAGAGTTCTTAGTAGAATGCCCTATGGAGAAATCTGGGAATCATCCGTGTGCCTCTGAGAAGTGTCTGTGTCCCAGCAGCAGCGCTGGGTGAGGCAGTGCTGAGCACAGGTACTTGTGCAGAGCCTGTGCCCAAGCTGAAACAGAGCTTTTGCATAGCGCCAGTGTTTGTTTTGATAAACAATCACACGCTCCCTTGTCCAGTCTTGCAGAGTTGGATCATTTCAAGTGCTCTCCAGGCAAGTTTTAAGCAGGCTTTTCCTCCTTTTGCCTGCAGCTTTAAGAGCACCAAGCACTACTTATACTTACTCAAAAGCCAATCTCTTTAAATTCAGTAAAACAACCCAGCTGCTGAGTTTGCTGTTAATCCAAGCCAATATCTAAATCCCAGCAGAATCTAAGTTCTTGAGCACTTGCATTTTTAAGGGCTGATTCTGGAGAGGGAAAGCAGTTGCCTATCTTACATTCTATATTGCTGAATTATTTAGCTGGTTGATGATAATGATGGAATCCAGTAATAAACTGTCCTCATCTGAACTATTATCAGAACAATGGGAGGGAAGGGAGGAGGGCATAATTTGCAGTGTAGTCTTGGGAAGTCATTTAAAAATGAATGAATGGACGTTTTATAAAGCCCATACCATGTTGCTGCATACACCTAACTATGTGGGAGGAATGCAACAGATTACCTGCATTACTGATGAGAGTAAAACTAATTCCAAAGTCACTTTCCGTGAGTTTAGACAAAGGGGAGACCAGCTGTATGTTCCCGCTGATAACTGTGTTTTATTCGGTGCTTATTGCTGAAGTTGCGGGCTGTGTTGGCCATTTCAGAAAACGGACTGCATTTAATTTTTGCTTTCAGCTTTAGAGGAATAAAGATGAAATGTATGAGCAAGTCAGGGGTGTGGATAACGGAAGAGCTGGGTTAAAGTAGCTTGTCCTTACCAGAGAGTTAACCTAGAAATGCTGCAATTTTTTTAAATTCCAAGTGTAGGTATGTAAATCTATATTTATGTGGTTTTGAGTTCTCTCACAATATGGGGTGTCCCCAAATCACAGGTAATCCTACCTTAATTCCACCTTTTGTCTTCTTAATGCTTTTCTTTTTTGATAACTCTACTTCAGAAATGGTCTTTGGAGGGCAGGAAATTTCTGTGGACCTCCTGTTGGTAGCTGAAAGAGTAAAAAAGAAAGTAACATTAGAAAACGTGTGCTAAAAGTTAAAATCTACTTTCTAAAAAAAGCAATGAGCAAAGATCCCGACACATCAGTGGTAAATGAGACCTGGCTTAGAGAACTGAGCTGTGCTGGAGCAGTGATGAACCAGCTGGCACAAGGGATGGGTTCCCTTGTTCAGTGCTGCACTGTGTCTCAAATTGGCATCTTCAGCTCCACACTGTAAGGATTACTTTGGTTTGGCTTCCCCTGGGAAAACCATCTTTAGGACAGCACAGGTAAATGTTTGCCAGCTGTACCAACAGTTGGGTAATTGTCACTTGCATGGTGTTGCTTGTGTGGGTTCCCAAAGAAAGGAAACTTTGTTTCTGGTAATGGTTTGCTGATGTTGGATTAAAGGATTGTTCCCTGTAAGGTTTCATTACATGAACAACTCTCAAAAGAGTTATCACAGGAGTTTAGCCAGTCACAATGACAGAGAATCTGAGGATATTATTTCAGAATATGCCCTGTTGTGTCAGGTTTGGTGGCCCCTGCAGGCTCTGAAAACCCCAGGTAACACTGAGGTGTCTGAGGCTACTGGACATCCTTAACAACATAACCACCTGTGCTGAGCCTGCTGTCCAAAGGAAAGGGTTAGAATCAACTATGAGAAGGGGAATCACACATTTGGCTTGAGTAGAAAATAATCTCTGTTGCAGTTTTATCTCAGTTTTAGATTGATAATGAGCTCACAGCACATGCAAGCACAAGGCCAACAGCACTCTCCTTTTTCTTAGTTGCTGAATTGATATGGGCAGCCATTCATGTCATGGGTGAAAACATGTATGAATGCCAAATGAAATGCTGAAGGAATCTGGGTCAGGCAACAAAGAACAAAATTGAGATTAAGTCCTTTTCACTTCCATTCTGTCAGAACTTTCTAATTGAACAAGCACTTTTTCTAAGAATAAAAGCTGATGTTTTCAAATGCATCTGGCAACATTTTGTTTAAGAGCGTTTCAACAAGTTTAATGTTTTGAAGTGTTGAGAGTCTTGATAGTCATTAATAACTTTTTCTTCTTTGGGAGAAGTTGAGGGATACAGTAAAAAGATGCAGACATCTTTGAATGAGGAGGACATAGTATCAAAGGGTTCATGTAGGAGACGGCTGAGCACTTTAAAAAGAAACACCTTAACAAAGTTTCAGATGCCCTTGTCATTAAATTCTTCTGTTAAAGTAGTTTTAAAAAAAGGCAAAAAGAAACACACAGAAGCACCCCAAATTATATTCAGTTAAAAAGACAATGTATCAGTTTCACAGACAATAAAAATGGAAGCTGACAATTCTTCTACCCTGTGTCTTTTCAACAGCCTTATCATACAGCTGGGAAGAGAATTAATTAAAGCAGCCTCTCTCCAACTCTTCTCTAAATCTTCTTGGATTTATCCGATGCTGAATGACACAAGGACTTAGCAACGCCCATTTCATGCCTGTTATTTCCTCACAATGACTCCATACTAGAAAGTTTCCTCAATGGAACAGTGAAATCTGGCAGTCACCAGCAGCTATAGTCAACTGGTAGAGGATTCTTGTGGTTCCCAGGACTGAGCTGAAATGCAAATGTCTCCTTTTGGCTCTTCCATCACTCTTTCAGAATATACAGCAGGGGATTTGTTTTGAGTTTGAGCACTACTTTCAACAAATGCCTTTTTCCCATCTCCAAGCAAGCTTTCCCTGAAGTAGTATTTGTTCTCTCAAAGGTATTTTTATTTCACCCAAAAAGTGGTGTACTGACATTTTGGAACCAAGGGAACAAAAAGATGCAAGATGCAGCACACGGAAGCTATCAATCCCAATTGTCAAACTTCTTTATACCTTTCTAATCTGCAGGGAGGGTGACTGCTGCTGTTGGCAAAACCAGAATACATGGGAAGTTTTCAAATGGGTCCTTTTATGTGTTTTCCCATGAATCTCTGAGTAAAGTTTCTACAAGCATCAGTAAATTCACCCTTTTCCATATTGATGCACCCTGGAGATTCTATTTAGCCATAAATTCTCACCTACCATGATCATGACAAAACACGGGCTGTGATCGTACCTATTACACTAAAAACTATTATCCCATGGAGCTTCTCCCAACTATATCCTATTTATACTTCGAAAAATCAGCATAAGAAAAGATAAATCTAAGACTTGGCCACCAAGACATTGTTTCATACTCTTACCCCCACCTGAATACTCTAGATATGCTGCAAATGTCTAGTTGCCTTGTCTAAATCTGAGTCCAGTCCATGGGATTATTCTACAAAGCTAATTCACAAATTTTATGGATGTTTCATGGAAATAAAGGGAAGCAAAGGAAATAACTTCAGAAAACATGAGAACTTTTTTTTAGAAGAGCATAGTCAGCAATAGCAAGTTGTTTGGCTTATTCGTTAATCAGAAAACTTTGTAGCTTGAAGGAATGGTTGATATGGGTATGAAAACCCTGGCTGAAAGCAATCAGCAGAAAAAGTGGAAATCAGTTACAACTTTGATGTCTGGGTCACAACTTGCAAGCTCAGACAGCTCCAGGTGATCCAGGAAAGAGCACAGGGCAGTTCAAATGAAAGATGACACATTCACAAGAAGCCAAACTGCAGGTGCTCCTTGATCCAGCAGCAAATTACTGAGGTCAGTTCACAATCTGAGTCTTGGCTTCTTCAGTGTGACATATTTCAGAAAAGGAGACAGGTACAAGACAAGAAAGCAGTCAAATTCAACTGTGTATTTGATAATTTGATTCATATTGACACAGTGAACTTCTCCTTTCAATCTGACCCAGAAACAAACTGAAAACAGGAAACAAGCTGCTTTGGTTATGCTCTGGGGAATTTTTCAGTTATTGACAGGCCCCTAGTCAGAGACTGCTGCATGTCACTGCATTTAGGTAGTTTCTGGAGCAGTATAGAAAGAAACAGCCCAAATATCTGCCAATTATTATTGCACTAATTACTGTGGAATTGGAAATATAAGGGAAACTCCCTTATAAAATTCAGTACAGTTGGCTGTTTCAAGGTCAGTACAATATTGTATTGCTGAAGAAGCTGAAAATTATAGTGTTGAGCTGCCTACTGAAAGAATAAAGGCACAGGAACAAAGGAAAACTAGAAATGATCTAATGTCTGCATGGTTTCAAGGTTGTTTTCATCCTATTGTTTCACAGTACTCCCCTGGATGATACATAATGATGATTTCATTTTGAATTCATTAATATTTTAAATTGCTTGATGCTGCTTTAAAAGCAAATATTGTTAATGGGCATTGTAAAGCAGGGTTTGGGTCTGTCACTTGCATTCACCTGGAGCACCACTACACTTTTCCAGTGGGGCTTTAGTACTGCTTACTAGTTTTTTATGAACAAGTTGCATGACAAGTATGGAATCACTGTTGTATTATT
Source organism: Eulacestoma nigropectus (assembly GCA_013397775.1). Taxonomy (NCBI): domain Eukaryota; kingdom Metazoa; phylum Chordata; class Aves; order Passeriformes; genus Eulacestoma; species Eulacestoma nigropectus. Next base: position 1,273,583 of record VZTE01003571.1, read on the forward strand.
TAGCCTGCAGCAAATGCTAAAGAGGGCTGTACTGTCCCTAAAGCTGCTAGAAAATGACAGAGACTCGTGTGCTCTGTTTTGCTTTGCAGGCTTTCCACCCCTCTAAGACTGAAATAAATTCAGTGCGGGAAACTTGTGCTGCTTGTGAGAAAAGGCTGTGGTTTCACCCATTTCCCCCCTGCTCCTGTGTAGCAAGGCAGGCAACCTCTCTCAGGTCTCCTCTCTTAGAGGGGGGCTACATCCCCCACTGAGGGACAGACAGAACTCTGGGCAGCTCCCAGGTGCTCAGAGACAGCTGGATTAGTTCACCTGGGTAACTGGCCCTAAATTTGCTCCTGCTAGAATAAGTGTAACTCAGTAGCTAGCAAGAGACGCAGGCCATAGTCAAGGGTTATGATACATACCCGGCACCCGTAAGATATTCCAAGCCCCCCTCAAGTAAATACCACACTTTACATTCAGGTTTGGGGGAAATTTCCCCATGCCATGTTTTCTCATCTGTTTTCTCTCTGAGTTTATGCATTCTCACTAATCGCCTACAGCAGAATCAAATTCCTTTGGCAAGAACAAGCATGGAAACTAGTCTGCTAAACTTTATTGGGGCTTGCTGCTTGTGCTGTCCAACAGGAACATGAGTTTGAAGATAATTAGTGGCTTAATCGCTGTTTTGAGTGCTGGTGATGACAAAACAGAATGTTTAGGCAGCCAAAGAAACACCAGAGCAGCTATGGTTTATCACTTAATGGCTTAGGGCAGAAAGATTTTGCCATTCTTAGGCAATGTAATCTAGACTTCTTTGCTCTAGCAAAATTTCTGTCAAGCCCTCTGAAAATCTGCTGATATAAGAAGCACAGAGCTCCTGGATGTGGAATATTCTACTACAAGGAGACACTACTTGGTTTCCTCAGACTGGCCCAAGCCTAATAGCAGCCCCACAGCCACAAAACTGAAAGTATCTTTTCCTTTTTTCAACGTCATTTATAGAAATATACTGAAACATAGAAACTAGTGGTTTCTCGAACCATTAATGAAAGTCACATGCACCACCCCTTCTGAATCAGCTAATCTCTCTGCAGCCTCACTTCGCCTGCACACATCCCCAGACTCTTGCAAGACATTCTTCCATTATCCTCTGTCCAGATGTTATTAGTTAGTGAGTGTTATGCACTAGTGACTGTGAGGAATGCTGGATTGGATCCAATGAGCAGTTGTATACATTTAACTGAGATGGAACCAGCTTATTAGAAACTTCTTATTAGAAACTTTCTTATTTAAAGAACTGAAAAGGCTCCAGCTGTGTTCCCCCCTTATGAATCTTGTGTTCCAAGCTGGCCTTCTAAGATGCTTGTATGGTGAGTCATGGATTTTGTATGTGTAATGTGCTGTTAAATATTTTATTTGTTTAACAAGCTCACAGAAGTTTTGACATCTCTGCTCCTGTATTTCACATTTATGTTGCACACAAAGAACTCTCTAGGTGAATATTTTATAGCACTTTGTGCTGCCACGTTCTAACTCTTGCCAGAAAGGTAACTAAAGCAAGACATTTTTCCTAACCATGGTCACTGAGATGGCCAAACATCTTTTACTGAAATTTTCCAAGAATGTGTGAGGCTGAAGAAGATAGCCTTGGGGAAGAGTTAGAGTTTGGGAGAACTACAATTAAAATAGATAAATGCTAACTGCAGTCATCCCTAATGGCATGTATTATCCTTTACAGTTCTGTAGTGCATCTCATTGTGCCTCACAGTCTGTGTGGTTTGACTCTGTGGACCTATTACAATTCACTCCATGATAAAGAGTTTTGCACAGAAATGCAGAGAATAAATATGTAGTCAAATCATCAAAAATTATGCCCTCAGAAGTGAATCAGAGCAAAAATATTTCCCTATCAAGTGCCACTTCTTTCCTCCCAACACACATAGAGATAAATTTAGCCATTAGCAGTATTAAAGCAGCTTCCACTGGGAGTAAACAGAGCTCTCCTTAAAATAAGGTATCATGTATGCTACTCAAATATTTTCAAGGCTCATACTATAAAAAGGTCAGCAGAGATTTCTGCCTTTTCAGGGTTGGTCTATGAATAATATTTAGTCAAGTTCTCACAGCTAAAACAAGCACCAAATACAGCTGGCACACACTTTTCAGCATCATAATAATTCCAGAACTAGTTCTTAAGTCTTGAACAGGCCTGTCCCTGCAAAATATAGAAGTCCACTTGTGAAACCAGAAGCTTCAAGCAAAATTGGGATTAACCTAAATTTTTGCTTCCGAGTTTCCAGACCCATAGAAAAGTGTTGACTGAAGGAGAGTTTACAGTGCAGCTCTGAGCTGCCTTTCTGGATCTTCACTAAGCTAAAAGATTGCTGAGAGTCACCAGAAACCATAAGGACATGGACATGAAACTGTGACACTCATTTCCCTGACAGAAACCTGCCCTTTCTCTCAGACATGGTATCAGCTCTGCCTGTGTGCAGAAAATCCATCGCTGCCTATGTGTTTGTCCATGTAAAATGGAGAGTGTGACAGTTACAATAATGGAGTATTTAATGTCTGAGCCTTCATATCTGTGAAGATTTTTCCATTAGCACCCTGAATTGGATTTAATTCTCCCTACCATTTCCTGTTAGGAAAATGGATAGTCAGCAAGGGAAAACAAAACAAAATCTATTCTGGAACAAATGTAACTTCTTTTCCTTTCGCAGACCAACCATCGCAGTATTGCCATGGTATTGTCACTCTGCTGCCTGGGGACAAAACCCTTTCTTTCTGGTCTTCTATTTCTGTTTACCACATTTTATTGCCTTTGCATTTACACAGTCTAGGAACATGGTATTTTCCTGTTGTCATTTTCTATTTTGCAAGCTTTTAGAAATATTCAGGTAAGTCCTGGGTAACATATGACAAATGAGTTACAAAATCTGTTTCAAGAAGGTTCTCTAAGCCTCTCTCATGTTTCCAAGATGTTGCTCAATAAATTCTCCCCATAAGTAAATGCTGATAGTGCATTGATGCCATGAATGTGAAGAAAGGACACAGAGGAAAGTCCAAAAGAGGGTAGCTTCAAGAAGAGCAGAATTTCACAGCCTCATTTTCAGGCTTGGAATAGGACTCAGTGTCCCTGATTCTATTCTCAGACACATTTCAGAGTCAGACTGTGAAACACCTTGGTGAATTCCTCGGTTTATCTGTGCTTCAGTTTTCTTTCTGAAAAAAAGAGGTTCAAATACTGACCAGTACTTGCCAAATGCTTTGGCATTCTGAGGGAAAGGGCACTCAGGAATGTCAAAGTATGATTCTTTGTAGCAGACAACTGGATAACACCAAAAGAATTCATAAAGAATATGTGAATATACATGTACTATTCATGGCTGTTAAAGTAACTGATTGTGAGTCCCTGGATAAGCTGTAGACACTCAAGCTCTTCTGTTTCTTTGTACAGAGGTACTCTTGGTCAGTCACCTTCAAGACTCTGAATGAGATGGCAGAGTCTACTTATCAGTGTCTGAACAGGACTGGGTTGCACTTTGTACCTCCTCACCGAACAACCAGAGCAAAATTTTAAAATAAATTTCACCTACCTATTATTTTGCAATAGGACATTAAAGGCTAAGCCTTGTCACACAGTCATCCTATATTGGGTTGTATAACCATGAACTGCAATTCAAGAGACAGAGCAAGGGAGCATCTAATGATTTTCTGTGAAAGAGCTGATAGTATGGGATAGGCTTTACGAACAAGAATCAAAACTTAGAGCACTGTCTTAAACTAGTGACTATTCTATAAGGTTCTAGCTATACCAACAATTTAATTCAAAAATCTGCAAATGTTCTAAAATGACAAGAAAGAAGTTCAAGAAGCAGTTCAAGGGACTGCATGCATAAACAGAACTGCAAGGTTAGCTTTTAGCCTGAAGATGCAGTTTCACAATAGATGAAAGCCATCCTGAAACTGTGCTGCCACTGACAGGAACTAACTGGCTCTGACCTACTGACTCCATAACCCCATTTTCTGCAACTTCCTTTGCTTCAGCACTAGTGGCCATGCAGTGAGTGACATGATGGAACTCTGACATTAGTGCTGCTTGGAGCAGGTGACTGGGCTGTGTGATCTCCAGAGCTCCCTGCATTTCCATAACTCATGCAATGGAAAAAGAACTACTATGGTTTTGCAATCTGTTTATTCAGTTTTCAAGGCACATCAACACAACTCCTCCAGCAAACTGACAGCCCACTCCAGTGCAAGAGGGGAGCACGCTGCTGGAGGATGTGTGTGTGGCAGAGCAGGACCTCTTCACAGGCAATGTGTTCTCAGCTTGCCTTTAAACAATAGACAAGCTGAAACTTGAGGTAGGAACTGTACATAAAACACAGCTAGCATGGTTTGGGGGGAAAACTTGTACAGATGTCAAACCGGTATGGGAATGGGAAGATGATTTTCCTTTGGAAGAAAGGATGAATGTTGGGGGCAGAGGAGAACAGGGACATTGGTGTGACTTTCTGCTGGTATGCCTAGAAAGCAAAATGGTCAAGCTGCTGGCCATCCTAATCTTCCTGTTGAGAAAGCAGTTTATTGAATGCTCTTCATGCAAATTAGAGTTTTTTCCAAGGCTTTTTGTAAAAGGTTTCCCTTTCAAACAGCCTTAAGGTTCCAAAGAGACAACCCCTTCCTGCCACCAAGCACAGGGTGGCCAGTTGCCAGGATACACTGTTTCAAATTAGCTTCAACCATGTTTCTTTTGCAGAAAATGGCTCTCTTGGTTAAAGGCACATGCTAACCTCAACTCAGGAACTTTCAGTAATTTCCTAACAGAAGCAATGCTCAGCTCCTATAGTTAGCAGAGGACAAGGTAGAAAGTTAATTAATATCTATGTAGAGGGGAAAAAGCAAAAATTCCACAAATGAGTCAGTGTCACTAATGAACCCTTAATTTTGCAAGTATCTGACTGAAACCTGAAGAATTGTGAGCCTTTAAAGCCAAATATCCACGTTACAGTATCTGCAATGTAAAAGAGGTTCTCATGCTTACATTGCAGGCTTGCATTGACTACCCTGGCTTGGGTATTTGAGAATTAGCAATATAAGAAACACTGAAACACAGTATAGAAATGTACTCTGTAGAGTAGACCTAGGAAGAGAAGCCTGGTGGGTTTTTTTTTGATTCACCCTTGTTTGTATGTTTGCAGTGACAGATATTTCATATTCATTTTTAATAGCTGGACCTACAAGGCTGACACTGCACATCAAATTCAAGTTTTCATTCTGATAACAGAAATTAAACCATATGGACAAAACATTGGTGCGAGTCTGAAAGCAGCTGCTCATGGCCTACCTACTGCTGCTGGTCTGGTAATCTTTGGTGATGCTCGCTTTGGGGAAGATTCAGGATGTGGAGCAACAGGTTGTACTGGCCGGGTCTGTTTGGCTGCCAGCTTCTTCAGACTCACTTGCCTCTTGTCAAACATTTCTTGTACATCTTCAAGTTTTTGTACAATTCTTTGGGCATTGGCCTTGACAAAGAAAACGCAAACAACAAATGGTTGTCAGTGCTGGACTGAGCAAGTGAAGAAAGGACTTGTATTACCAGACTCAGACTAGAGCTGGAGATCACATTGTGCTGCAGGTTATTGCAACCCAGTCCCTGCATTCTGCCCAGATCACAGTTTCACTGACCAAGACATGGTGACTCAAGCAGTGTTTCTAGCACTGCTGTGAAGAAAATGACGTATGTGTTGCATGACTACTCTTACGAGTACAACTTACTGCCACAACTGCTCACTTCTGTGCCCTTTTGGAGTAGAGAAAGAGGCATATTTTAGCAGACTCAAATATATAGCCCAGTACAGTCTCATGGGCAAAGCAATAGGAAATTTTTAACTTCTAAGTGAGCACATGCACATCTGAGGGGTTTTACCTTTATTTCAGGGGTGAGGATCATGTCAAACTGATTGTAGAACTCCTTTGGGTTGGAGAGCTGGTGTTCCTTAGCTGTTACCAAGAACTTCTCAATTTCAACCAGTGCAGTTTCAGCTCCCTCTTGTGACTGGCACTTGTCCACAGCTTGGGAAGCTAAGAGGTAGATTCCAGCTTCACACCATTGGCTTGCCTTTAAAGAAAAGTGGGAGAAGAAGGACTTATTATCACTGACAGTCTGTGTTGTCAAGTGTTGCTTCTACTCTAAGAAAAACAGATTTTCCCTAACACGTCATTAAAGGGGATCAATGTTACTGATAGCGTGCAGCAGTTCCTGCCCACAGGTCACCCCACCAGGATATGCAGAACTGAACTTACTGAACTAATGCAAAGCTCCAATATTTATAGTAACATTTACTGAATGAAATGGAGAAAAACCAAACACAACTTTTTATCTTCATTGTAATTACCTGAGTTTATAAAATCATTCATTTTTAGTAGAATCTTGCCAGGGCTGTTATCTGAGAAGGTTCGCTCACCTTATCTAATTGCTTATGCAGCTCAAGAGACTTTCCCAAAATATCATACTTTTTCTTGGTCTCATTGGTAAAGTCATCACAAATCCGCCTGAGTTCAACACACTTTGGTCTAATGGAGTCAACTGCATAATGGTTGTTTTGGATAAGCTGTTCTCCATGGAGAGCTAGAGACTGGGCCTTCTCCAAAGGTTCCTGTGACATTAATGAGAAAAATCCAAAGTTAGAACAACATGCATAACAAGGACAATCCATCTCTGTAACCCCTGCTGTAGCCTGGGGGTAAAGGTTTGGAATATTAATATAGCTGATATGTCTCACTTTATATTCACCTTGAAGGCCAACTTCGATGTCAACGAGTACCCTGAAACTCGAGAGATTCCATCTGAACCTCAGGAAGCACTTTTTTGTTGTGAGGGTGGCCAAACACTGGAACAGGCTGCCCACTGAGGTTATGGACTACACTTCTTCTTTTTCACATACTGGGGACATTCATGATACAAGGTTTTTCCCCTGTTTTTTTCCCTAGCTTTCCAAGTAATGAACTGGAACTACTGGGTCTGAACAACCCTGGTTTCTGGAAATTAAGATCTGTGTTTTGCAATTTAAAATAATGACTCATGAGAAGAGAGTAAATCTGGACCAAAAAAAAGACAGTGACAAAGAATTGTCTAGAATACTATGTCTATAGCAGCTAGAACACTAAATTGAGTGCAAACCTGTCCTTTCTCTTCCAGATGTTTCTGTTCCTTTAGGAGGTTCTCAACTCGAGTTACACTGTCTCCAATGTCAGCAAAACCTGCTTGTGTTTCCATGAGGTTATCCAATGTCAGTTTTACCTAAAAAACAGCAACAATAAAAACATAAAACCAAAACAAAATAAACCCACCCAAAACCCCATCACAAGATACTGATAATAATTACAACAAACATTCACCTACGTCTTTGAGAAGAGTCTGCGTCTCAAGTTTAGTCTTTCAGCTTGTTCCAAAATGGCAAAGCCAAGGAATAAATCAACAACCAACTATTCTTCAAAGAGTTTCCCTGCTTCTCACTAATTAGGCCCACAAAGCTTTGACAACCTGTAACTCCAGAGTTCATATTACTCCAGAATCTGTATTACTCCAGTCTCTGGGCTGACATTTGGGCTTTCTGAACTGTATTCCCTTGACTCTGGTGGGATTGGCAACTTATCATCACAGAAGAAATTATATTTGATAACTTCACACCTAAATGCAAAATTATTTATCAAGAAGTTGGTGTTCCACATTTTGGCCTCACAGTCTGGCACTTTCCTCACAGTGCCTTATTCAAGTGACGTCTAAAAGCTGCCAAGACTTTAATTTTTGAATACTCATTTACTATTTCATAATGAAGGGCTTCTATTCCAACCTCCTTTTTGGATCACCAGCATACTCTAAGTATGGGTAGAATTTGACCTTATTTACCAGAGAAGGCTAGATAGTGTGAACAAAGAAATACCTCTCTAAAATTGTGTTCAAAGTGTCGAAGCTGCAGGCACTGTTCTAGTTTTAGATGATGCTTGGTCCAAAATTGATCAAAAGCCTTTTCTGTTTCATCCAACTGAGCCAACAACCTGTTAAGAAATTATAATGAGCAGAATGTACTTATTTCCTATAGTTCATTTCTTTTAAGTTACAGTAATTGATGGCAGAAAGCAAAGCGGGGAGATGGTGGAGAGCCCTACACTCATGTAAGAGAGCTCTGTGTCAACTCTCCCTTAAGCAAAAGAGAATGAAATTTGCAATAGGACAGGCAGGAATGTGACAGATGAGTGACAGCTACATGGATCTACTGTGGCAGATACAGTCCTGCCTCCTGACGTGCAAGAGGGACTCAGAGCTGTTCTGTGTGCTGGCAGCCAAGGGCAGCTGTGCCTCCCTAGCTTCCACCCAATGCTTCAAAGGTAATTCATCCCCAGCTGATGCAGATTGAATATGATGCAATTATTATTTTTATGGAATGATTAAAGCAGAACTCTACAACTTGTTAATTTTCTTCACCCATCAGAAATAGGCAAGGACTGAATAACTTTTCCCAGTCCATTAAAAACAATAGATTAGAAGCTCATAATGACTCCCATGGACATGGTTTTACTTTGTGTAAATGATGAAACATTTATTTGCAAAGACATTAATCTCAAGGTGTCATATCTGCAGTATAATATCTGACACCAGGCTAGTGAGTCATCCTCACAGTTTCGCAATGATCCATTAATTACAAAGTAGAACAGTTTTAAACAAGTAGAAAAAACAAAAAGGAAGTGTTCTCTGAGTATCTTGTATTTCAATAGATGGGCACTCTTTGGGCAGGTAGGGGATCAGTGAGTGCTCAAGTCATCAAGTTATTGGGGCAAATGCCAATAGCTCCCTCCTATTCCTCTCAAAAACATATTTCTGTTTTCAGTCTGTCCCTGAAAAACGTGTTTTTAACCAAAGCTAGTCATTGAATTCAAGATGAATTAGCAAATTCCTTTGGGATGACCGTTTAAAGGATTTTAAAGTATTCAGTGAAAAATATCAGCTCAGCTTTACTTTCAGCACCTTTGTTCCCAGTGAATGCAGACACACTGAAACCCTAGCATGGCATTTCTCTTTCCACTGCATCACATGTCACAGCAGAAACTTCTACATGGTGACTAAAAGCTTCATGGTAATAACTGGCATGGTAGGAAGGAAAAGGGGGTTCTCTCTGTGTCTCTGCAGCTGTGACACACAGGATGCTTCAGGTCTCATCTTCATCTATTCCTCCCCCAGTGTTTCCACAGACACTCACAAGCACACCATCCTCTCATCTCACAAAGATTCAGGTGCCACTTTCTAACCAGGCACAGAAGTTTGAAGGACATACATGATATGGGGAAAGTAAATCCCATGTTAAATCTTCAGCCAGGTAGTTAGTGCTCTGACCAAAAATTACCACGAAATTCAGGACTTGTTTGAACTTGCCTTGACAGTTTAAACACGTAACTTCCTCTAAGCTATTCCCTTCTCTGACTTACCTGTCCAATAAACCCTAAGTAGGTGAACCAGTGGTAATTTATAACCTGCATATTTAAATTATTTAAATTACACTTGCATCTCTTAGGAGTAAATTAGCAAGTTGCACAAGATAATCTAGCTCCACTGACCTTTCCACTGTGGCCACATTTTCCAGTTCATCTGGACTGAGTTTGCTGTTGGCACTTCGGGTGACTGGCTCCCGGATGCATGTCAGTAAGGTGGCCCCCTGCTTCACTGCTAGTTTCAGCTCATCCTGAGGGGAAAAAACAAGGCAAAACCCAAATTGTATGTAATTCTCACATCTCTTAGATGACAACATAGTAATGATAAAGGAGGATTCTTTCATAGGTACAAAATACTTGAAACAAAATATAAATGCTTAGCAAAGGTGATATGTTTTTCTAGCAAATGCAGAGACCTAAATCTGTTCACTTTGAATAGTAAATCTATTTCTGAGAAAAGGAATAGAGTAATTCCTGAGCAGATTGCATATCTGACCAGGCCACTTGCAGAATAAATTATTCTACCACAAATTGAATGTATGCTGTAGATTGCGAGCTGAGAGACTGGGCTGAGACATCGCACTTCTTAATGGAATGTCCTCAAACAACATTGTGACATGCTGAGCCATAGTACATCAGCTATAAGAAGTCATCCACAGAAGTGTCTTCCCAGCATGAAAGATGAGCAATAAAAAAGACAGTGAGGCTCAAACATTAACTTGTCAGCTGATGAATCCCCACATCACTGCATACTTCTTCCATAAAAATTTTTCTTGTGCTAATATATCTTAAGTAGTATTTTTAATCTTGTGTTTAAACTAAGGCATTTGTTGACAGCCGTAATATTTACTTCTGACCCTTACCCTGCAAAGCTAAACTAGCCCCAACTTTTTTTAAAATAAAACAACAGTCATCATCTAGTTAGATCATTCTGTCTATTCCTGACTGTCCTCACAGATGTTCTCTGTTTCTGCTCCAATGTAAGTTCATCCTTTCGGATGAACTCTTCATCAGGAGCCCATGCTATTCCAGATGTGATCCCATTACTCCCTCTCACACAGTGGAAGTGACATTTCCCCATTCTACCGTTCCTGAAGCTGTAAAATATCCTTTTCCACAGCTGAATCAAATCGACCTCCTGAACCCAGGTTTGTCTCCTCCTCGGTGGATTCCAGACAATGGACTGCCAAGTGATGGCAGAAAACTTTGTTAAATCAGAACTCATCTATTACACTGCAGGAGCCATCATGGGGCAACAATCACCTTCAGCTTGCTGTGGTGGTCGGTGTGTGAGGAGAGAAGCTCCTCTGTGCACTGCACATCGTTAGGAAGTTCAGTCTCTGCTAAGTCTGTTCCAAAGGTCTGTAGCATCTGTGCTGTTGTTTTTACCGTCATTGCAAAGTTTTCAATAGCCTGGAAAAGCAAGAGCATAAAGTCACAGTTTGGTTATTTACCCTAAGCCCTTTAATAGTACTTTGTGCTTCAGGCACACCATGCTGAAAGTGTTGCATGCCTGTAAAGCTGGTCACGCTGCCTTTTTTTGGATGGATGTGCTAAAAGTTACAAATTAAACCATGTGTCACAAATGACGTTTTCACAGGTCGGCACATCTTGTTACCTCTGTGAGCCAACGGGGAACTCCCAGAGCTCAGCAGACATAATGAAACCACAGAGGACATCAGCTTCAAAGCAAGGCCTGGAACTTCAGATCTTCTGCCCATGCTTGCTGGGAAATTCTGCTGCGTTTAAAATTTTAATTAAGGCTTTATTTAAGTTGAGAACACTCCTGAAATATATAGGGCAAAGCCTTTATATTTATACAGCCATTGTTCACTCAGCAGTAATCTGTCTTCCCCTGACTTCTGAATATGTGCATCTCCATCTTGCTTATCTATACGAGATGCATTCTAGTCACTTCCACCCATCTGTCCATGTTAGTACACAAATACAAGAACAAGCAACTACAAATACAGTTAAAATGCACAAATTCATTGGAACACTGCTGTTTCTTTATCACTTCAGTACACCAACACAAAACTTGTCAGTAATCTGTGGTTTTAATGAAGAATGGGGAAGTGAGGAAGGCTAAAAAAACAATACTGCCTTCTCAGATAAGAATAAAATATTCAGACCTGACATGTGATTAAAACCTTTATATCTAGTAGCAAGTAACTGCATGGGATGTTTTTTCATGATCACACTCAAATTTTGGGGTGACTGTCTTGTTCTATATAGTTCTTTATTCTCTGTACTTTTTGATCTAACCCCCCCCCACTGGTTTGAGTCAGTCAACAAGCGCTAGGGATGCTCTTACACCCAATCACACACTACGTAGTTGTTGTACATTGCATTCCTTTCTCCAGCAATGATGGGAATTCGTTCTTTGCAACCATGACAGATGAAATTATGCTGTGTGCTCAGTGAAAAACAAACTGGAGGTAGGTCATCATTCAAAAGGTGTAGAGAGAAATTACAGTCCACATATGTGATCTGAAACATGCCCCCCATTAAGCAGTGCTAGCACAGTTCAAGCCTTCTTCCCTTTTCCCCCATAAATTCATGTCTGCTTTCAACACAAGCAGTACAGACCCACACATGCTCTAGCTTAGTGCTCAGCAGCTGTATCCTGCTGTTCTCAACACTGAAACTACTGGATTAGAGTTGGCTGAAATGTCACACTTCTGACTGCAACATAGACATGGCCATCCACAACCAAAGGCCATTTACAGAAAGCCAAAAAGGCGCTCTGTGGGCAAGAAAGCTCATAGGCTCCTGGCAGCCAAGAGAGGAGAGCAGAAACAGTGACCGATGCAAGGAGGTCGCTGTGTCACTGCCATTTAGCCAGAGTTTAAAGATTTTTCAGAAGAAAAGCACTGGCAGGACAAGATATGAGAACACCGAGAGAAGCAGCAAAGGGCATGAAGACCACAGCTCAGCAAGACTGGAAGTCAGATTGTTTCAAGGTGCCATGGAAGCCGACACTTCCTTGATGACAACTTCTTATGCGGCAGATATTCCTTGGCTGACTGCACCATGAACTTATCAGTGTTTCACTTAATAGCATGCTTGCCCCCACTCTCTCCTGTGTATAAGAGTAATAAATTGTTTCGGATACCTAAGTTACATCTGTGGGTTGATTTTTTTTCAAGTCTCTGTGCTTGGTAAAAGTTTTTCCAACAAAATTAACCAAAATCTCTGGGGATTACATCACCCTACTCCCCCAAATTTTTGGCTCACTTTTGTTTCCATATTTTACCAAACTATATATTATTGCTTTATGCCAACCCCTGTCATTAATAAATAATACAACCTGTCTTGTGCCTCTTCTTATTCCCCTTCATATTTTCAAACCTTTTACTGTTTGAAAGCTCATATAGGTGATTAATTTCTTCACACTCTCCCTTCCTGCAAGGACAGTTTCATATTTTTGATACTTTTGACACATAAGCCTGCTCACTCATCTCAACCCTAACCACATTATAGTCAACACAGCTATAAATGTAGAAAATTAATCTTAGAGGAAATTCAGATTCTATGTTTGCATATTTAGAAGCCTGAAATACTTGGTGGTTCTCAAGGAGAGTAAAATTTAATTTTATAAGGACAGCAAAGCATAAAAAAACTATAGCAAGAAAGTGACAAAAGTTATTTGACTTAAACTACCTCAGAAAAGCTCTTTCTATGAGTGTTAGACATAAACTGCCCATCAGCAACAACAGACTCAAACCCAGGGAACTCAGAACTTTGCAAAACATTGAGGCTCACATTAGATGTGGGCTCTAGTATATCAATCTTGCAAGTAGACCCACAAAGAGAAATGCAAATGTTGTATAAACTCTCTGTGAAATTAATTAATTTTCCAGGCTCATGACTCAGCTTAGTCCATTTTTGCTTAGGAAGAATGAGACAATATTTTGTCTGCTAATGTGCCAGAGTTTGGAGTCTGTTTTTTGTGAACTGTCATCTTAACTGGGCACCATACTGAATTGTTTACCTTGTTTTGAAGCAGACACTGAAATGCATTACCAAAAAGGGAACAAACAATCAAACCTGTACAAGTTTCCTCAATAGAACAAGAAGTCTTTCTGCCTTCCTACTAACAACTGTTCTTCAGTTACCCAAAATAAGACCGAGCTGGAGTGCATGCTTGTATAGTATAGAAATGAAAAATAAAATATAGTGCCCTGAGTATTTTTTTTCTCTTAAAAGCATGGACATAATTAATCATTCAAGTGAGACTTTTGACCTTACTTTCGACCTTTGTAAAGTTAGTAAAGTGCTAAAGCCTATTTTCAATTTCAGCAGAAGTCCTATGAAGCCCATCAATTATTTAAAAGGCAAGAGAATGTGCCCACAGGCCTTGCTGAGTAAGAATACCACGACACTGTTAGGCCCTGGGCCAGGGGCACAGTGAGATACAATTACTGCTTCTATTACAAACTTCTGGGGAATTTGCCTTTCTCTATTTGAGTCATGGATTTCCTCTTTCCCTGAGTCCCTAGCAGAATCCATAGGCTGTAATGCAACTGAAAAGCTCCTGCTTAATGGTTGCTCTGCATTTGTCACCTGGACAGTTCTGGTGTAGATGTGTAAGAACAGCACCAGCACTCACAGTTCGGTGATGGATCCACTGGCTGTGGCCGTACTCCAGGGTTCCTCCCAGCTCCCGGGTCAGCTGACTTTTGTCAATGTAGCCATGCAGATCAGAGACAGAATTTAACATGATGATCTGAAACAAATCCAAACACACTGGACTGAGAGAAATAATGAGGCTTTCAATCATTGTTCCTAGGATCTGGGTTTGCCTTAACATATATGACCACTGCAGTTCCACCATAGGCCGCCAGTTCTCATTTTATATTTGCTCATGCCATGGCCACACTTCATTTTCTCTAGATTTTGCCTTCTCAATGTGTACATGGACATTCTTGAACTAACCTTGGTTTGACATCATCTCACTCCTTGCTACGCTCAGTCATTTTGCATGCGCATCAAGAGCAAAAGCATGGTGTTGATAATGTTCACACAAACTTCCATAAAATAATTTATTCTCTAGATAACTTTTATTTACAGAGAAACGGAGGCACAGGCAAGGTTAAACAGCTTCCTCAACACCAACCACTTGATCCAGGGAAGTGCTGAAATGAAACTATTGAGAATAAGATTTTTCTTTCAGTTTTCTGATTTTTTTGGCACTTTATGTTCACTGAATTCACTGGCATTTTCCCATTTAAAATCATAATGGAAGAGAAAGGAGAGATAAACCTAGATCCATTTTTTTACTTCAGAATGCCCTCATCACTAGACCTGCTTGAAGAGAGCCAAACAAGATTTGAGTTCAGTTTCAGATAAGCAGCATTACCTTTTGGCAACCACTGTAAATTTGTCAACACAAGTGGTTACACAAGTAACACACATTTATTTTTGTTCCAACAGCTAGAAGGTATGCCATGATTTCAGCAACAGAAGAACAAAATATTGAGCACAAATGACTAAGAATTTTGAATAAATAAATGTCAGAAATATGTCCAATGTGTTACTTGACTCCATTTAAAGAAAGGTTAAGTGGCTCTGCATGTCAGCAGGCTCCAATGGAGCATGGTAAGTACACTGGCAAACACTGGACAATGAGATGAGTGCAGATGTATGGAGATAAGAGGATGTATATTCTAGGCTAATAGTGCTCTAAGAAAAGCCTGGAGAACAAATCTGAACAGGTTTTTAGCTCATCTTTGTTACAGAATCTTTCTAGAATAGTTCAGGTTGGCAAGGAACCTCAGATCTCTAGCCTGACTATTTCTCAAAGCTGTGTCAGCTGTGAGATCAAACCAGATTGCTCAGGGCTTTACCCACCTGAGACTTAAAAACATTCAAAGATTGAGATTGTACAACCTCTTTGGGCAGTCTAGTCTGCTGCCTGACTCTTTGTGGTGAAAAAGTTCTTTCTCATATCAAGTCAGTACTGCCCTTGTTTCACTTCATGTCAGTTGTTTCTTGCCCTACCATCACGCACAAGCTGGCTGCGAGCTCTCAATAACCTGCTTGGAGGGACTGGAAAGCTGCTGCTATGTAATAATAACCCTCCTAAGCCTTCCCTTCTCCAGGTTAGGCAAGCCCAGTTACCCCAGCATCTTCTTGCAGAACACATGCTCCAAGCCTTGGCTTCTTCTTGGCTCTCTGTTGACCTCACTCCAGTTTAGTATTTTTCTTTTACTGGGGGAACCAAAACTCAACAGGGTATTTTCCATGTGATTCAATTAGAGCCAAGTAAAGGGGGATAAGAGCTTTGTAGCTCTTCCCCATCAGAGATGTTGCTGGCAAGTTGGAAATCTTCTGATATTTCAAACCTCTCTGAAACTACAGAGGAACACTGTCATGCAGTTTTCTTTTAAGAAGAATTTTATGTTTGCTTTAACCTGGTATGCTCAGCATGAGTCACAAAGCAAACCTATTAATATTGCCAGCTACGGTGCTACCCAACAGGGCATGGGTCTTCACCATGCAGGCATTTCTGCAGGAGAAAGCCTACAAGCAATCCAGCATCCATCTAAGAAACCAATCTAAGAGAGCATTACCATCTCCCATGCTGCTTGCCGGACAGAAGACAGCCACAGTCAATCAGCTGGAGAGTGCCAGGGAGAAGCAGCTTAGAAGAGAAGGGTCAGTGTGGAACATGGAGCTGTGGGGGGGCTGCTTCTTGATGGGTTAGACTGTCAAAAAAAAGTCACAGCCTACAAAGCTCAAGGAAGTGCCTGCTATGGACAGATAGTTCAGCCTTTTATGTATGTTCTGAAGATGCTTTAATACACTTCCTATGATGGAAGGTTCCTTGGGTACATCTCTGGGTGTTTCTTTTGAATTCACAGATTTTAATCTCAAAAGAACCCTGCTGTGTCTCCAATATTTCTATATCTTGATTGTGATTAATGATATTGAATCAAATCACTATCCCAATAGAGATATACCTTACAAGGTTTTATTACCCACATTTGTATGTCAATGTGATATAAATCCTGCATTTCCTTTTTGTGTCTGGTTGGTTATTTCAGCCTTTATTTCCAGCTCGTTTGATCTTCTTACTTCTACTAATTCCAGTGTTGATTTAACCCAGGAAATCTATTTTACTGAACATATTTACAGTCTGATAGCTCAAAAAAACTATTAAACAAACGTTTCCTTAACAAATGCACACAATATTCTTGGAGCCCCTTTTGAATGCTCATGTCTTTGTCCTGACTCACTCACAGTTGTGATAGGAAATGCCACCCATCCACGGCCCAGTTATGACATGAATGTTGTCATAGTGCCAAACACACAACACGAACAAACAACCTGAAACAATTCAGAAGATCATGGTGATATTGAAGATAGGTACTGATCCCTAATTCCTTGAGTAAGGACATCTCCAGCGGGACAAGAACTCTCTAGTCCTGTTCTCATGCTTGGTATTTAGGATGCTGTTTTCAAGGAGGACAAACAGACATCATTCTCAGTTACTTCCCCACTCTGAAACTGGGGTATACAAGGACACGCCCAGATGGTATTTTTAGGATGGGCTGCAGCACAGGAGAAAAGCCCCTCCAGAGAGCATGACAGATCCCAGGAGCTTAGAGCACCTGTAGTACAACCCTAAGCAACTTAGACTAGCATCAGGAATATGTGGGCAGCCTGTATATAAATCTGACAGGCTGTCTACAGATATCTGGGCAGGAGGCAGGCAGATCCAGCAAGCATGTCATGCTCTTAGATTTTGTAACGTTGCTCTCTAAGAGCTCTGTGGACATACCCAGGATGGCTCAAAATATCCAAGATGACCCCAAACTAAACTGATATCTTGATTTTCCTACCTGTAAGAAAGATAAGTTACCATTTCATACTTAATGCAGTGCTTGACCCCTGCCTAGAATTAACCTCCCTTCCAACTTTGATCCCTTCCAAGTTTTGAAACACAATTCTGATGTCAAATAAATTACTAAAAGTATAGGAAATGCTGAATTGGTGGAAAATGCCAGTCCTTGATGAAGTTGTCCCTTTCCGGGCTGCAGTCACTGGTACAACAGTTGCTATAGTAACAGATCATGGCATATTAAATATAGGTACATCCATTTTTTAAAGTACTATATAATATTTTGGTTAGTATGCAAACATAATTTTTTTCAACAATTTTGCAGTTTACCAAAAAGCCACCCTTACCAAATGACAGTAAATGTTACAATTTAAACACAGTAACCAAGTGTATGTTCATGGTTCCGTTTCTGTATGCACTGTAATAAACAGATGCTGTCTGTCACTTCAAGAGAAGCAAAAAGTGTTTTAAACACCTGAACTTCAAACCTGAGTATTGACAGAGCTAGAATTTGTTGGAGGAGAGCCGTAAGTATTTGGCAAAACAATATAAACCCACAAGCAAAATCCAAAATAGTAATTTGAAATCCCTCCAGTAAAGTCACTGTGGAACACAGTATGAGTCTGATCCAGGATGAAATATCATCGATAATCATAATTCAAGTTTATTTATAAAATTTAAAAATTTTTGACACCACATGCAAACATGCAGCTAAAAACAACTCCTAGAAGACCTCTCATAGAATAATCTCAAACTCTTTCAGGATTGATAACCTTCAAATCACAGTCTCATCAACCTACAGCATATGCCAAGCACATATAAAAAGAAGTAAAAAACAAAATCTGAATCTTGAGGGCATGGGAATCATAAGACATTCAGAATAACCAATATTACAGGGACAGTCAGCACTCCCATGGAACCCATCAAACAGTGCAGATTTCAGCCCTAGGCTTTTGCTGCTCTGTGGTCCTGAATACTTATGTTTGTCACTGGAGTGGGATCTACCTCTGCCTACACGAGTGGAACTTCTCCACTGAGTTAAAATGTCAGTACTTGAAAAATGAGTCACATTTTATAGCTAGATTGGGCATGGGAACATGTCCATTAAATACTGCGAACCATCCACTGCTAATTAACTTTGGCATCACCACACAGACCCGGATGAAAGGCCTCAGTTGCCACTTGCAATCCTGGGTTATGAGAAATTGCTGACACCCCAAAACTGCTGATATGGAGATAAAGAAAATGCATGGACAAAAAACTGCATGCTTACCGGTACCTTCATTTTAAAGTCATCTCGATAGAGTTTAATGCCAATGTCAGCGATTGCCCTTTGGATAAAGCGGGAGGGTCTCAGGACAAACACCAGCTGCAGGTTTCCTGGAAATGCTCCCTGCAAGAAATATAGAATTGTTAGAAGGCACATTTCTATCTCACAAGGGAATTTTCAGCCAAGTGTTTCCTCATCAGGGCAAAGCAGATAGGATTTAGTGAATCCTGCTCAGTCCAGCTGCTCATTGTACCAGCTGGCCCATTCAGCACGTGCTCGTTGTCACTATCTCCAAAGCCAATAGGAAGACTGACCCATGGATTTTACTGCCCAGCCACACTTTTTTTTCTGGTACCGATTTATCACAGAGCTCCAAAATTCCTGACAAGTGCCTTGCTCCCCCAGATCCGAACCCCACCAAGCTCCGTTTGCACCACCATACCAGAGGTTTTCCCATTTTTAGGCTGCAGCCACTAGAGGGCAAAGCTGGCTGCCCATGTTGGACGTGGTGAAGGAAGCTGGAGGCACAGATGGATTCCCCAGGCTGACCTACCTACTCACTCTGCAAAGGGTTTTGAATTTTTTTAACCTCACATATTTTTACAGACACACAGGCACTCAACACGTTCATCAGACATGGCCCTGCCTGCAACACACAGCCTACATCTCTCGCACTCCTCTGAGCTCATCAAGCATAAAAAGAGAACAATTTCTTGAAGAGAGCAGCAGAAAAGCCTGAGAATGAAAAACATTTCTGTCTAAATACCTTGAAAGAACTTAAAGTCGCCTTTGTCATCCCTCCACCCTACACCTCTGTGTGTAAGTGCTTGGTCCTCACACAGTAAATATTCCTAGTGAGAGATGTATAAATGTAGCTGCTTTTCTTAGCACTGAAAATCAGTGCCCAGCTCTGACTTTTCCATATGAGATATAATACGCTATTAAGAGTTTCTGACAGAGATCATTTACTACCATGCAAACACAAATCCCTTGGGATCTATTTCTTTCATAAGCAGGCCACGTCATCCCTCCTCAGGGCACAGAAGGGTACCTCAATACTCCTCTAGGAACCAACTTCAAATTACCAGAATTTATATCACAGTCAACCCAGAAAATAAGGAATTTGTCCTAATTCAGCAGTAAACAAGACTATGTAATTTGTTTCTGCAGCTTCCTTCCTCTCTTATTTAACACTTACAACCTGCAGGGCAGGGGATAATCTGCATCCACAGCCAGAAAATGGGAGCTTAAAATGAGCACAGGAGGCTGTATCGTGTGCTGAAGGTTCAGCAGATAATTTTAATTTCTAGAAGATAAATAAAAGCAAGCACTTACTGCTATTCGTGTCAGGGATGCCTTGACCGCGCTCCATTTGTCCCGTCGTCTGTCTATGATGATGATGAATCCGATGCTGGCAGCCTCCAGACTGCAAAACAGATGAAATAGGTGTGCTGGGTTACAGGGAGATACTCCCGTTCCAAGGCAGAGAACTGCAGCAAAACACAGCCTCCGTCACACCACGCTCGGAGCCCATTATGAAAACACAACGTACAGTGGAAAGAACGAATATTTGGCAGAAATGCACATGAAAAGGAAAGCCAGCAAATTTTCTCTTTCCAGCATAAGGCTAGCAGCTCACACAAAACATGAATATTTTATCTGCTGCATCTCTCAGCTGCTGTGCTACTCTGCTGCCAGTCTAGGTGACATGAATGGTTCAGGGCCACAAACTACATTGTGCTCTTTTGAAGACAAAACCCCCAGATCTTTTTTTTTCTGCAAAGTAATTGAAGCTATTAGACACCCCTCTGCAGTCTTCCTTCTCCAAGTATGCTGACACCTGACAGGGGCACTGAGCTCCAGGGCATCAGTATACCCTGACTTGTATACAAAAAGCCCCAGGAATTCTGGCAGGCAAAGCAGAAATTGAAGAGTTCTATTTTGCCAATCACAAACTTGTTCTGGGGTTGCAAGTCATTCAAAACTATCCTTTTTAACATATTGACTAGAATAACAGTTCCTGTTCCTTCTCAGTGCTTTTCAAGGAGGATCTGGGAGGCACTGATTTGGTGCTCCATTCCACCTACGTAGACCTCATAAATACCCCATCCTCTCTTTCCCTCTCAAAAATCCCACTCTAGAGTGCAAGGTTTCAGTGGGACTGCTCTGCTCTCTGCCTTCCAAGAGCACTCAGCATTGGAGAAGTTAAGAAGTACACATTGAGAAGTGTCCAGAAACTTCACCAGAGCAGGATGGCTCAGCCATCCCACGACAAACCAGAGGCAGGCAGGAAGAGTATAAATGTCATAAGCAGAGGACATATGGCAATCAAGCATCTAATCACAGATTAAGAAAAAAAATTGTTTAAAGTATCTCCTTGATCTCTATTCCACTGTCCATAAAAGGACCAACCCAGGAACATCATTTCCATGAGTCATTTTATACAAACTCATGTCAATAATCTACTGAAGACCATCAACACAATAACAACTCTGAGCTCTTGCTGCAGCTCTGCAGGATCAAAAACTGAAAGCCAAAGTGTTGTGCAAAAATGGGATGCCATGTGAATGTTCCTCATAGTTCATACTGCTAACAGGAAAACTCACTGAATTTTCCAATTCAGTATTTTTACAGCATTCCTGTGAGGATTTCAAAATTCAGTGACAATACATGACTTTTCCTCTTTAGTAGTGCAACATGCAGCTCTCTGCAGAGGACAGAAAATGTGTTTGCAGCAGTGCCTCTCAAACACAGGGAAGAGAATTAATCTGTTTTACCTTTTATAAATACACAAACGTATACACACCCTTCAGTAGTCTTAGATATACACAAACACATACATATCCGTTAGTAGCTCAACAAATATTCCATGGAATAAAATTCCTTGATAACGTTCAAATAAAGGCAACAAAGATACTGTGTGTGTTGCAGATTGTTACAGAAAGAGTGAGAATCTAAACACAACAGTCTCAACCTGGGGTCTTCATGTTCAAGTGATGTTCAGGATAGTATCAGTTGTTGTCACTGAGATAGGACAATGGTATTTGTATGTTTGCTTTTTGATGTGGAGGTTTTTTTGGTTTGTTTTGCTTGTTTGTGGATTGTTTGTTTGTTGTTGTTGTTGTTGGGGGGTTTTTGTGGATTTTTTTTTTCTTTTTAACTAGATAGGACTGACTGAGGTCCTAAATTTAGCCAGGCAAAGAGA
The DNA here is from genome assembly GCA_013397775.1 of Eulacestoma nigropectus. Taxonomy (NCBI): domain Eukaryota; kingdom Metazoa; phylum Chordata; class Aves; order Passeriformes; genus Eulacestoma; species Eulacestoma nigropectus. The sequence continues at coordinate 1,295,378 of VZTE01003571.1, forward strand.
GTGTCAGCAAGTGATCCTATTTCAATCAGCATGCTGAAAGGCCATACCGAGGTCTGAATGTCATTTGGCACCAAGGGATGGATGCAGGCAAAGAGCCACAGGAAGAGGCCTGGCCGAGCTGGCAGCATCAGCACGAGTGGATGTACAGCTGAGAACCCCCACTTGAGTGTGCATCCAGAGAAAGTTTGTTTAAAGACAAACACACACACACATTCTATCAATGTTTTCTCAGTGTCAGTACTGTAATATCTCTACCCTCATTATGAAAATGCACTGGGGTTTCTCCCGTTCTCTGAAAAGGAGGATTTGAAGACAATCCTGAAGAGCAGATAAACACCAGGCTTACCTCCAAAATAAGTTCTGGCACATTTGCCTAGACCTACAGATGTCTGGCAGAGAGGTTTCCTTTCCCTGAATGAAATATCTGCAATCAGCAGAAGTGTTCCATCCTCAGCTCTGTATCCAGGCTAGCCCTTGAACACCAACTTGAGGAGGTCAGGAGATGTTGAAACTCCTGACCTCTTTTGGAAGGAGAGAAGGGCACCTGTTTATCAAAGGAGCTAATCTATGTCAAGTTAAAGAGAAAGGAATTCTGGCCATGCAATAAAGCAAGTAAAAAGGGCTTCCTGGAGTTATCTAATGCATGCACAGAGGTATGCACATGCATACACCATGTTACTGAGTGCTTGTGGATGTGTTTGCATGCAGACCCCTTTGGTGGAGCACTCTCATGAGCAGTGTTGAACAAGAGGGAAAATGAATCCGTTTACAAAAGTCTCACTGGGCTCATCTTCAATCCTGTCATATGTTTTGTCATATGAGCATATAAGATTAATCATTCCAGACGGACTTAGAAAGTTACTAACACTAAATGATGTTATCTGCAGTCATAGATCTTATCTCCACAACTAGCATGAACCTTATTGTACAGGATATGCAAAATCAGACACTATAAAAGACAGATATTCTCTCTACATTTGCCTGGGAAATGATGCTGATTCCTTTGGTTCACCAAGCTCTGAAGGAGGAAGTATTTTCTATGATAAAAAGGATGAACTTCTTTTCAAACTATATTTCATCTCACCTGATTCATGGCCATACCCTTTGTAACTCCAGAAGAATTAGAGACTATTCTCTCTTCTTGGTCACTTTTTTGGATACCTTCACATCTTTCTTGAGAATTAAAGTAAAAGGTGGACTACTAGCAGTGAAACTACATGCACAGGAATGCTGTTATATTACACACAGCACTATCTAGTACAGTAGTGCTGGCACAAGTAACAATGCAGTCCCTTTACTTCTTGCTGAGGTATATGGCAGAGACACCGTGTGCATGGACCAGCCAACTGCAGATTGACAGGGTTCTGCTGTGCCCAAACAGGTCCACTACTTATGCCTCATTGAGATTGAACTCCATATAAGTACGTCTTACATCACACAAAGCTTGCTGCTCAGGCTCTTCTTCTAAATTAACATCTTTGTCCCTCACCATTTACAGAGATAGTGGCAAGCTTCAAATAGTGACTCAAGAAATGCTGGCAATCTTTCTAAAAGCACTGCAATAAAGACTAGAAAAGTCCCTGGAAAACTCACATCCCTACAGTGCGGTCTATGATTGAACCTAAGAGTCAAAGCAATGTGCTGGTATGCAGAAAATGTACCTTCAAAGCCCAGCTTGTCACTGACCTTGAACAAGTCATTTAAAGCAAACTGAACAGTCACTTACTCAACACAAGCATTGGTGAGCCTGTCTGTACAGTGAGATATTACTTACACATACCTCATCATCTGTAAAATAGGTATATCCCAGCTCTCCTGACTTACAAAGTTTTGAAACTCAATTCTTCATTCTTTGCACATGGCTCTGGGATTCCTCAGGAGAAAACACAGAACTGAAACTGAATCAAAGCAAAGGTCCATCTAGCTCAAAACTCTGACTCCAGTGTTGGTAGATAGTGGCTACTGAGACAAAGGCAGCAGGAAAATGAGAAGGACAATATTTCTCTTGGTATATTCTCCCAAGTCCCAGCATTAAGGAATAAATTAATTTCTTCAGCCTGAGTTTGAATCTGAGCTGTTGTGTCCAGCTGCCATTGATGAAGCAATCCTTCATAAATTTGGCTAATTTCTTTTGAACCCATCTGTGCTTTTGGGCTTCACACAGGCTGAAGAACCTCAAAGCATTTCTGTCTATCATCTTGACAATATAACATGATGGTTCCCCCACACGTGACAGCATTACTGGAATCATCTCCCTGCATACCAAGAATAAAGAACTGAAAAACTAGTTTTGTGGTTTTTCTCAGCCACTGCTGCTGTGGTATATACCCTGAAGCTGGTCGCCCTCCCAGGCCTGAAGCCAGTGAAGAAATACTCAAAACAGAGTTTCCCCTGGCAGAACAAAAGTCCCACAGAGCAGAGTGAAACAACGAAGCTGTTTAGCTCACAGTATGTGGTTTCTCTCAGCTTGCTTTGGCAACTCTTTGGCAACAACTTTGGCAAATACGGGGAATAAATGTAGGGTGGAGCTGTAAAACTTCTCACTCAAACTTGAAGGAGGCACATTTTCTGCTGTGATCCCCTAAGCACGTTTTTACAGAAGACCACAGGAAATAATAAATCGTTGCTGTGCTTCTCACTAGCACAAACAGCCATGGTCTAGAGACAGTATCAGGGGGCTGAAAAAATATTAAGCTCTCTTACATAAACAAAAAGTAATTCAGCAGTCATGCCCTAGCACATTTCTTCAGAGCAGAGCAAGTTAGTTTGTTTCACTATCCTTATAAAGCTGCAGGCAAAAAGCAAGGAAAACATCCCAGCTGTGGAGCAATCTCCAAAGAAATGAAGTATCAGAAAGCACAGGGTGCTTGCCAGAATCCTGTCAATGGGGCACCTCACTTGCTTTCTCAGCAAAGGGAAAGCTGCACAGAAAGAGGCACTCAGAGAATAAGCAGACATACTATGTAAGTATGGCTCCTTCCAGAAGCAGCCCTTCCCTTATTACATCCAGTGCCCCTGAGACTTTTCACAAACAACCCCTCTTAGCTCCCTTTGATCTGCCATCTTTGCTGCTGCTGCTCTTCAGATCTACTCCTGCTCTGAGTCAGTTCAACCTGCCCTGTGTGAAGCTCTCTTTTCCACACAAACAACAGAAATAATTCCTAGGGCCTCCAGTACACAGGGAAGTTTCATAATGACTGGAGAGATGCAGAGGCACTGGTATGTCCTGGTAGCACCACTAAAATCAGCGAGCCACTGGGGAAGCAAAACTCTCCAGGAAATCAACAGACATTTGTGCTTAGCCTCACCTGGGAATGCTGGTTAGATAAGTGACCACGTTCAGAAAATCGTCATCAGGTATCTCACTGAATCCTGCAAATTCTGGAAAGGTTATAATGGGTGCCCCATCTTTCCCTCTTCCTCCTGCAAAAGACAAGTTGTAAAGTTTAGAGGGTGATTTTATGCCTTTGGACAGACTGGTCAGTACTTAAGCGGGAAACACTGGCATATTTCTCCTTGTAAAGCACCCACATCCAGTAATCATCATCAGCTTCCATCTGATATAACTCACTGAAGTTTCACTACCTCAGTTTACTCCAGATGAGATTCTAGCCTTTGAGATTCTCAGCCTTTTCATTTATCTTCTGCACAATTCTGATTAAGTGTTTTTTTTGTTCTTTGTTTCCCATTTCCAAATAATTTCTTGTGATAATATTACAATATTTCCCTACAGGTACAGCACTCTCAAATTCCTTCTAGACATCAAATGAAAGGAAGTAACAGAGCATAAAAGCTTTGAATACACACACATAACCCACAATATAAGCCTGGGACCAATCCAGGCTTAGGTCTTTCATTAACAAAAAAATGCCCCAAGTGCATGGAGGAATTTTGCTCACCATGCTTATTTGCATCAAACCTCTATTAAACGGGACAGGAAGGTCGTAAGCTACAAGGTTAAGAAGAGTCCCTTTCTGAGGGATTCCCTGATCCAGATTCAGGTAGAGCTACAGGAAGCATGAAGCCAAGCCCCTTGGAACCAAGCAGCCTTTACAGTGCTCCTGAGACGATGCTCAGCTCCAAGGGCTGCTGTGGTCCACAGCACAAACCCTGTTTACTTGCAGCACCAATCCTAACTCAGTTCCACTAATAAATCTGGCCATCGCTCCAACCACACAGAAGTTACGAGAGGTTTTCCCACCAGCTTGGACTCAGAAAAAAAAAGAGACTGAGGAGGCAGCAGCACATAAAGGAACAATGAAACAAAGCTTTTGTTACAGGTACCTTATTGCTTAGTTCTCCTTAAATAAGGCATTAAGGATACGCTTTTCCCTAAGTCTTTCTCCTTTCTCTGCAATCTTTATGTAAACCTATTTTTTGCACCAGGCTCAGGAATTCTCTAACAGCCCAATACTGAGTGTAGTCCTGCTGTACACAGAGTTTTCTGAGTCTTTTATCACACACAGAGGACTCTTGCCCAAGGGACAGCCATATTCTGGGCTTCTCTTTAAAGTAAAGGGGAAGCTATGAGAAGGAGACAGTAAATTACCTTCCTCAGGAAAATATGCAATAAATTATCCTGTTAGGAGCATGGGAGTGGGGAGAAAAAAAAGAATTCTCATTCCTTGAAAGCACCCTCTAAATCTCCATAAATAAACCCTGTTTCCAGGCTGCTCCCATCCATCATTGCCTTTCCCTGTTGATAACCACAGCTGATGCCACAAACTGGTTTCTCCTGATCCTGTGTTGGTGGTCATTGCAAGGAGGTGCTCCAATAATTCCTGGCTATTTCTCTGTGGAGTGGACAGTCCCTTGCTAGTCCTGATCCTGCCCCTGCCCTATCCTCCCAGCCTCAGCTGGATTATTTGAGGTCCCTTCCGTGCTGTCTAGCCATGGAATGCTGTGGAACACAATGTTTGTGCAAGGTAAATTTCAGAGCTCTAGAAAATAGGAATTTTGAACAAGGAAACCCTTTTTCTTCTTGACATCTGGTGACATGGTATCAGCACACTACCTTCAGCCCCTCTTTTCCTTTCTGAAGGTTGACTATTGCTTTGATTACATCTGAAAATGACTCAGTTGTGTTAGATCATTCACTAAACTCACCTTCCTAGGGAGAAAACAGGCCTACAGAGACTCAAAAGTCTCTCAGCCAAGAGGGAAAGAAAGCAAGCCATCATTCACACTGCACTAAATTGGATTTCAAATGCTGAGCAGAGCCACGGCCTCCACATTTGACCTCCCCACTGGCCTTGGGGTGATGCCAAATGCTGATGCATGGCAGCTGGATCTCCAGCTGCACTGTCTGCAGTCAGCAGTGATGGAGAATACGCTGTCATGCAAATTTAGATTTTCCCCAGACTGCTGCACTCTAGACCAAGAATTCCAATCAGCAGGAACCCAGTTAGGCTGGCTTGTTACAGCTTCTCAGTGACATCTCCTGGACACGAACAGTAACAGCCAGGAAAATTTAATACCAAAACTGTCTGCTGTCTCTTTGTGCAGAGCTCAGTGCATGCCAAGGTATTTCATACCTGGTGTCTTGTGAACATTCACATGGTTTCTGGGCACCGAACTTTCCCATTCACGTATTTCAAATATGTGAATATACTTTAAATGAGGGAGATGTAGTAACTTGGAATACTTTGGTTTAAAGCAGCAATATTTGCCACTAGAGGATCAGACAGAGGTTCCCCTGGATCCTCTCCTTCAACAACTGATAGTTCAGCTGCCATTACACTCAAGATTTGTTTAAACTACAAGTTTCAAATGGTACTTCTAATGCTCCTGCTGACCAGGATCTCTTTGTGTCCCTTTTATTTCATCTCTTTCATCTACATTCACACACGTGCTCTTCTTCCCCTGGCCTCTTCCCTGAGCTAGATGAGGCAGGCTGATGATGCGCTCTATGTATGTGGGTGTGTATTTTTGTCATGGGATCTTCTCCTATAAAAAGCCATCCAAAGAATGAATGTAAGCAGACTGAACACTGACTTCTTCTTTTCACCACTGGCAACAAAACTGGGCCACTTAGGAGCAGCCTCAGACTGAACTCAGATTCAACTAGGAGTCAGCAGCTCCTGCCTCTGACTAAGCCACATGCCCTTAACAGCTCCTGATCTCCATCTCATTCTCCACTGCGAAGGCAACACTTCCTGCTGCAACCAAACCAGAATCGTCAGATGGTTCAGCACAGCTGTATTTCAGACGAGGAAATAAACAAGGAAACCTTCAGTTCCTGCCACACCCGGAAATTAGGAAAAGTTTGAGGGAGTTTGGTACCCAGAAATTGTTAAGTGCTATGATGAGCAGAGACCAGAAATGCCTGAAGTGTTGAGTGACAAATAATAGCACAAATATGTTACAAATGGGTTTTTCCTGCCCATCTGAACTTTGAGCAGTAGTTGAGTTACAAAGGAAAATTATCCATATCCATTTATGCCTATATCTAACAAGACAACAAGAGTAGATGTTGTGGGATATAAGGGAAGCTCCTTAAACACCAAGGGTGTCTGGAAAACTCTCTCCTCTGTATGAGAGAGCAGTTCCATATATCTAAATGTTAATGCCATTTTTTTTCCCTGACACTAAACCAAGAATTGCTGCAGTATGCAAATTTCTGCAGAATGTGAATTGACAAGCTGCAGCCCTCTTTTTCCTGGGCCATCAACCTCTCTTGCTAGGGAGTTGCCACAAGATTTCTTCCAGGCCTTGAAATACTTTAGCTGGATACTAACTCAATGTCTTGAAAGGGCAGAGAGCAGAAACTAAAAGCCAATAGGGACAGTCTTCAGTCAGTTCCATAGCCATAAGCACCGAGTACATGGAATTTGGCCCCAAGGACTCTCTGTATAGCATCCTTGTGCTTGCTGGGACTGTGCATAATCCCTATGCTCCCGGGCATCACTTGTGAGAAGAGTTTACAACCCATCATAAGTAAGGCAGATAGGGACAGAACAAGCTCCAGCAGCTCCACAGAACACCAGAAGAAAAAATTAGTCTTCAAGAGAAAAAAAAAAAAAAAAAAAAAAGACACTTTACCTAGAAAATGAGGACAGGAAGAGGGAGACAGAAGTGCTGAAGAGAGTGAGCCAGTGAGCACAGCAGAGAGGTGAGAGGGGTTCCTTACAGCTGCCTGAAACGTTCTGTGCTATTCAGCAGTGCCTGTGCAGCTGGGTAATGGACCCAAGGACTGCCAGGAGCAAAGCAGCTCATGAGGCATGAGCTGAGCTAAGGAGCCGCAAGGGAGAAGCAAGCAATATCTCGAGTTTAGTGCAGTCAGAAGCAAAAACAAAGATGCACTGAAAAACAGGCATCAGGAGCGTGACCGTGCCTGGCAGCTGTTTTCATGCAATGCACTGGCCTCTGTCTCTCTGACCTGCAGCTCTTCCAGGCACCATTAGATGCCACCCTGCAGCACTCTCCAAGCAACACAGCCACCCCCAGCACCTCCTGGCAGTTCCAAACGCTGGTGCCCGGCCAGGGAATCAGCAGCCGGTGGCAGTGGCCATTGCAAGCAGCAGCCACCAAAGCTGGAGGTTCAGCCGGCAGCAGGGAAGGTTCAGGCTATCCCGCAGCTGAACTAACATGAGGCTCACTCCTGACACTGCCTTAGGGAAGCCAGGCTATCCCACAGGCAGCCTCCCCTGGCTGGGTCACTGCTCCTCAGTCAGACCCCAGGCTCCTCCATCATAAGCAGCCACAGAGTTTTGCCTGCAGAGGAAACCCAACCAGATTTTTGTCTCCTATACAGACCTGAGCTCAACCAGCTGGAGCACAACCCATGCAAACAACAACAGGATTTAGAAGAGCAGAGGGCTGAACTGCTTGGAGAAAGGCAGGACTTACAAGGAAAATATTACAGACAACTTGACCTTCTGCCTGGTTTGCCACTGAGAATGAGAACGACAACGCCTCTTTCTTTCTCTTCCTGGGCACTCTCCTTACTTTTGCTCAACTTTTCCTCTTCACTTGTGGCCCAAGGGCAAAGGGAAAGGAAGAACCTGGGCGACAAGTCAGAAGTCAGAGTAAATGTGGAAGGTTAAGAAATTTAGAAGAGATAGCACACAAGTTGTATCAGGGTAGTACAAGGTACCTATGGTAATGGGACCTTTGCTCACTCTTACGTGTGCCAATCCCTAAAGTCCCAGGACACAGAGCAGCATTCACAGTTGCTCCTATTAGACAGACTTGTCAGCAGCCAATGAAGCCTGGATAGCTGTTGCAGTGAAGATGGGGCCAGAACTCAGCTGTGGAAAAAAAGCAGATGAAGTTTTCGGGGAAGGAATATAGGCAGGGGAGAAAAGGTTATGGCAGCCTGAGAAAATTTAATTTTGCTTTGCAGTGTAAAGGGTGTGACTGACAAATGATGTGTGAGTGCTGAATTCTGAGAGCTCTCACAGCTGAAGCTGCATGTTGGTATGACTGATGTAAAAGCAGAACGCAATCACAACTGCAGGCCAAGGCCCTGAACACAATGGGGATCTTAGAAAATCTCCCACTCCTCAGTTCTAGCCCACCTATGCCTCCCACCTAGGCACAAAAAATATCCATGGTTTAGACAGTCAGGGGCTACACTGAAGTCCTATTCCATAGCCAGCAGCTCTTCTAACTGGAGATCACCAATATGCTGACTCCCTTGGGAAATAAAACAAAGCAAACCAAACAAAAATCACCAGCCCAACAGAGAGGCTAAAGTCAGGAGAAGTTCCAAAAGTCAGCCTGCAAGTTTCCAGAGCTCACCTCCCCAGCCTGCCACAGACAGTAACTCATCAGTTAGTATTGGAAAGTGTTCTCTCAAATGCTGCTGACACGTGCAGGCTTAACTGCTTGGGCCTGCCCACATGCAGAGAGCTCCCTGAGTCATCACAGCCCAGCTCTGACTACAGTTCATCTCCTGGGTCAGACAGCCAAAAACTCTAATGAGATCTTGGCTAAAGTTTCACTGCTTTGGTCAGGTCTTGCTTTTTCCATGCTCTGTTGTTTTGGTTTTCCATGTTGATTAAGGGTTGTGAGTGATGAATTTCTCATTAAATCATGTTTCCCGGGTCTCAGATTTTAATAAAAGATCCAAACTGTCTTTTTGGCAAGGTCAGGCCAGGTTTTCCAAAAGGCTCAGTTTAAACAGGAAGCAGATGGCCAAATACCCTCCAGGCTTTGCAAATTAAATAAACTGGCTTCTGAGTCAGTTACCATTTTCAGATATACTCTCCCATCCACTGAAGTCTGTTAACAGGAGCAGAACACAAAGAAAATGGTTCTCTCTGCTAATACACTTCGTGACAGTTTGTCTAATAAAGTCGTGATTTAGTAACATGATCCATTATTGCTGCAAATGGCAGATTGGGCTCTTTGACAGAGTAATTACAGATAAGAACAGGTTGTGAAGCTGCAGATAAAAAAGGAGGTGGGGGGGGAGAAGTAGTAGCAGTTCCAAGAGCAGGTTGGTACAGCAGTTTATTAGTCTGTCAGCAGGACAGAAACAGTATTTTACTAGTGGTTCTTTATCCCTGAGTAAAAATCGGTGTGTTAGAATAACCAGGTTTTCAGTACTACTCAGCTTTGTGATCTAGTTCCCTTAACAGCTACAGGAAACACACAAACCTAGCTGAGGACTCCTGTGTTGTCACAGCTGTAGTCCCATAACTGGGAGTTTGGTTTTCAGGGAAAGGAAAGAGGCAGTGGTGGTATCAAAACTACAATTTAACCACAAGAACCACTACTCCTACCAGATCACACAAGCTAAGCAGGGCTAAATCAGCACATGGGAAATGAGATGGACAAAATAAAATTACGTGATTAAGGACATTGCCACATTACACTGCAGGCTCTTCCATGACCTCAGTGGACCAGGGAAGGCTTTGGAAAGTTTCCCTGTTCTTGGCATAGAGTAAGGTCTTGGTTAATCTGATAGGTGGAGGACCAGGACGAACAGGAGGCTGTTAGTAGCTAATACATTCATTATAACTAGACCTTGACACAATCAAACACCAAACTCATTAGACTTGTTATGTAATTCCTACCATCTGCTTGGTGACTGCAATACAGTCAGATCTCTTAAGAAGTTTGCACACAGCAGTAGTGGAGAGAAGTGTTTCTAACGAGTCATGTCCAGAGAAAACAAAGAGCCTTTGATTCAATCATTTTCCTCTTTCTTTTCTGCTTTACTGCAAGGGAACATTGTGGGTTCACTACATCTGCCTCAACTGCCAGCTGTTACTAAAAAGGTGGTATTAACAAAAAATACATTCATTTATGACAAAATTTGCAACAGTCAACCATTTACTTTCATTATCACTGGACGAATGGAGTTGGGGTCCAGAGGACTGAACAGGAGAGCTTGACAGAGCTAGAGGCTGTGGAGTAACACAAACCAGACTCAGTGCTACATCCTCTGAGCTCTGCACAGGCATGGAAGAGGTGACGGGCTGCGCTCTGGGGGCTGCAGCCCCCCGACTGAAAGAAATAACCCCATCTAGCATAAATCAGCATATACCACTGTTACGAAGTTGTTCAGAGAAACATAATTTATGCCCGTAACACTCTACAAGAAAGTTGGAATTGCCTTTGACTGCCCATGATGGTGAGACCAAAGGACAGAAGGGTTTTTTTCCACACAGTGGCTACTGAGCTGCAACGTTTCAATACAGAAAACCAGGAAACAGGCTAAGAATCAAATTTTCAGCCACCATGTAGGCAAGCACTGAAGCACCAACACATTTGTGGTTGCTCATACCTAATGAAAAGCAGCAAAGCAGCATGCTTTGAGGAAAAGCTACAGAGCCATCTGGAAAATCAAAATCAAAGTCAAATGAGGTCATTTATGTGTGAATTACTTCAATAAGTGAAATGAGGCAGAAGAGTGCCCAGTTTTGTTTTCATTGCATGAAAAAAACCAATCTTTTGCTAAAGGAAAAAGAAAGTTACATTATTTCAAGAAATGCATTTTTGAAAAGTATAGTAACATCTGGCTTGCACCTAAAGTTCTCTTTGCAGGAGGCAAAAAAGGGAGAGTAAGGAAGATTCCTGTTGTGTTTTACCTATGACTCACCAGTGGTCACCAATAGAATAAGACACTGGGCCAAAGGGGTTTCTAAGCGGGTGATTTTATGTTCCTGATCTTCTTCACATGCTGCTGTTGGGATTTTGGAGTGGAGGCACCCAGGTTTCCAAATTTAACTAAAAACTTCAGATTGAAATCAACTTAGAAACTTGAACTATACTGCCCTGTTTTATATCAGGATACTATTTCTGGACTGTACTGAGGAGATTTTAGATAAGCCTGAAAATTCTTAAAATGCAATTTGTTATTTATGTAGATGGGGGCACTAAAGATACCTCACTCTCCTTTGGTATTTGTTATTAGTACTTCTGTGTTGATGAACCAGTTACTTATATGCTGATTCCTAACAAACAAGCCCCTCAGCCTTGCCTTCTATGAAGAGTTATTTTTCAAGTCTTTAAGCAGCTCACATTTAAATAGCCTTATTTAAACACCTTTCTCATCACTTCCAAGAATAAAAGAATTAGATAAATGTGAAAAGTTGAATTTGCTAAAATAGCAGGTGAGAATACAGGCACTGCTGAAATTATGAGTCCATAAAAAAAATATGAAAATTCTTTTTTTATGTCTACCCTTGACATTTTTATGCCATGTTTAATATTCTAGCTGGAGCTGGAAATGGGTTTGTCTTCCTGTTTAGTAAACCACTTTCCATAAGTTGCTCATTACATGCTGTATTCAGCTTTTGTTATTGGTCCCAAATGTTGCAAAGTAATGGGGTTCAAAAATAGCAATCCTCCACATTTTACTGGGTAGGCAATTGCATGTGAGGCACTCAATTCTCAACAATTCCTACTTACCCTGCACTGAGCACAACAGTGGGATAAAAAAGGTTTGAGCAATTTAATGCAGTTACAGACCCTGTCCTGCCCAGAGGGGTGTGTTCATTAGGAACTTTGGGAAGGTGGGACCCTGAGATGCTTTAGGCAGATGAGAAGGAAGTTGGTTCCACCTCTGCTCAGTCAATACCCTCTGCCTAATGCAAACCCTCAGCTGCTGAGCTTAGGAAACTGCCACAAGATGCTACCTGGAAGCCTTCAAAATCAAGTTTTAATACTCAGAGCCCCATAAAGAATTCTGTGTAAATTAGGTTTGGATTTCTTTTGGCAACTTGGAATGTATTTAAAAATGCAAAGATGCATCAAGGATTGGGCCTGCTGAGCTGACCATTTTCTTTGCACTCTATACACAGTGTTCCTCTCCACCAAGAGGAAGAGGCTTTTCAAAGGGACCTTCTCATAATCTCAGCATTTTGTGCAAATTCATGATACTTCACTGTTTCTATGGGGAAAATGATAAGCAAATTCTGAATTCTCTTCTTTGCAGAACAGGCAGAAATAGAGACAAAAGGAGTTGCCAGAGGCCATGCAGTCAACAGCAGAGACTGTTTTAGGACCCAGATAAGATTTATCATCTACAGTATCCAAAATAATGTATTAAATAATTTGCCAAATATTTCAGTATCAGCTCTTTCTTTGGGGAAGGAACTGCGTCACTTGGTGTAATTGCAAACTTCAGGCAAACAAAGGAATATGTAATAATCATATCTTTTAAAGATTAGAACCTTACACTTTAGCAATGAATCATTTCTAAAACAAAGGCAAACAAGGAAGAAGGGGGAGGTCATGAATAGATCCCCGATAGACCAAAATCTTTTCCCACAAACAAGATACTCGGACATTGTGCAAAGATATGTACTGAAAGTTTTGTTTAATTTCTTACCCTCTAAATATGTTCCTCTCAGCCCATTGTAGAGAACATGGAAAAATAACTTGCCTTAAGAAAAACAAGTACAGCAACTTGGCATTTATCCATTCCATACACTGTGAATATCTGATTGTAGCAGCACTTTTAAAGAGCAATGTGAAAATACTACTGCAACTGCTGTACAGAGCTGAAGGGTGACAGTCAGCATGACACATTCCAATATGTTTCCAAGAGAATCCTGGAGTGTGATTACCAGGAACATCTTACCTGACAAGATGGCAAATTGTCTGTGGAGCTGCTCTATTATATCCACTGCTACCAGCGGCCGTATCTCCTGCTGCATGATTTCATCTGTGCAAGGGAAAACAGAAATCTTCAATGAGTTCATAAAGCCTCAATGACAATTTTTTCCCTCCTTTAACAACCCAGCAACCTTTGCCAACCCAGCAAAACAAAGATGACACTCAAAGAAAAAGAGCCTGGCTGAACTATTGCTTGAGATATTATATGACTATCATGGTAAAGATTATGGTACTTACAGAGTCTCCTCCTCAGCCTGTTAACTTCATCTACGGCCTTATGATTTCAGAGAGAGCTTTCCATAAACCAGCTCCAGTATATTTGCCAGAGCTTGCCACAGGTTTGTTCAAGCTGACAGCCTGCTCCTTACTGCTTCAGGTTCCATATTAAGTCCCTGCATTTGGCCTCCCACTGCAGCAGCTTTTCAGTCTTTGAAACAGTAAAGTCTATTCCAAATACACGGCCCTGTTCCACCCTGAACTCCCTGATCTCTGCTGGAGGACTGTGTGTAACCAGCCAATCCACGACAGTTTCCTTTCCCGATGCTTTTTCCTCTACAAGCAAATACATAGTAAAAAGAGGAAATAAGGGGCTGTGAGACTTTCTTCTCATGAAAACAAAGCCTGTTATTTTGAAGTAAACATTGGAAAGTTGAAAAGTAACCTGGCAAGTAGCTGGGCAAAAATGACCTCAACTTTTGTGTGTGATCTATGGAGTGAAAAGCATTTATAATCTCAAACGGAGCTAATTTGATCTCTTTTTGTAACAGGTGCATCCAGTTATTTCCCCACTCTTCACACCTGTCTAAAGCAGCAACATTTACTGAAAAGTATCTGCCAACTGTGCTGGTGGGATCAAGGTTTATGTTATAAGAACACCTATTGTAACTACTCCTTTAGCCACTGTACAGAACAACAACCAGTCCTGATTTTGTACAGCTCACCTCTAAGTGCCCAGACAACAGGTGGGAAGAAGGAAGCCAGATCCAGATAGACCACAGACCTGAGTCAGGGCGGGCAGTTGCCCCATTTAAGCACCAAGATCTTTAGGGCTGTGAATACAACACAGGCACTGAAATACTTTGGTGCACCTGGTTTTAAACCCACAGTCCAGAAAGAAAGAGGGAGGTCAGAGAGGTTAGAGATTAGTTTATTTCTCCTGCATCCTAGTCTACTGCCCAAAATACCATCTCTGTCTTGCTTTCAGACATCTACTCTGATCCTTTCCAGAACTAGGGATTCTAGGTTTTAAATGACACAACATCATTTGGAAAGTTTTCTGTTCATTTTCAAACACTTCACTAATGCCTTGAGATGAAGCAGCTGAAGAGCTTGTGTCACAGCGGGTGACACACAACGTGAAAAGAAGTTGCACAGATTTTGGCTGATGCACAAAAAAGGCAGTAATTCCAAAGAATTGGGGGTGGGGGAAGTCAAGGAGGATGATTCTGCAAATCCTCCTTTTTGAACTAAATAGGAGAAAATGCAGACTCGAATGAGTGATGTTTTTGATGTGGGACCTTCTTTTCCATCCTGTTGATGAGGGTCACTATCAGCTCTCTGACTCTTGACATTGCAGGTGGCCAAAAGCAGCCAGGAATCACTAAGGAACTTGGTGTCAGAGATTGTTATACATTCCCAAAGCAAACCAAAGAAGAGTAACCCATTAAATTTTCCTCTTTTACTCTGCAATTTCTTCCATGCATATCCAGAATGGGACCTGGGGAGAAACTGCAGAGCAAATAAAGGAAAGCAAACTAAAATATTTTTTAGAAAGCAGAGAATAATACAAGCCTGGTTTCTCTCTAGCTGCTGAAGAACAGCATGTTGATAGCCCCGTTTGGAGTCAGATAAATACTACACCCAAGGAACCAGCAGCAAAAGGGTTCTGTAATCTAGGAACACAATTCTCAACAGGTGCTGGCAAGTGTCCCTAGATTATTGGCCCAAAGATTCTACCATCCCTTCAGAAAGTACACTGGAAGTATTTCTGAATCACCATAATAGTAAGAGATTTGCCCTTTTCAAAACACGTGTGGGCAGCAAGATGAAGGCAGAAGAAAGAAAAACCGGTGTTTAGAGGTGACTGTAGCTGATTGTAACAAAAAACAACCAACACAGAAGTACGGGAAAGGAAAATCAAATTAATAATTTAAACAAAGCTTGGATTCTCAGAACCGAGAAACCTCAAGGCATCCACTGAAGGAAACACTGTTGATTTCAGCACCCAGAAGGTGCGAAGTTATTGTGACATCTGTGCAGTCCCACAGGTGGTCAGGTACACTCAGGTTTGACCAGGACTGAGATTATGCCAAATAGCTGCAAAAATAGAACAAAGGTTTCTACAATGGATGACAGAATCACAAGGAGGCTCGACAGAAATGGAAAGTTAACTGGAAAAGGTGCCACCATCTCTCACCTCTCAGAGACTTGCCCAGCCCTCCAGGGTAACAAACCTGCCAGTACTTTAGTTCGTGTTTGGTGTCTGCCAGTGTGAAGACATCGTTAATATCAACCAGTCTTGAGCAAAACAGAAATTCCACCACCCACCCAACCCCTATTTAGCTTTATTAGCTTGCCCTAAACATAACTTGGTTTCTGGTTTCTAAATATCCTTTTTATTTCAAAATATTTTTGTCATGTAAGGATAAGATGAAGCAAAAGAAACAGGAATGGCAGAGGGCCAGTTAGTTCTCATCAAATCCCCTGCCTGGGCAAGATGAACCACATGGGATTTGCTGTAAAACTCACACTCAAGAGGAGATGTTCAGATGATGAGAAAGGTGGTACAAAACACAGTCAGTGACTAGGAATCACACATTCCATAAGTCAGTACAGTTCACACGCTGACATGCTGGGAAAAGAAATTGCAGCAGAAGAAACTAGCAGGAGACTGAGAAAATCTGAGAAAACACGGGAAGGTACCTCACGAGCCCAAACGGCAAATCAGATCACGTGGCTATGAAATGTCAGCAGCTGCAGCCAACAGCACCCAAGGTCTCATTTGCCCATTTGTATCTTCCTCTAGGACAGTGCTTAAAGGTTGTTACTTTCCAACAGGGAAGAATTTGTAACACCATCACAGCACAGAACTTGCAGTAGAAGTCCCAGTCCTCGGAAACATGACTACCTGGGGCTGCTGGAGGAAGCTTTTAATCTTTGTCTAGAAGAAAAGCTTGAAAAAATCTTATAAGCAAACCAAAAGACACAGGTCTGGGTTTGGTTCAAAGCCATGACATTTGCCTAGCATCAGTGAGTATTAACCATTTATATCTTCCCCTAGCTTTATCCCAGGAAGCTCCAAAGCCTCTCTGGTGTGTACTGCACGCCAGAAGGCAGCAGGAAGTGTTCATCCTCCTGGACAGAAGCAAGGTACCATTTTTCTGTGGGACTGATATTCCAGCTGAGAAACCCCTTCTTTAGGGTGACATGAGCTGGTATTGAGTTGACAGCTGCAGGTTCATAGTCTACTTCAGAAAAATTTATTGATAACGGGCACATTTTAACACTGCATGGGGTCAAAGGCAAGGTTTTAGGAAGCTGAAAAGCTGCAGGAACTTGATGGCTATCTTGTTTCATTGCACCCTTTGCTAATATCTACAGAAGAGACTGGAAAAATCCTGGTCACTTCAGAGCAGTTCTGTCCTCTGATAAAATCTGTACAGGCAGGCAACTCAAGATCATTTCAAAACATATACCAGCCAAGTGTCTGGAACACATTTATTTTGGGAAACTTGACTCAGACATTTCCCACCTTCTGTGTGATTGCTCTTGTGGGCTTAATTTTTTTTTTTTTTTCCTTTTTTTAATTTGAAGAGGCAGTTATTCATAGCCTCTAAAATTTAAAAAAGAAAGAAGTTTAATTGTTCAGTGTTACATGAAACAATGCCAAAGATGAACATTTACACATACCATACAGTTATTCATTACTTGAATTAATTGAATTTGCCAGGACAATTTAAATATGAATAAAGATGTGATAAAAGAGGAAAAAAAAAAAAAGCAAGTCAGTTCGTCTGCTCTTGGTTCTCCCCTTAAACTGCTATAAATTAGATTCCTAGTAGAGGCCAGTTTCAATGCAGAGGAATTAGGCCTTACAATTTTGCTTCCCAAGGTTTTCCACCAAGAGGGAAAAAAAGAAAAGCAATTACTATAGCCATCTGTCTGGCACAGCTTCTCCTCCTTCCCAGCTCTCTAGGGAGGCTCGTTGCAACTGTGCTATCTAATCTTCAAGGGGAAAGCCATTCAGTTATGCTTCATAATTCCTAATTCAAAAACGAAACATGCTTGGGCTTCCACACACACACACTTGCTTATTCTGTGTCTCACCCAGCTGTATGTGCTCCCATAGCAGGTCTGCAGGAGCTACACCAACAGCAGATTATTAAAAGCAACAAAGAATATCCTCTTGTTCTTTCTTCTCTGAGCAGACACAAACTAGTTTACATGCTAATGGCAATTAATTGTTTCCAACAGTGCTGGAAAGGTGACCTGCTGGAGTGAGGGATTGGACTGCACCGAGCAGATTGACACAGCAGTGCCTGTTGCTCCACCAAGGACAACCAAAGGCCACCAGCCACAACAGGACATTGGGGCTTCTTTGTTTTTTAGTGATTGAATGCTACAACTGTCCGGCCTTCTGCTGACTGCAGGAGAGGATGGCTTCAATCCGCCATCTGAAGTCACTACTATTGGAATAATAGGTTACAAATTTCCAGAGCAAAGTTCATCTCTTCTTAATGACAGCCTAATATATAATTCACATGGAAGGAAGACAGCTGGGAGTGAAAGAAAATCTTTTCTAGAATAGTAGGGTACATCAGCCTACTCCTACTTCGTGCAAGCTCTGTCAAAAATTATGCTCAGAGCTTTCATAATTGTGGGTTTGGAGAAAAATCAGATTGCTGATGGAAGAGGGTCAGACAGGGTTAAGCATGAGGCCAGATATTTCATTTTAAGAAGACTGAAAGGATACCTCATGTTATGTGTTCTTATGCTTCTTAAAAAGTACCAAAAGGCAACACACAAATCCAGCTTGAAAGTTGCAGAATTCCTACAGTTCCGAACTTCTCCCAGGTCCTGAGTCTGCTTTGCTTGCCATGGACAGCAGCTACGTCTAGCAGAGCTAAGTTAGATTTCAAGAATTAAACACACTAAGGAAACAAATTTGCACATTTCATTGATAAGGTTTAAGCAGGCTAAAGGACTTGAAAATATTCTGTCCCACCAGAATTCCCAGTTCAAGTCCTTAAGCAAAACATTTCACTTCCTGAAGGTCAAAACTTCAAGATTAATACATCAGAGAAAGCAGCTCTTGGTTTGGATTCCTTTTTTTAATTTCTATTTATTTTTCTTTCTCACCATTTGTGCCCCTTGTTTACTTTCTGAAAATTCTCTCAGCCCAGGCAGACAAACAGCGAGGTCTATTACTGATACAAGCTGCTGTGCTACAGATTGCTCTAAAGAGGAACTAAATATTCAGCTATAAACAGACAGGAAATCCCATCCTTTCTCTTATTCTTCTGCACATTCCTGCCACCTCTATTTTTGCTAACCCATGCTGAGTCAACTGAAAACTAATCCAGGAATAAAGTTATTGTAAATAAGGTGAAGCAATCGTTTCCTTAGTGATTGCTTCTGATCTGGGTTAGTTCTCTGCAAAGCTGCTTGAAGGGTACAAGTGCTGGTAATCCATAGGAGGGGTGGGGGGTGGCAAAGCCAGGACTATCCCTTCCAGGAAAGAATCAGACTTAGATCAGCTTACAGCAAAAGCCAAAAGGAAGCATAGGAGACTAGTGACATCTTTTCTCTCAGATCAATTTTTCACCAAGCACAACTGTAAAACCTACAAAGAGTATTTGTTTAAATGCAATTTCTCTTCTCATTGAAGCCAAGCTTCATAGCAAAGTTTGGTAGCCAACTTCCAAAGACAGAAGATTCTTCTAAAATATTTCAGTAACTCTTGTTCATGTTTGGAAGTATCCCTTTAAGTTGGTGGGTTTTTAGTTGTAACAGCAACCCAATTTTGTGTACACTAAGGTAGTAGAAATCTGGACAAGCAAGGTTAGGAGCAAGACTCTGTCTTGAGTGATGCACTGCCAGTGTGTTCCAATCCCTTGAAAAGGGGACAGATCAAGGCCATGGTGTGGAAGGAATTGCCTTGCAAGCTTTCCCAAAAAATCTCCATGAAAGGTTAGAAATGCACCTTTCTCTGAAGAGCTCAAAAGCCTGTGAGTCTCAGTGTTTACCTGGACAGAAGCTGAACTGGTGCCTGATGTGATTTTCCATCATGCAGCAGATCTGCTCTGAAGTTTTCTCCTGTTATTACACTAAGTCATGATAAGTATTTCCAAGGCATTCTGTGCAGTTTAATGATGGAGGTACAGTTTTACCTGAGCCTGGCTCTGGAGGCACATTAAACATTTCTGCTGGTTTTAAGTCTTTCAGGGAAGACTGCTCAAATTACTTTGGATCACTGCACTGTCCAATTAGTCTCATTTACGAAATTTGATGTTCATTTTAACATAAAATCACAAGAGTGGAGAGGTCACAGATTGAAAAGACCTGTTTCGAGGTTGTGTTTTCCTGTGCTCCAGGAATGGTTACAGATTTTAATAAGTTGTTTTTACAGGCAGGCACAGTACACATTAGGAGTCTACTGTGGTTGACTTGGAAGGGGGAGAAAGGAGAGCTGTTCATATCAAAAAACTGAAGTATACTCAGTTTCTTGAGTAGGCCTGTTGGACCACTGCAGTAAGCAGAAAAGACTACACTTAAGATGCAAAGCCATTAACATCCACCTGGTCTTGAAGTTTACTGAGTAAAAGATGCAAGAGAGGCTCAAAGCAGTCATTGGAGACAACCTCCAAAGGAGACATTTGAATGCTGTCCAAGTAAGAAGGTAAGGACTACAGACAGGCTAAGCATCAAGGCACAGGAACACTGTGGAGAATTATAATTCCCAGTTATCTGCAGGTCCAACGTTGCCACTACATAAGAGTGAAATTTCCAGCTTGCACTCAAGATCACAGCAGCCATTAACAAACTGCAAGGACTTTCTGAGGACTTGCTTGCAGCGACTTTCAAGTCAGAAGGCATCCAGTGTGTTCCTTCTTTGCATTGGAAATGCAAGTGAACCACCGTTATTTTACATCCAAACCTGAACTTCCCCCAGGCTTCAGATCCAGCCTTCCAGGTGGTTGCTAAGTTGGCAGACCCCTCAAGCATGTGCATAAGGCAAAGGTAAGGCTATTTGCAGCTGCACTGAAACGAGAGGAAATGCTTGGAGTCCTGTTTTGTTAAACATTTAAATATGTACTTATCTAATGTGATAGCAGATGGCCAGAAAGTTCCGATACAGATGTGAAATCTGGGCCTGGGGAGCCCCAAGACTCAGAAGTAGTGAAGCTGACAGTTCTCAATCAGGCCTACCTACAGTCTAAAAATCAGTGATAGTCTTCTGTGTCAAATTGGCAAGCAGGCTGTTACCAGTCCAGGCAGGATGTGTCCCTGCTACTGCTACATGCAGTGCTGCTGCTGCTGACATGCACCCTCTAGGCTTTATGTCAGCTTTCTAAGCCCATGTCAAAATATTTTAGAATACACTTCCTTGGATGAAGAAACAAATTCTGCTGCTTTTTCCATTTAACCACTTCTTCAAAAACAATCTTTGAATGTTCTTGTTTGATACTTTTTTGTTTGTTTTGAAAGAAGTAGTCTTTAAATTTATTGGCAAATAAAAAAAATTAAAATCTTTCTTCTACATAGGTAAACTAGTTTTGATTTACTATTGGTACATTCTGCAAAAACATATTGGTGTGTACAAATTTATACTTATAGTCACACTTCAAGGATTTCAATGTCTACTTACTCTCAAAACACACCATACATTTATGCACACATCTAGGAATTCTCCATTAATAATCCCCATAAAAGCTAAATTTTACAAACTAATATAAAATTCTCAAAGCACTCTCCACTGTTCAGTTCAGGTGACTTCATATCCCAGCCTATTATTAAGATACTTCTTATAATATTGCTGTAAAATTGTAAGAGATAGATAAGAAATTATTAACAAATCTTCACTCTACATTATGAATTATCCATGATCAGAAAAGATCTGAAGAAATACACCATACCACATCATTTGCTCAGCAAGATACTTCTTGATTTCACAGACAACCCCCTGGTGAGGGGATGCTACATCCTACTATCCACAAAACTGAAACTTCCCTAATAAAAGGCATTAAAGGCAAAGGTCTCAGCCCAGCATTCAATAAATAAATCCAGATTTATAGCAGCATGGGACAACCTCTTGCCTCCTGCCTCAGTAGTAAAAACTTCTTGATGGTTTATGATTTTTGCCAGAGAAAAGTTAATTCATCTTCCCAAAATCTGTCCTTCACAACAATGCTGGATTGCTAGAACACAAATTCCTGCTCAGAGAATAGAACAGAAGAACATTTCCATAATGTCATGTTAAAAACCATCATAAATAACAAAACCCATATGTGGCAAACTGCAAAGCTAAAATACACTTACTACAATGCCTGGACACTGAGCTAATCAAGAGATACAGCAGACTGTACAGCAGACTTCATTCCTTTCTCCCAGAGCTTGCCAGCAGACAGTTTCATAGCTGAAACTGTATCTTAGAAAAATTCTAGGCACTGGCTCTGCCCTGAACTATTGCATCCAGCAAAATAATTTCAGAGCCTATTCACATAATTTCTGAGCTCAGGACCTGAAGGACTGGTTGCTTGCTCACTGCTGAACAGAGGCCAGTTAGCTCAAAAATATTTCCCTGGTTACTGTCACTGGAGACAAACAGTGAACCACAGCAGCCACCACTGCTGCCAGCAGCACTCTGAGTGTATCTCTGGGACAAGTATTGCTCACAGCCGACCTCTCTGCCCAAGAGAGCTCCCAGCCACCCTCCTGCAACCTTCTCCAAGCTGTCACCAGCAGCCCAGCTCAGACGCCCATTAGAAAAAGCAACAGAAAGTCACTGCAAATAGCGGTGCCTCCCCTTCAGCCCCTTCAGACACTCACGAGCACATGCCCTCCCTGGTGAGGCAGCCCGGCTTCTCGGCAGTCCCGCTGTGGCAATGAGCTCCCCGAGGCAGAGGGGAGGGATGGAGAGAGGCAGCGCTCCTTGGAAGCAATCCTGGATCCAACCAACAGTGCACCAAAGAGCTGACGCTCTCCTGGAGCAGTCTGCACAAATTGCTCAGTAACAGCTTCAAGGCAAACCACAGCAGAGACCTCTGACTCGCACCATGCCCAGGCTTTAACCCTGCCCAAGGTACAGCTGCCTCTTCCCGCCGGGACAGCTCTCCACTCAGGCCCTTGGACACTCTGGAGGCATTCACAGCTTGGCACAAACAACAAAGGTACAGCCCAACAAGCAACAAAACAGATTCACTTGCTCAGACTAAGACATGGAAAGGGCTTTCATTAAAATAACTTTAAATAGTAGGGTATTCAGGGCCAAGGGAAACCAGCAGTGCTGCTGTGAATAGCTGTCTCAGAGTACTACCCCGAAGGCACACCCACACACCAGAACATAGTGCTGTTATTTAAAGACAAAGGAGAAGACTGCACGAGACCCAAGAATTTGGTAGGAAACATGACCTCAGATTTTGAACAGGGGAGTCATCACTTTTACATATTTAGGTCAACTAATACTTCAGGACACAGGTTTTCAGTGCTTGAAGGGACTACACATGTGACTTGATGAATGTAACATCACACGTATAGCAGTCTGAAGAAATTCTGAGAAGCAATACTTTAACATTAGGTTAACTCATAAAATTTACTGTCCCTGTACTGCCACAACCCCCAGCAGCTCAGTAGCTTTAGATACAAGTCACTCTTTACCCAGGGTACAGGAGCCATCTGCTAGGATGTGCTAGGTAATATTATGTAATATTTTGTTCTGTATGTCCTGCCATCAGTCAGGCTCTAAAAAGACAAGTGTCATTCATCTTATAGATAGGGAAATTGAGGCACAGGGAGAGGAATCCAAGTTAACCTCAGTTTTGCCCAGCTGTAAACTGAGGAGTAGACCAAAGTTGTTTGTACAGACAGGCTACTGGACAGTGGATCTGTCTTAAGGATAATACACCCAGTGTTTCCATCCTTCTCCCATCAGCCAACCAACACAAACTATGGCAATGCTTACAGTATAGCATGAGAAAACTAACAGAATTTTTTATGTAGTGACAAATAAATGCCAAATCTAAGCAGAGCATCACCATGCTTGGCAAAAGATACACATGAGAGCTTATGACACCTGTAGCATTACAGACGGACATTACGTGGTGGATAAAGGTACATTAGGAGAGTGGCAAGATGCATGGATTTTACACTGCACTTCCTTTTCCCAGCCTCCCCTACCCTGCCTGCCAAACAAGTGAATTCACCCGCTGTAGCGAGTGCGTCATGTTACTCTCTGCTGCCCGTACCAGTATAAATGTCCACGTGTAACCAATGTACAAAATCTGTCTCCCATTCCAGACACGTTTTGCTCTCCTGGGAGCTTCCCCTCCAGCTCTGCCTGTGCAGAGCGAACAGAGCACAGCCCCGTTACCCACCGAGCCCAGCTCAGCTCCGGGAGAGCCGAGACAGCAGCAGAGGCTGTGCACAGCTGGGTCCCCAGCCAGGTCTGGGGGAGCGCACTGCCCTCTCCCGGCCCCATCCGTCACCCTCCTTCCGGGATTGGCCTCCCTAGGAGCACAGAGGGACAAGCTCCAAAGCGTTATGGGCAAGTGTCACATCTGTCCCAGTGGCTGATAAATGTGCCAGATGATTACAGTCTAAAAAGCACTTTAACCCTGTGTGTAGAGATGCTGCAGAAGTAGCAGATCGAGCTGTGGAGTCAGAAGATTAAATGCTACTCTGCAAGTGATCGTAAATTCCTAACCTTACGTGGATTCCGGATATAAGAGCAATGAACTCACAACAGAAGTGGCACCAAGAAATTCCTCTCAGGCCACTACATTCTCCTCAGGCAGTACTCTAAGTTTCATAAGCTAAATTTACACATCAGACGTTTTTTTCATTTGGGTAATTAGCACAGATAATTTCAGTATGCATCGGCAGAATGTCTTTGCCAAGCTGCAAAGGTTTAGTTGTGCCTCTCTCAGCCAAGCTGCAAAGGTTTAGTTGTGCCTCTCTCAGCATAACAGTATTTTGTACTATCCAAATATTGTCCCACCAGCATACAACCTACAGAATAGGGTAATAGTGATGTTTCAGTTTTTGTTACTGGGAAGCAACTGCACTACACATTTAAGCTTACTTTAATAGAAAATTGTATTCAAAGACACGATCCTCTCTGGCTGCAATACACCCCAGTTTCATTGAAATAACTTGCACCATGTCAGCATCTGTCTCCACATGTTCATGTGTTCATACCTGTGGGTGTGGGCCTCCAAAAGCATGACAAGGAATGGGTCACATCCAAGTGCCTCTAAATCAGAGATCATCTTCCCAGATTCTTTCACTGCAGGACCAGAGAGGACCACCAAGTTCATTGTGTTTGACTTGTTGAACACACAAGATGTTCATGGAAATTGGATTAAACCAGCATTTTAGAAAGCTCTTTAATCTTATGTTAAAGACTTCAGGCGACTGCAAATCCACTGTTTCTGCTAGAGCTGGCCTAACACAAAGAAACAGGCTTGTGTTTCACAGCTCCCATTTTAACTTACAGCCCATTGATTTTTATTGTGGTTTTGACTTGAAAATTTAAGTTGCCCCCAGTTTCATCAATTCTTTGACAGATGTCACTTCTTGAGTCTAGTGGTAAAGTCAAGGGAAAATGGAAGAGAGTATCCCTTCCCTTACCTCTTTCCATCTCACCTCAGCTTTTCCCAATGCTAGCAAATGATGACCTTAGTAATTAACAGTATCCCAATGTAAAAATCAGGTCATCACTCCTGTAGACTTCCTCAGAGGTGCCCCCAGAAGCACACAGTCTCAAGGTAGTGACTCAGGAGTTTAGACAAGTAGCCTAAACTGAGCAATCCCCAGTTTAATGACTCACAGGCACAGCTTCGGAAAATTAATAAGGCATTGACTCTGTGCAAAACAAAGATGCTGGGATATTCCAGTTTAGAAAAAGGTGGGAAAAAAATGCTTGGTCAATAATTCTTCTCTGTTGTAAAAGCCTGGAGGATTTTTTTTTTTCCCCTTGAAAAATGGAATTAACTAATAGGATCAGAAATTTGTGCAACAAGACACTTGGCATAGTCCAAATATTCATATATAGCTGGGCTGCTCCAACCAAGCATTTATTTATCATTCTTTTATATTTGATCATGAGTATTTCTAGTAGACAAATTGCAAGTGATGAAGAAGGAAAGTCCATGTCTTAGAAACCTCACTGGGCAGGCTAATCCACAGCAAGATTCAGGTAATAAAGCAGCAGCACAATTTGTATAAAAAATCAATATATTAGCACAGCAGAACTGGGTCTTTTAAGTGAGGCTTGAAGCTGCAGAACTGGCTGAAATTGGAGAATAAGCTCTGTGGGCATAACCGGGGTGTGAGCTCTGCACAGGCACTCTCCAACCTCCCAGCACATTCAGCACCATTTTCCCCTGAAATCTTCTCTCCAGACAGTTTACACTACAATTTAGGTAATAAAAAAAAAGCAAACTCTGCTATTATATTGTGGTAATAAGTCCCACAAGTTAACAAAACATTGCCAATTATAGCAATCTGTCTATCCATGTTTAATGCTTTTCCATTTCGTTGAGCTGTTTCTTGTTCTGGTATCATGGGAGAAAGGGAAAAACATAAATACCCACAAGGCCTCTGCTACAACTTTCCCTCTGAGAATTTGTTCTCTTGATCTTTGCAGTACTACATCTCTCTCAGAAATCTTTTAAATGAAAATCAAGCTGTGCCTTCCCTATTTCCCTCATAATTGTCTGGACTTTTCTGATTAGGTAAACAAGGTTTTAGTATTTCTCAACCACAGCAGAGCACGCTGCATATGAATGGGAACAGATGAAGAGAAACACAAGCATCTACGATAATCATCTTTTCTTAGAAAAACCTCTGTGGAAAACAGAATATTTTATTTCAGCTATTTTATATGCAGTGAGAGCCAGCTGAAAAAAGTTATCCCAGGTCCCCTAGGTAGCATTTTATATTAAAGAGGAGAAGAAATACTTAATGCAAACACAACAAGAACAATTTTGAGCAATGCACAAGGAGGCACTGTGACTGAGACTCAAGGGATTTACAAATACCTTCCACTTATACTGCAGATTTTGGTCTTCACATGAAATAGTCACTTTCTCCAGTAACCAGCACCTTTGTGGAAAGGTCAGTCATTTGGGAAAGGAAAGCATTTCTCATTTATTTTACTGCTAAAGGTAGAGAAGCTCCAAAAAGTCCAAGAAATTTCAGCCCCAATTCATTTCAGATGGGATTTCCTTCCAGAGATAGCACCATAATTCCTTAACTGCTCCAGTACTTCAGTCCCTTTTCCTCCCCAAACAGATGGATCTGAAAAATTGGTTTTCAACTCCAGCAGTAAGAGAGACACAGCAGTAGGACTAAGAACAAGCTCCCATGATTTCTGGACAGACATAACTGCAGCATTCCTCTGTCCTACAGAGGACAAATGCAGAAACACTGCTGGCACAACAGACAGGTCCCCATCCTACTGGCAAGGAGGCTCTTGTCTGGTTTTGCAGTAACAGCAAAATCCTGAATAGCCTCAGTAATAAACTGCATACTCCTTAGTGTCTGCAGATTCACTACCCTGATTTAAGCAGCCACCAGCCTTGTGCGCAGATGAAAAACACACATTTATTCCCTAAAAAATATATAATCTGCTTGCAGCCTCAAGCTCCACAGCAGGCAGAGACATAGTCACAGCCAGCACAGGCTCATTCATCCATGTAAAACCCCCGTAGGTGTGTGATCCCATTGGAGGACTTGTGATGTGTTGCATCACAACAAGGCAGACTCATTAGGAGCATCTGGGGACAAAGGGGCCAGTTTGGCAGGAGGTGTCCTCAAGCATTAAAGATGTTCACCAGCAGCTGGGTGACATAAGTTGTCAGGTCGGTGCTGAAAAGACACGTGAGCCACTGTTCAAGAATGATGTATTTCATGACAAGAGGCTATGCTTTGCTTTCAGCTTCAGTATCTGTTTTGTGAGGAACTGAGAGCACTCCAGCAAGGATCAGCCCTGGACTGGAGTCCCTGGCACATCTCTGCCTGGCTTTCTGGGGGCTCCTTCCCTTTGGTTCTCATAGCTGTGCTATAACCAGCACCTTGGAACGGCAGCTCCCGGAGAGTCTCAAGGTCACATAGTGGTACTCAAAATAGCACCATTTGTACACCAGACCCCAGAGGGCCCTTCAGCACCTGTAGGCAGCTCATATAGCCTGTTGCAGGGAGCCAGGGCTGTGGAGCTCTGAGCAGGCATCACGTGGCCATAAGGAAACTGCCCTTCAGCTGGCCCCTCACAGCAGCACTTCGTTTTTGTGAGCATTCACTATTTTCATCCCTTTACCTGAACAGGAGCCTACAACCACACTTCTAACGGCTCATCAGAACAAATCATATTGATTCAAAGAAAGCCTTGAAACTTGCATGATCCAGGAACTGGAACAGCTTGGCACAACACTGCTTGCTGTGGGGTACTGCTGAGAAAAGGCAGGTAAGCTGCACACCACTGCAACCACGTGGCCTCTATTTCTGCTGTAGTTACCTGCATGCCTTCCATCTCTTCTCATTATGATATTTAATACACAAGATAAAATTGCCACAGAATATTCACAGGGCTCCACAGACGGTCTCTATGTGTGTCTTGGGGATGGGCAATGTGAAAATTCCTTCATATTTTGGAGTGCTTGAAGTACTGAGTAAACATCAGCCAATTAGACCTTAGCAACGCTCCAGCTGGATCTTTAAACTGCAGTAAGGGTACCCCCCTAAGTGACGGTAAGTCAGAACACGCGACAGGGATCCTGCATTGCCACTATGTTCAGAGAAAGTCAGCCTGAGAAGAAGGCACACGTGACTAGAGTTTGTCCATGAGTCTTTGCTGGTAGGACTAGCAACATGGGGCAGACAGAATCCAAGTTCTCTGGGACAGATCATCTTTCTGCTTCTGTGTTTATGCAGCACAGACAACTAGGGGAAACTGGTCTAGTCATCAAAGTAGTCATATGCAGTAGTCATAACCAAATGTCAGGATCCACTTTTTATGGAGGCAGGTAACTCCCACTCCTACTTCACAGATAAGAAAACAAAGGCCAAAAAAACCCCCACGATGAACACAAGGTCAGAGTCAGTTCAGAGCAGGAGAAAAGAACCCAGGCAGTGTTGTCATGAACTCCTGTGCCACCTTGGCAGCTCCTTAGCCCCCTTCTAATATTGTCACCAAACACAGAGCTGCCCCGGTGTGTTCTCACAGCTCACACAGCTCTAACACCTGCAGCTGAAGGCACCTCGTCCTCAGCAATAACTGAACTTCTCCCCCTCTGGCAGCTTCACTGGCAGCATTTAATACCAAAGCAGCGAAGACATTTTCTGCCTCACAAAATGACAACAGGCTCAGGCTGATCTGACATGCTATCTGTTCTCTAGCAAAAAATGATTTTCCAAGGGATTTCCACCCATAATACTATGCCAGGTAGTCTCTCAACATGAGAGGCAGAGAAGGTGTTTCCCTGGGAACAGTAACCATGGCAAAGCCCTTACCAGTCTCTTCCCCTCTCTACTACAGGAAGAAAAAGAACAGCAGATGCCTGAGCTCTGCCTCCAACAGGCCCACAGGCCTACAAAGCCATAAGCAACCCGATCAAACACTCAGGAAGGAACTTGGATGAATTCTGCTGTCTTTTACTGGATACCAGACATTTCTGCCCTGCTGTGCTGAACTCGGAATGCCTCAGTACAAAGAGTGCAACTGGAAACATCAGTGCTACTGAAAGGTCAGCCAAATACAACAATGCATAGGTAGGCACTGAGCCCAAAGATCAGCATGGTGGATCACCCACAGAAGCAGAGGTACAATGGACTGGCTTTGCAGTTTTCAAACCCTGACATTGTGCGTTAGAGCCCTATTAAAGAAAGCATCTGCAAACCCCAGTTCGTAAGCAGTGGCTGCAGCCGATACCCTGCTTCTGGTCCACCTCTTTTTCTGCAGAATATTCTCGATTTACCAGATTGAATGCAACTCTCTTTGCTGAGGAGCTAATTAAATCGTAATAAACAATTCAACTTCCAAGTACAACCATATTGCATGCTTTTGGGAATCTTTTCATTATGTACTAGTGAACATGTTATAAATTTCTGGATTTGAGGTTTACTAAGTATTTATTCAAGTTAACAGGGCAAATGAAAGGGGGCTCTATGAAAAATCTTCCTCTCAATGACACAGAGAAAAAGTGTTCTATGATTCAGCAATCTTGATATGTGACTAAACGGTCAACAGCCTAGATTTCAACTACATCACTCTGCTTCAGAGTTAACACGCAGTTAGCACAAATTGCCAAGACACCAGTACCTTATACTAGCAACCCGATGAGAGTGGAATACTGCCCTGTACCTGGGCTGACTCACACAGAACACAAATAGCTCCATTGTGCAACTTTCTGAATACAGGGAAACCAGAATCTTTACCGATAGGAAGATAATGACCTTCTGTGTAGTAATTTAGGAGTACAGGGTGACAGGCTTAACTGGGTCGTGACACCCACTGCTCCAACTCCTTACATTTACTTTAAAAAAGGATTTTCCATGCACAGCAAATATCTGCTCCGGACATACGCAGAAAACTCAGTGTCTAACACCCGAATAAAATAAACATTTATTCAGAATGAGTTTAATATTCCTTCTAACCTCCCTTAGGTCAAATCACTGCAAATATCCCAGAAATATACAGACAAGTCAAATGCTGCAGTCACACCTGAGTTAATACCCAAATCCAGCCAGTTGCCTTTATTTATCACAGACTCCTCAGAGAAAGCATTAAGAATATAATCTCTTTTTGCAAGTTGCCTGGGGATGCAATGCAATTACCACTATGAGAAGATGCTATTTTGTTTAAAGATGCTGCACATACCTTTCTTTGCCATGCGCTCCAGTCTAAGGCACCCTCCTATAAAATCATGGTAAGATTTCATTTCTCCTTCTGTTATCCGGACAGCAGTGAAAGGCAGATTCCTGGGTACCTGTTGTCCACATTTCCGACACCGAGAAGCCATTGCCACAGCTCAGGAGACTCTTGTCAGGAATCTGCTCTCTGTTTGCTGGAATCCAGCCTGATTCTTCAGCCGTCAGTCCAGCCTGGTGACTTTATCCCACTTAGTTCATTCAAGGTCACCCTCGCCAGCAGGATGTTCACCATTGCAATTGCCTAAGACTTTTATAGGCTTACTGACTGTGTTTGTTTCTCCCTCCTTGCTTTCCATATCAGTTTCCTTTAATCTCTCATTCAGAATGAAAGCTGTGAACCTCAGCACAGCCCATGCCCTGAATGGCTTCCTTATCATTAATTTAAAGCTGTCTTATAAGCAACAATGAAGAGAGAAGAACTCGGAAGCACATTGCAAGATCACAGAATGACTCTTAGTGAGCACGCCGGATATGTTCACAAAGAATTTTTCTTTGAAAAAAGGTTTTTCTTCATGATTTTTGGTCCCATTCAGGCTTATGATTTTATGATTCTTCATCTCTGAGAATGGTTTTTTTTACTTCTGCATTTCAGCTTGGACGGTGCAAGGAGACTGCTCTGCAGAGCTGCTCAACCAATTACTCACACGTCTGGCAGTGGCACTGCGAGGCTGCAACTGTACAGAAAAGCCCTCTGCTGCTGTGCACAGTCCCTGCTCATAAGATCTGATAATCGAAATGAACAGAGTAGCAAATGGAGGACAAGGGAAATATTGCTGGCAGACATGCTCTGCTAGCTGTGCAATCCCCCAACTAATTTTTTTTAAACAAAGAAGTTGGATCCATTAGTTAGACACCAAAATCAGAGATTTGAAACATACATTTAGAAATCCCCCTTTGAAGGGGCTGGATGTTTAAGCTGATCTTTTTTTCCCTTTTAACAATTACCATAACACAAATCACAGGTTAGAGAGCCTTATGAAGAAACTAGCTCTTGGGGAACTGAGTGCAGAGAGCACTCAATCCTGATACAGGGAATTAAAAAGGAGCTTTCCCTGGAATCGGCAGGGGACTGTACAGGAGATGCGTAACAGGCACAAGGCCAGCACTGGTGACAGTGCAAAGAATACAGTGAGAACCCAATGAATCAGGGCCGAGCTGCCAACCAGAGCTCAACTGCAGTGACCTGAGCACAGAACGAGTTTCCCGCAAGGATCTTACACACAGACTGGGAACCTTTGCCATCCTCTGCCTCAGTCACTAACACCTGTTAGCACTTTACACAGTGCCAGAACATCCAGTGTTGTTCAGCTCGTGGCCTGCTCAAATCACAGCTGATCCCTAGATATGGAGTGGGAAAGCATAAGGCTAATTAATCCAAATCAGAGAACGACCTAGAGAGGACAAAGGAGTTCAGGAGAAAAAAGCCTCCTATGGTGCCATTACTAAAATGGTGAATAACTGGCTGGACTGCATTGAATGTCTGTAAGCTGAAATATACAGAAGTCACCTCACCCACCCCTACTTCTTTCCCATTCCACAAACTTACAGCTTCTGCCCTGCCAGCTCTGCTGCCTCAGTCACACAGGGAGAGCTGTTTAAGCTTCCTAACCCAGCACACACAAACTGATCACGTAGTCAAACAGCTACCAGACTTGAGAACTGAGTCTCAGAACCTCTTCTTTTGATGAAATGAAGCTATAAAGGACATTTCCACTCTTAAAGGTAAAAGATTTTACTACCCTCACCTCCAAATTTGCTATGTGGCATGAAGTTGCTCACTCTCCTGCTCTTTACCTTTGCCAAAACCCTGCCTGCAAAGTGAAACCATTGATGTACTGAGCTGTTGAATACAACTGTTGAATGAACCTGATTCATTAGCATTTGTAAAATATTTATTAGCGCTTCCATAGAGAAATCCCTAAGGGACAGCAATATTTTACAGATAGGGACAGCAGTGGCACAGAAGGCAGAAATACTTTGTAGAAAACTGTGATGATAAGAAAACTAGAAACACAACCCTGCAGTTTTATCTTTAAACATTTCCTCCCTCTTTTCTTTCATTAGAAAAGGCTCAAGGTGTCCTTCCTTACATGGGCAAACATGATTGACCTTGGCAAATAAACTTTTCTGACAATATATTCATGTCTGACATACACAGAATAATTGCACTTCAACCTTGCACACAGAGATAAACAATGAGGGAGAATCCAGCATTTGTGGCATTACATTTCTGTCTGCCACCCTCCCTCGTGTACACTGTTCCCCACTGGTATCCACATGGCTTAGCAACAGGCGGATCTGTGACATGCTGCATTCCAAGGGGGAGATTTGATGCTGGAAGTGGATGCAAGAAGAAATCTGCCCTAGGTGTCAGCTTTGGAAGCACAGGTAGCCACACAGCACATAACAAGGAAATGATCTGAAATAAGTTCCCAGTCTTTCCCTAGGAAAGCCTGATCCATTAGAATGCTAAATACAAACCTCTGCTGCCTGGGGTACCACTGCCATCACCCAGCTCCAGACACAAAAATAAGCTGACTGCAGCTGCTACACATTTAGCAACAAGGTACATGAGGGTTACCTCAGGGACTGAGCGCTGTGATGCAAGGGCTGGGATGGATGGACAGAAGGATCTGTTTACTCTCCTGTAAGTTTCACTGCATTCCCGTTCACAAGCTGGGCTAGCTTCTCCTGACACTTATGGAAAACGTCTGACATGGGAGCACTGAGACCTGCTCTGTTTCCTACCACACAAATGACCTCTTCTGTACTGCTCTGGCTGTATCTGCACAGGAGCTGCAGTGAGGGCTGCCTTGCAGGAATTCTTTTATGTAACATGTTACCAAACACACACTCAGTGTGGATGATGGAGAATTCACAATTTTCATCCATTAGCTAGAAGGTACCAGTCTGACTGGAAGTTTCTGCTCTTTGCATGCAAAAGGTTGTAGTGCAGGGAACAGGTACAGAAGATGATAGGCATCCTTCCCTGGGTCTTCTCCATAATAACACAGAATGGAAGGGCATTACTTTCCTGCTGCTCCAAACAACCATAACAAAATGTTTGGAAAATCTAAGGAAGAGGACATTTTCTGCTCATGAATTGCCAGCATTGCCTAGCAACATCATCTGGGTTGGTCTGTCAATGAATAAGCAAGTAAATAAATGTAAGGAGGTGTCATCAGAAATTAAAAATAAATTTTAAAAAAAACCACAACAAAAATAAAGAAACTAAAAAACCCCACCGCACAACTCATGACCTAGATACTCTCAGATGCCATTACCCAAAACAGCCTGCAGAACTACACTAGTTCCTGGTTTCATTAGAAATACCAGTTCACCTTGGAATTGATGCTTGCTGGAAAGCGCTGCTGCCATGACTGTGTGGCCAGAGGATGGCAACAAATTTAAAGTCAGCTCAGTTAAATCAGTTTAAGCCTCATATTTCTTCTCATGAAACAAGATGCTTCTGCCTCAAAAAGCAGTGCCATGATGGTTGGCATCACTGTTAAAGCATGAAACATGCAACAAACATGTTGGATCTCCATGATGCTGAGCCCAAGGGACGTAATTTCTTGTGAAGAATCAAGATTTGAGTTTGGGAACAGCATTTATGTGTCAGAGGAAGGAGGAAGAGAAGTCTGCTTCTGCTGCAAGTGTAAATGAGGCAGCTAGAAAACACTGTAAAACACTTGCTGTTTGCAAATTACCCCACACAGTCATTAAAGCAATTGAGGGGAAACAGGCATCACTTTTCCATCAGAGCCTTGTAAGAACCATTAAGAAAGTTTAGTGTAGAAGAGACTGAAAAAATTACCTCTCTTATCTACCAACATTTTAAAAACAACAAAACATAAAAACCCAACAGCAAAATATATCTTATTTATTCATGAAGACCAGCAGCTCCCACCACCTACGTATGTAGAATTCCACAAATCTAAGAAATAAGTAATTTAAATCCAATGCCACTATAAAGAGTGACACATATAGAAGCTAAGAATATAATCTGTATTTCTTTCCTGAAACCTCAGCTTCACATTTTCCTATTTCATGATGTTTTATCTGATGTTTGAACTAATCTTTGATAGCTATAGAAATACATTTTCATTTTGTATATACCTCCATAAGCTTCCTTCTGTCTTCCCATCACCCACACCATGAATCTGATCAGCCACGAGGCATTTCAGCAATTTAACACAAAGGTTTCTTTTCAGAGCACTCTTGGTGCTGTTACAGGTAACATCCATTCCAGTGTTCAGCCAGGAAATAGAAATTGGTCTTTTTTATTAACTTCCACTTATTCTCTACCAACTAATAAAAAGCAGACCAGGATTTCCTCTCCCTCCTTTTTAAATAAAGGGCTACATCCCAGGCATTGTTTTAAACCCCAAGGAGTTAAAGGAACAAGCAGAGGAAAAAACCATCTCTGTTCTTGAAACTCCTTGTAGCGTACAGCACTGTTGCACTTGCAACATGCAGTTCCTGCACTAGAAGGCACTAATTCCAGTGCCATATGGCTTCAGAATCTCATTACACTGATCTGCTTAAAGTGGTTTCTTAACGGACGAGCAAAACATTATTGGTCACCTTCAGCACAGGGAAACAACAATTCTGCCACTGTTGACGCACGTGAACTCCCACGTAAACTGCCAAAAGCAGGAGTGAGTAGAGCGAAGATCAAAGGACAACCTTAGCCAAAGAACTTTTGTTGCCATCCCAAAGCTGTGTAGACATCAAGATTACTCAAGGACCATTATCATCATAAAAAAAAAAAAAAAAAGGAAAAAAAAAGAAAAAAATCCAAAGCAGATAAACAAAAATGCAGACAAAAAGAAACCCCCAAGCCAATGACATCACTGCTGGATTAGATAAGATTCTCAGGAGATCAGGAGATGAGCAGAAGCTTCACAGGCCAAGCACTGGGCATGAATTGCTGCTGCACCTGCAGGGTTTATTTTACCTGGCTCTCTTGACCTCTGCAACTAAGAGCAGATCACCAAGAACAGAAGGCATTTCTGTCCTGCTAGGCCTCTGCTTGGCAAGATAAACAAACAGATCGCAGAGTTACCAATGTGTAGCTGGCACAGGGGTAAAGAATAGCTGGATCCAGCGTTTAGGCTTGGATGCAAAGTTATTCCAGTCTTGAGCATGAAAATGCTTACGGACCTAAGTAAGACCAAGAGCCTTTCTGAACAATCCTACCCAAAACATAAATGGCTCTTGGCTTAAAGTCAGGGGAATAAACTGAAAGACAAGTAAATCCAAAAGAAACACATGAGAAAGACACTGGGTAACCCAGAGAAGGTTGTGATCTATAAAACCAGGCATATCAGATCCCCAGTCTCCAACACTCCTGAACTGTATCACCAGTGCAGCACCCTTGCACAGGCACAGTCTTTGTGTCGTGGCCCTCCAGCAGCACCATGAGAGCTGGAAAGGACAGACTCTGGACATTAAGAAGGGAACATGTTTTTCTCCTCTCTCTACTCTGCCACTGACACACAGAGTCACCTCCAGAGCATGGTAACCCTGATCCTTGCTATCATCCACAGCACTGCACTGGATTCACTGCACTATTCCTCTTTCTTTCCCCCTTCACCTTTTTCTCCCTGCAAGGAACCTCGGAACCTCGGGAGCACTTCCAGTGCAGAACAGCTGCATGGATCCATACAGCCAAGACCACCAGGACGGCTTCTTTCCCTGAGGAGCAGCTGTGCACATTCCTTGATGTAAGCAGCACTTTTTTTTTTGCTTGCAATTCATAACTTGAAGCACATAAAGGAGAACCAGAAAGACACAGGGATAAATATAGCATCTGTGAGCATCACAAGGGCTGTTGATACTCCAGGCTTTTGGACACATGCCAAATGTCAGCTGAACAGGAAGAAAGAGCTTCTCACATTACAAAGTACAGTAAAGGCATTTCCAACGTTTTCTTGCCATCTCTCCAGCACTCAACATCAGTTACCACAAAGGGTAAGAGATTGGGCTTTAGGGACTATTGATTTTCCCCTGTTCGCATGTCTGTGCACTCAGTCACTCTGTGCAGTCCACAAGGAAAAAGCAGCTCTTGTAGAGACTTTCCTAGACACCGCTTTGCCTGACTGGGTTCTCAGCTGGCAGATACACATCAAACACACTCTTTTAACATCCCCAGGGCAATGCTTGTGTTCATCTGGGTAACTGAGGATAAAATCAGTACTCCTACTCTGACAATAGTGAAGTACACCTCCTTTTTATTCCCCAGGCCAGGACTGCTGTCAGAAATCAGAGGCCTGTCCTGAAGGACCTGCCCACACAGGCGTTTCTCTGTGCTGAGCACCAGCAAATGAGAGACTGGAACACTCTCCTCCGTGTGCATTCACAAGTGCAAGCACACAGGGCAGCTGGATGCTTGCACACACCTACACTCAGGTAACAGGAATTTGTCCTGCTCAGTGCACGATACTATAGAGCTGTTCCTTCCTCACATTTACCCACAGCCTGAACCCCTCCACCTTTCCCACCCCAGTTTACCCACCCCAGCTTTGTCTCTAAGCCACCAGCTGTAACAGATTTAAGGTTTGAGAAAGACACAATCTATGGGGTGATTTCCCAAGTTACACCAAAGCCTGGTGTGAAGCAGAAAAATAAAGGTATGGGTAACCTGCTAGCATGTGCACCAGTGTGCACCACGTGTGCATTTCCTTCACCTCTCCCCACCCACAGCCCTGCATCACAAACCAGGCACAGCAAGGCAAGACATTTGCCTCACCACACACAACCACACCCCCAGCCTTCTCCCTCTCCTCCTCAGCCAGCACAATTATTGGGTTTTGTCACTATACCCAATCTTGAATATGTAAATAGGATAAATTCGCAGGAAACCAATCCTTTGTCAAAACCAGGCAAGAGCTGCTAAAATTATACGGAAAAAGGCCAGCTGGGATAGGAAAAGCATGACATGAAAGCCTCATTTCCTTTCACACCCAGACTAAAATTATTCATGGATCTATATTAACAGGCAGTATGCCCACACAGTAAAAAAAGACATCTGTAAGTCAGCTTCAGGTGCAGAAACCATATAGAGCTGCACCCCAGAGAACTTTTCCTACAAGAAGCAGCACAAGGGTTTCTCTGCAACATTACACTAATGCACGAACACCTTTCCTGTGAAATCCAAGTGTCCCACTATGAGCACATGCAGCAGCCATGTGTTGGGATGTGCTGAGCGCTGTCTGTACAAGGTTAGACCTCCAGCCCACATGAAATAAGGACAGTTCTTTGACTTCAATAGCACCATGGACTTAAATTGCCTAAAGTTGAGTGGCGCGCTGTTCTGATGAGATAAGAAATTGCTATTTAGTCTATCAGGAAACCCCATTACAAATGCTTTCTGCTGACCAGCATAGATTAACTCAATAAAATGTATCTAAATCCCACATCCGTTTCTGGACCTTAGTCCCAGTAGGCACAAGTTCACTTCATGGCATGTAGCACTAAATAATGCTTTGTACTTCTGCAGTGATTCTCAGCTGAGCACTCTGGCACCACAGAGAAATTGTTACTCCCATGAAACAGACTATTTCCTTTCTAATTGCCAGTAAAAGGATATAGTTTAAGAAGAATATTTTTGCTTAGATATATTTGAGTATGCATCTGAGAACTATTTGAAGAAAGCTTGTGGGGGAAGAAATAATTTCACCTTAAGTTTTGCCCCACAAAAGCCTAAAAATGGGGAGGAATGTGCTAAAAGCATATATCCACACATCTCCCACTGGCTTGAGAGCCCTTTGAATTGGCTTAACAATACTTTCACTCACTCTTTAACCACTTCTTTGCTGCTGCTTTGTAGCATAAATGCACATAATTCTACACAATATTTTCCTGTCTCTTGTTTAAATATACTTGCTTCAAGAATAGCAATCAATTGTAAAACAAACCTGAAAAAGCAGTATTTTTAATTGTATCAGAAGCATTATAAGAACCCACCAACGTACTTTAAAATCTCAATACAAATAACGAAGCATAAGGAAAAAATTCTTCAGCTGAGAACTGAATCCCAAGGTATTCATACAGTTTGTCTAAGATCAATTGCAATTACTGAAGTAAAGCTGGAAAATAAAGAAATATCTACTAACATACTAAGAAATATCCCTTTCTTTGTTGCAGCCTTAAGCACGGCACATAGAGCGTTTCTCAATGTTGTTTCATACCATTTGTAGATATCCCCATCTTTTCAACGCTGAATTTAAAATGGAGTTTTGCTCATTAAGATTTTGCAGTATTATTTGTGTCAGTCTAATTACTGCTATGCATACATTCAGGGTCAGCAGGTCCCATAGTGAAGGCTGCTGAACTGAGACTGCTAAGAATGAACTAAATGGGTAAAATAAAAACAAAACACTAACAAGGAGTTTTAAAATCAGGCTCAGTGACTGATCCCAAATATCAGCACTGGCAGTGGACATGGCAGGTATTTTAGAGCATGTGGGCTTTGTTGAGGAAATATTTTGAGTTCGGCAGCAGCATGGACTCAGGGGCTTGAGTACGCCAGTGAGCCTGAACTGCCACAGCATTCTCACCTGAGGCTCCCACCAACACACCCTCCACCCAGTACTTCAGCTACTGCATTTAGGAGAGTCCCCACTCCCTTCCCCTTATGCTGCGGGTGATGCTGTTTTCAGCTGTTTTCTCTGCTGTTCCTGACCTGCAGTTTAGACTTGTTAGATTAATCTAGACCTGATATATCACCTAAATGTCTCCATCTTTGCTCAAGTATTGTAGGACAGGTCTCTGGAGGGTAAAAATGAACATACTAATGCCAGTCTTATTTTTCTGTAAGGTATATTCTTAGGTTTTGTATTTCCTGGCAGATGTTTAAGACTTTTAATAACTTCTGTAGTGTTTAACTAAGTTATCAAAATCACAACATATTCTCAAATTTGCTGAAAGAGAAGCTGTTATAATATT
This sequence comes from Eulacestoma nigropectus, assembly GCA_013397775.1. Classification (NCBI taxonomy): domain Eukaryota; kingdom Metazoa; phylum Chordata; class Aves; order Passeriformes; genus Eulacestoma; species Eulacestoma nigropectus. Next base: position 1,334,549 of record VZTE01003571.1, read on the forward strand.
AGGCTTTCCTATATTTTCTACATATTAAAATAAACAGATGTGTTTACTCCTAAATAGGAAAATGGATCTTGTGTGAAACTTAAACTCTTGTTCCTAATAAGATCAAGAATAACACACATGTAGTCAAGTGATGTCCTCCTACAGTATAACCCGGTTTGGTGGAAAAGCTTAAATAGAGGACTTTGGTACCCCAATTTTCAAAGGTTCAGCCCCCATCTCACAAGCTATTGATCTCCGGAGACCTCGGCCCTCTCCGAATTCTTGCTGTCGGTACTTTGCATGCTGGTGCTGTTGCCGCAGGAGTGGGGGAGATGCGCCGGGCCTGCGGGGCTTTGGCCGGGAACGGGTCCCCCTTGGGCCGGGAGCGATTCCCCCTTCTGGCTCCCCCTCGGGTCGGGAGCGGGCTCCCCTCGGGCCTGGAGCGGGCCCCCTCGGGCCGGGAGCGGTTCCCCCTCGGGCCGGGAGCGGTTCCCCCTCGGGCCGGGAGCGGGCTCCCCTCGGGCCTGGAGCGGTTCCCCTCGGGCCGGGAGCGGGCTCCCCTTCGGCCGGCACCGGTTACCCCTCGGGCCTGGAGCAGGCCCCCTCGGGCCGGGAGCGGTTCCGCCTCGGGCCGGGAGCGGGCTCCCCTTCGGCCGGGAGCGGTTCCCCCTCGGGCCTGGAGCGGGCCCCCTCGGGCCGGGAGCGGGCTCCCCTCGGGCCTGGAGCGGGCCCCCTCGGGCCGGGAGCGGTTCCCCCTCGGGCCGGGAGCGGTTCCCCCTCGGGCCGGGAGCGGGCTCCCCTCGGGCCTGGAGCGGGCCCCCTCGGGCCGGGAGCGGGCTCCCCTCGGGCCTGGAGCGGGCCCCCTCGGGCCGGGAGCGCTTCCCCGCCCGCGCCCTCCGGCGGCTGCTCCGCAAACAGGCGGCGCTGGGAGCGCCTGGATCTCTCCAGCAACGGAGAGCAGCTCCTGGGTACCAAACCCGGCAGTGCCGTCACATCTCTTAGAAAACGGGTTTGAAGGAGAGAGGCTCCTCTGCCCAACTCTGTAACATCCCGCCTTTCAGCTGATCTGAGGAGGGTCTGACTCAACCCTTGTGGGTCTGGGACAGTGGAAACTGCAAACGGCGCTGCTGTGCCCTCTGCTGCCCTTTCCCCCCCGGCAGAGGCTGCTCTGGCACAGCTGCTGAGACCAACACGCACACACTCCTTCCCCAGGCAGCAGCCCTGCTCCGCTATCCTGCTGGAAAGAGGATCCAGGGGATGACTGCTTGTGTTTCATTTCTCCCTCCCATTGCTGAACTGGGAAAACCTCGCATGGTGGTGACATCTCAGTTCTGAAGGGGAGAGTGGGGCAGGCAGTGTGTGGCCTGTACAGAGCTGCTGTTGCAGTTATTGGGGTAGAATGGGCACAAAATATCACTGACAAGCTCCCCTTTGCTCTGTCCAACCAGTTCTGCTCCTCACAGGGCTCTTGCTGCCAGCTCTCTGCTCCCATTCAAGAGAAAATGATGCACAAGGCTCTGCTGTATAGCCAGAGTGTAATTCCACATGATCCACAATGACAACTGCACATTGCTGAAACTGCATTCTCCCCTAGCTGAAAACAAAACCAGGAAGATGGATTTTTATGAGCTATCAACAAAAATTACTAAAAAGTTTACCTCAAACGGAACTGTGACTTCAAAGCCAGTTATGAAGCCTCTCCTGGTTTCCTCAATGTGCAAGGGGAAGAGATATTAGACACAGATAACAGTACAAATACCTGAGACAGATGAAATGATGAGAATAGCTTTTAATCTCTTCTTTAAAAAAAATAGGAAGTCTGTTTTCACAAAATAAGCTGATCACCATAACAAGAATTAATCAGGTTTTCCCAGCAACCTTCCTGCACCAACAACTGGCATGTAATTGCCAGGAGCTCTCTGATCTGTTATGCACCTGCTTACAGCTCAGGGTCATGCTAAGGTCACAGCTATTTCAGTTTGAAATAACCTTTTCTCTGGATATTGCAAGATCAATAGTATGGCTCCTATGTATGTCATCAGCTTTGGCTTTTATGCTGCAAACACCAATATTGATCCCTTCAAAAATTAAGCCTTGGATTCAGAGACCTCTGAACCACAGTGTAATGGATAACAGTGAATTTCATACTCAAAGGGGGGAAATATTTATAGTTATGCTTTGTTAGGTGAAGGATTATTGATTGATAACAAGAAGCAAACTCTCCTGATAGTAATTCTAGCCACAGCAATTCTGTGAGAATATGAAATCCATACCAGAAAAAAATGCTTTTGAAGAGTTAAAGTTGTAACATATATGATTAACAGGCAGCATGTTCAAACTTCTCACATCCAAATCATCTCATTTCTACTTATCATTGCTACTATAACAGCATGTATTTGCTGCAGTTCTTTCCTCTACCCCTGTCTGTCAGCACGTGCACATCCTTGGAAAGTTACAATTAAACTGGAGATATTGCAATAATAATAAATGAAGATGCCAGTAACTGTGGGCTAATTTCCTACCTATATATAACTAAAATTCTTCTAGGTCTTGGAATTTAAAGGCAAAAGTCACTGTCCTGAAATACTGAAAGACACCCTCTCTGGTTTTAGATTTTGTTCATCTCTTCACATTGAACCTGAAGTAGTTCTCCAGTGTAAAATGTGAGTAACTCCTACAAGATCTCTGAAGCTCAAGGCATGTATGAGGAGAGTCAGATCCTATCAGCAGCTGTTGCCAAGCAGCCCACAATGCTGTACATCAGCATTGTTTGTCTTGTATTTATGTCTTGGAACTGCAGATAACTGCTCTTGTGTTTGGGGCCAGCTGTAGACAATTCATTGCCCAAGGGAAACTGGAAACCACACAGCTCCCGGTCATGCAGAGGAAGCAAGAGCTAAATGGTTTGCAGCCCTTCATATCTCGTTGCCCTGGGCAACAGTCTGCACTGTGGAAGTGGCAGATACAGCCTTTCTCATACAAATTCTGTAACATATGGTGTTAATATATGGATTGATACTATGACAGCCCCACTGTAGTACTATTGGGGTGCTCACGCATTAGGTGATATGCGTGGGTGCATAAACAGTCTCAGGATAAGAGCTGCTGGTTTCCACCCAAGATCTTTGAGAGACAGATGGAGGCAACTGGAAGCACAGAGATTACAGGCTGCACTCACGGATGTGGGGAATCTGACTCCAGATCCTCTCAGCCTGGCTTTCCTTGAGTTCTGACAAACTAACTCAGGATCCCCATATGAACCCAGGACAATAGTGACAGTAGGTGCTAACTGTGTGCTGCCTCTTGTACCTATTTGCAGCAGGGGCTACAGCTGGGTCAGCTACAGCTGAGCGCACTCAGACAAAAATATCTGGTCCTGTGGAGTGCTGAGTACCAGCAGTTCCCCATTTATTCACACAGAAATAAAGAGCTCTTTGCACCTTTCTGGATCAGAGCCACCTTGTTGTAATATTGATGACAGATCATTTCCCATCACCTCTTTGCAATGTTTCAAAGGATTTTGGCTTCTGCAGAAATTTAACCTTTACTCCCATGCTTGAGTAATCCAGGTCAGGAATCAATGACTTTTAAAATCAAGATAACATTGGACTAACATTCCAAAAAGGACCTTGGTGTCTCTGTTTTCCATAGAGTCAGCTTTGCATTCACTGTAATCGTCCTGCACTTACTGCAATTGGGTCCTCAGAGAACTTCATCTGTGTTGCGTTCATGTACCTCTGCAATCAGAGAAGCTCTGCAGGTATGAGAGAGGGCTGGGCTGGCTGCCTTGAAGGGCCAAATAAGCCCCTGTGCGTGCAGAGCAGGAAAGCGACTACGAGATTGTAGTACCTTATACTGGAGCCAAACCGTGGGCACAACCCACCTTTGAGACAGGCAGAGTAATGATACTGAAATGAGCAGCAGTCTCCATGAAGGCATGGAAAATCAGTGCTTTAGCTGTGCTTGTTTAGCTCCTGACTGCCTAAAAGATTCAGGGCTCAAATGTCGTAACAGCAGTGATTTTGGAACCATGCATTTTCAAGAACACTCCAAATACAACGCACAGCAGGTGCAAAGCTGGTTTTGAGCTGGTATGTGTATGTGTATGTGTGTGTTGTTCTGGAAAAAAAATAGACAATCATTTCATGACAGCATGGATTTTTGATCCTGGTAGCCTGTCTTTCCTTTGGCCATTTTTTGGGGGATATTGTACTGTACTGTCAGGTCCCTGCAATGGCTAGAAAAGATGGAGACAGAAGACAGCAGCTTTGTAAACTAAATCCTAGGGTCCACAGAAATTCATTATTGTCTGTCTCAGTTTAGGGCTTTATTCCCCACTACACTGCAGGAAATATTCTAATAGAAAACAGGATGAATGCAGAATTATATTCAGAATAATTCATTAATGCAGAATTATTTGCAGGCCTCTGCTGAAAAGGCACCACCCTTCTGCAATGTTGCACTGCAAAAGACAAGAGATAGGTGCGTATAAATGTACTGTATTTCACCCTTGAATGAATGCTGTTGCTTCAGACTTTATCAGCCTGAGTTCACATGCTGGACATGACCCTCCTCCAGTATGTGAGCTCAACCATTCCTCAGAGGCAGTTATGCTTTTGGACCCACAGATGTTATCTATGTTGTGCTTACATGACAGTGGAGCTTGAAGATACTGTGATCTCAACTCAATTTTCCTCTACACATCTGTCCCCACGCCAAAGTGGAGCCTGCTGTCCTTTGTTCCACTAAACTTGAGAGCTTTTTACAGTGTTCCTGGTCCCTAAGCAGTACATCCCTCCATGCCATGACTTACAGATAGCTTAAGGTATTTACAGCTGATGTTTTTCCATCTATGCATGTAAGAATTGGCTGTTTCTTCACCCTGTCTCCCTCCTGTTCCTTGGTTTCAATTCTGGTGGTGTCTGCTGCACTGGTTAGTGTGAGTCACTGATTAGCAATGATCCATGTGCCATGTTATCCCTTTCACATCATTCTCCAGCATTTTCTCACGTGAGCTGGATCAGGCAGCTTTGTAGAGAACTTAGATTACTCCCAGTCATTGACCCACTGACCACCTGGAGAAATCCAGATGTTACTGTGTTGAATTCTAAAGGGAGGTACAAGAAGCCTGGTCAGCAGGCTAAAGCACAGTATTAACACAAACCATGTATGGTTTCTCTTCTCCCAAACATTTGAGTACAAGCCCAGCTCTGAAGAACAGGAGAAGATATACAGACAGGACCAGTATCATGTACCAGACACTGTGCTGTCAAAATTATTTTAGTAGTCACCTGGGTCCCATTCAGAAAATTCATCCTAGATTGAATGACAAGTCCAGCCTTGGGACTAAAAGAGGTCTCAAACATGGTACGGAAGAGGGAAAAGGTGACAGCAATGGAATTGACTAGCTTATTTTCAACTCACTGAGATGACCTGGTCCTGCAAGTACCTTCCCAAATCCTGATCCTGTTTCCCCCAGGGAGATGTCATCTATGAACTCTTGGATTCAGACACCATATGGAAGGCGAGAAAAAGGAATTAAATAAAAGATGAGGCAAGAGGTGGAAAAAGGCCCTTGTATTTAACGAGCTGCCAGGCAACGTGATAGATGTTAGCTTAGTTTAATTTCCAGTGAGGCCATCTGAGCTCCCCTCTGCCACAGAGAGGAGAACAGACAGGGGCTCCTCTCTGCCTCCTCTTGGTCCTATTTTTTTTTTAAGCTTGGGCCTTAGCAATGCAGAATGGTCACTACTGCCTGCCCTCTTGGCAAGCAATGACATCTGCCAGCACCAGCATCTCTCATTGTGCCTTAGAGACTTCACACAGGAGGAAACCCCCCGGACTTGATTCGCCCTGGAGATTCCTCCCACTTCCTCCTTCCACATAATCCTGGGCTTGCCCTGGAGTGTTTAAGAGCAAACTGGGAAGCTCCATAGTCTGACTAGCTCAAGGATGTACAGGACCTGGTGCCTGGCAAGCACAGCTGTGGAAGGGACCATGGGCATCACCACTACTAACAGCTAAACTTGGATCTCCTGCCTGACTTTCCTTTACTGATTTCCTCACGTATTAAACACTCCTCCATGCCAACAAACAGACACCTACAAGTCATTACTGTGGTAGATTAGAAAACAAAGGACAGAGAGAGACTGCTGTAGCATTAGATTTAACAGCAGCAACGTGGAGGCTTTTGAAAGACAGAGTGACTTACAGATTGACAGATTGGATCACACCTCCGTTCCATCCAGCCTAGTTCCCTGTCTCCAACAGTTGCCATCACAACATGCATAAGGAGAAAGTGTGAAAACCTTGAAGCAAGCAGATGGTGGATAGCTACTCCTATTCCCTTTTCTCTCCAACATCCTGGTCTCTTACTGGCATGAGAATGAAAGCTCAGGGTGTAACAGCCAGTTTTGGGGAGGATATCAATAAATGAGAAAACAGGGCTGTAAGCAGCCTTTCAATTCTGTGGGGCTTTGTATGGCTCTCCGTAGTGCATGCTGCTCTGAAAGAAAGTATTAACAGTACCATACCTGGATATTGCAAGGTATTTCTTTTTCTTAAATTCTGTCAAGGATGTCAGGATCACATCTCATATGAAAAAGTATTCATCTAAAGTAAAAGATGTAATATAGAAGAGGAACATCTCTGAGCTGTTCTCTCTTGAAATTGAAGCAGCCTTAATGCATGCTACTGTCTCTGGGAAGCTCTTTAGTCACCTCTGTCTACCTGAACATGAGGCCAAACTATCACATAAATATTTTGCCTTGAGACAAACTAGCGTTCTGGATCCCAACTCATAGCACTTCCTTATAATCTTTTTTTCTGATAATGTCTCTGCCAACCAGGTTAGAATGTGGGCTTTCAACAAGTCTGTGGTACTTGCAATACTCTACATCTTGGAAAGTGCACTAGGCACATCTGCACATTTTTCATGGATTTCTGTGAGAGCTTAGTTTCCACTTTTTATAGATACAAACTTTGCAGCATTAGCAAAATACTTTTAAACAGTTCCTTACTAAACAGTTTCCAGTGAAACAGCTGCATGGAATAGGCCATATAGAATGGGGTAAAATTAATAACCACAATCTACGAACAAAAAAGTAAATAAGTATCTTTTTTTAAGCTATGAAACTAAAAATGATAAATTGCTATTATCTCTCCTTTCCCACATTCCACCCTCCCATATGGAATCTCTGAGGTCTAATAGAATGAGCTTATTTCCCTTGTCTTCACTATTTTCATCTTTCTCTTCAGATACTATTTTTATATTTTGCATGAATTCAATATTTTTGACCTTTGTCACTTCACCAAGTTTGGTAAAAATTGGCCAACAGTTCAAAAGCTTTGCTAGGGTACAGAGATAAAGATGCAGATAACATGATCAAAGCTCACTTTTTTAATAAAAGTAGGTTAATGGGGAAACTTCAACCTACCATTTCTCATCAGCATGAGATCCCAAGTAAATTTAGCAAACCCATTTCTGCAGTTTTCTATTGTCTTATTTTATTGGGAATGCGTGATAAATGCCCCTCCCATGCATGTATATTATTTTTGGGTGAGGAGAGTTGGTGTGCTGTGGTCAATGGAAAGACCAGATTCCCTTTGCTGTGCACCAGAAATCCCTAAGTAGGACAGAGCCACAGAATCTGTGGTTCAAAAAGAGTTCCTGAAATGCATGAATGCTCTAAAACAAAGGCAAGAATTCTATGTTGCAAACAGAGGAATTTGATTTGATTTAAGCCTTTTCATAGGAGTAGCAAAGGGCCTATTTGATATAGTACCTCAAAAGTTAATTTCTTAAAATATCCCTTTTTTGTGTCCTTGATGTCCACAGACACATACTAGAAACGTTTGAGACTATTGTCTGTCCAAGAGTGACATATCAGATTATTTGTGGCTTTGTAGCATAAAGCAGATTCTGTGACTTGTGATGCTTAGCCACTGGCCTCGGACAAGTGCCAGCTCGGGTTATTCCATTCTGTTGACCTAAATTCCTCTCACACAGTCAAGTAGATGCAGTATCACCCTTTACTTCCTGTCCCAAATTGTAACACAGCTTCTCTTCACACACACAGGTGTTTTACACTGCTCCCCAACTCTGGTGGTTAAGCCAAGAGCGGTAGGAATTGACATACCACGGTTAGCAGATAGGAATTCTAAGTCCTGAGATGTCAATCCTAAACTAAGATCTGTCACTGACTTTCTTTTTGATTTCCATCAAGTTGCTTAAATTCCTTTTTGTTTGTTTTTCTCATAAAACGAATGACTGGAGAAACAAGAGTGTATAAAATCAGATGAAAGCTGATGTGACCGTATGGGGTTTCTTCTTTTATGTAACATTTGTGCAATGTAGTGCTTTCTGCAAACTCACATCAGTGCCAGTCCTACCACGGACACTGACAGTCAGCTTATCTAGGTCCAGTTAACATTTGAAGGGGAGGAGGTCTTACAACTTCATTGAGAATTAAGGGGAGCCTCTAAGAAAACCCCATCTCCTGCGGGCTGTGGAATTCTTTATTGGCAAGAGAGGAGCCAAGCTGCTGGCCTTTTGAGACAGCTCACATTGGTTCTGGCAGCTCCATCCTATTATAAAACCATTTTAAGAAAAAAGCCTGCAGAAAACGGGGCACTGGGTGGAGGTGCTTGTGTGCGCAACTGTGCCCATAACGTTGCCCACACATAGCAAAGCTGGCATCAGACTTCTGGGGGCCAACTGCAAAGTGTGGGTGGGTAGTGAGAGCACAAAAGCATACTCCTGTGGGCTCTGCAGGCTGGAAGAGCTGTATGTGGTCCCACAGGCAAACAATCCTGCCGTCAGCACCAAGCATGTCACCCTGCAAAGCTCTTCCCTCCCTACCACAGAAGAGCTGCCACTTGCCCACCTACCCAAAGGACACACTTTTTCCAAAACTGATGAGTGTTTCCCCAACACCTCCCAACAGACAAGTTCAGTGAAAGTAGGGTAAATTAAAAAAAGACTCTTGACGCAGTTTTGGTAACATGATTGGGTAGTGTTGGTGCTAAATCTCAGATAGTAAGCAGAAAGCCTGCTAGCACTCACAAACTACTCCTGTCCTAGGCACCTGTGGTCCCATTACCTCACCCTCACCAGGACAATCAGGAATAATCCCAGGGAGGCTGAGGGATCCCAGGGCTATTTAAGAGATCTAATTTGGTCCTCTGTTGTTTTACACTGTGTGAAGATGTGCTACCATGCAGGGTGGTACTAGAAAAGTACCAAGTTAAGAGAGCTACTGGGGAGCGGGGAAATACCTTCAAAGGTTTGATTTTGACCCAGGTGAGGCAGGTACTGCATGTATAAAGTCTGTAGCAGGATAAGAAGCTTTTTTTACTAGCATATGAACTGTCCAACACAACATGAGTCTGCTAATGAAGGATGAAAGCTTTTGCCCAGGACAGATAAGCTGAGCCCCAGGCAATTAACTATGTGACACTCTTATTGACACATTAAAAATAAAATGGTGTGTCATTACTTCACACAGACCAAAATGATCCCATAAAGGTTTTATTGAAAATATAAAGGTCTTTCTTTTTAACGTTCCCATAAAGTTCTTGTTTGGCATTTTGAAAATTTTGTGAATGAATTTCTTCCCTCCTGTTCTTGGGTGAGCTGGGAGCTGTGCTCCCAACCAAGAGCTGGCTACATTCTGGAGAGTCTGAATCCCACCACTCCAAGTGGCAATATGAGGGTGATAGTTGCAAAAAAAGTAAACACTGTAAAGTACATACATGACCAGGGATCCCCTCAGTTTGCTAAGGATGAGAGCCCTTTCACTTGTTTGAGCTGTAAAGATTCCCACTGAACTTACAAGAGACCCCTGCGGCTTCCCAAGAATTATTCTTCCAATAAGCTACTGCTGATTCAGCTAAGGCACCCATATTACAACATGTGATTCATAAACATGGCGCATCACCATCATGGGTTTGGAAGAAATGTTCTTCCTTCAGCCAATAACAAATGTTTTAATGTTACTTTCTTCCATTTTTGTGCAACTGTTTTTGCCAGTTACATGATTCAATAAAAAATGAACTCTGCCTACAAAAAGGCAGGCAGACTCCACAAGTAGGGTCTGATCAGTAGGTCTTGAATGGCTGGGGAAATGGTGGGATTATCCTTCCCTGATGGAAGCTCAACTAGGCTCTTGCCTCTGTGTGGAATGAAAAAACCACCAAGATCTGTGACCTTCGCTCCTCTCCCAAGGACTGACCTGCTGGTTGACCTCCAGGAAATCAGTAAGACTCTCTAGCATCAGCCTCATGACCCAGAAACCTCTCTTATTTAGCAGGGAACAGGGGAAAGGTTCATTAACACTTCTAGTGTCCAGAATGATTTCCTATCAGACAATAGTATATTACACAGTAGGTAACATAATGCTATGTTACCTCTAACAAATCTCTCCTGATATCAAGGAGAGTCCTCAATATGGATGATGGGGACCTGCAATGAGTTTAACAAGAAAACCAGAAGATACACAAATCTTTTTGGCTCTCCTGAAATACTCTTCCAAAAAAAAAAAAAAAAGAAAAAAAAAAAAAAAAAAAAAGCCCCATATTGGAT
>VZTE01003571.1:1345132-1373059 GCA_013397775.1 Eulacestoma nigropectus
AAAAAAAAAAGAAAAAAAAAGCCTCATATTGGATTCCAAATCTTCATTAAAAAATGTGACTTCATGTCAATCTGAATTTGCACAATTGCAAAGCAATTCATGTTGGCATTACTGGGTCAAAGAGGCTGCTGCTGCAAGCTCTCCTGGCAGTCACTCTCTCCCATACCAAGCTCCTGCTGCAGTTATCCTGGAAAAGATTTTGGAGCAATGAGGCCTGTCTTAAATATTTTATTGAGTTTAAATCTGCTTTTGTGCTATTTCTTTAGGCAACATACTGATTGCATTTACTCTCTTAAACTTAGTTCAGCTGCTATAGCTAATATCAAACCAAAGAATAATGTTGGTCTAAAATCTTACTTACATATTCTCTATAAGCCAAATTTTGGTCTGTTTCATACATAGATTGAGCAAAGTCGGTGAAAAAGGCATTTCAGGAACCTGTACAACATCTTTGGCATTCACAGCACACAATCCATTGCAAACACTGACAGCTGTAAAATTTGTCCCTATGCAATTAAACTAAAAATGTTCTCTTTATGTGATGCAAAACAGCTGCAATCTGCTTTACCTCCTTTACTTTTTTACCTCAACTGTAGGTAACAAAAAAGGGTCACAAAAGCTTTTCTCAGCTGATATTTTAATCACCAGCATCTCCTATTGCCTCGCTAGTTTCAGGTTCCTCAGTTCCTGATCGTTCAGTCCTCAGTGCCAGCAGGTGGGTATCCAGCTCAGACGCATAAGGATGTCAGTGCACAGCATAGGGCCTCACCTGTATTCACTGGCATTTGAATGTTAGAAACAGTAAAATCAAGCCTGACAGAGAGAAAAGCTTTGAGATCCTTTTGAGATCCTGTCCTAGCACCTTTCAGAAATTCTGAAACACCAAAGGCCATGAAAAGATTCTTTGAGAATGGGCTGCTATTCCAGTATCACAAGCAAATGCACAGCAGATTAGCGCTGCCGTTGCTCCAGCATCCTCCCACCACCCCCTTTTCTCCACCACCTCCCTGCAAGGACTGTGCTCGGGTATTTTACACAGATCACTTCACAGGTAGGACGCGCTGCTCTTACTGTTTCTGCTTTTCAGAGGAAACATGCTTAAAAAAGAAACCATCAATAAAAGGCCATCTAATTGCCCAAAGCCAGGGATTCTCAGTCTGCTGATGGCTCTATTTCACGCACAGGTGTGATATTGTCACACAAAGGCAGCAGCACCTCCTGGGGGAACAGGGCCCCGGAATCCACACAAATGTAGTAAGAAAAATAAAGATGCCTTACCCACATGGGTGATAACCGTAGTCAGTCGCTGGGTGAGCTCCTGATGTGACATCTCTTCTTCTTTTAGCCAAAAAAGCATTTCACACAGGGAACTACACAGCATCCAAAAAAAGATGCACCCAGAGTGGGAGGCTGCACACTCACTGCCTCACTTGCACACAAAGCAGGGACCACTCCCACGGCACGGCCCTTCCAGCTCTCACATCTTCTCTCGGCTGCTCACCTCTTCCAATTTGCTGCCATCCATGCATGGACGTTGAAAAGCTCCTTCCAGACGGAGATTTTACCCGCCCTTGACAGAAGGAAGGGAGCAGGAGGGGGGAAATTTAAAAGGGGGGGAAAGCAGGAGAGTTGATTGCTTATGGCTTTTTTTCTCCCTTCTCCCGCGGATGAGGCAAAGGATAAAGAGACGAACCAGCAAGCAGATACCTTCCTCCAGGGAGACTTTTGGATGGTGATGCTGCGAGTCAGGGAAAAATCCTGGAGGTAGGAATGGCATGGGGAGGAGTGGAGCTGGCAGGAGAGCTCGCTCTAACAGCCGCAGCTGCTCTGCGACGCTCCCTTCACCAGCGTGCCTGGGAGTGGAGAACAACACGCTCACAGGCTCCGGTGCTCCCCCTCGGCCCCTGGGGCCCGAGTGCCTTGCAGGCTGTCGTTGAGTGGGACCCCGCAATGCCCCCAGAGACCCTCCTCCCACTCCCTCTTAGAAACCCCTGTCTGCGGGGCCACCGCTTCCACGGAGGGGGAGGAGGGGCACTGGGCTTTTTAGGTGTGTTGTGGCCAGAGGCTTTGTTGTCCCACCTGCACGGACAGGATCCCTGGGACCCTGGCTGAGCCCACAGAACCCTCCCCAGCTGCACATGTACAAGCAGGGTGAATTAATCAGCCGTGGGTGTTGGGCAGGGCTCACCTGCGATCACGGCCACGGCGCTCAGCCGCGCCCATGGGCGGGCAGGCGCAGGTGGCCTTCAGTGGCCAGAGCAGGTCTGTGAGGAGCAGCTGCCCCTGGGTGCCTGCGACACAGCTGATCCTTGCCTGGATGCGTGGCTGCCGTGGGGCAACGGGCTGCGGAACAAGGGGGAAGCTTCATCAACCCTTCCAGCTACAGATCCCAGCTGGGTTCCGAGAAGAGGAAGAGTAAGGCAGGCAAGGAAGTGAGAAACGGCAGGACAAGCCAGAGACTTGTATGTCTCCATTCCATCCCTCTTTGCATCTCATCCTTGGAAGCCTACCTGGAGCTCCACGCAAGATAATTCTGGAAAGAAGGAAAACTTATTACACAACTAAAATGGAAGAAATAAAATAAGAGAAGGGCGCAGCTGCCTGCAAGATCTGCTCTATTCCCACAAAATTAATTCAGCTCTAACTCCAGATCCCTACCCACCCATAGAGTTTTGCTTAAGTCCACCTTTCCATGCATGCTAAAGAACCTGACAACATGTATGCCCAAAGCTGGAGCTGTAAAATATCCCTGTGGGCTCATTGGATCTTACAACACAGTTAGTTTGGCTGTCCTGGTGTTGCAAAAAAGGTTTATCTATCTCTGTGAAGGAAAATCCCATAATCAGCTGGCTGACCTACAAGCCAGTCTGAGTATCTGTGCTGTTGTCCTCATTTTGGGATGACTGACCAACTATGCTGAGAGGTTCCTTGCATACTTCTGTTCAGTTAGTTTAACAGCAAATCTGTCTGAAAACACGAGAAGGATGACTTCAGAGCCACCCACTTGCCAACATTTTGGGATTAAAGCAAAAGCAATTTTTTTCTGAGATCCAATTTTACTGTCCATCTGAGCAGTAAAGGTCGAACTGCAGAGACCTTGACTAACGTTAAAAGGATTCCCCCAGGCAGGGAAAAGAAGCCATCACTGGGGGAAAAAAGTATGTGGGAAGCAGACTGACATCTAGCTATAATTTTTTTGAGGGGTTTGAAAGGCCTGGGATGCTTTATTGTGCTCTTGGAGGGCCACAGATGGCAGGTAGGAATACGGCACTAGAAAAGCCATCAGGTTTCCAGACACTTAACAGATTTTTTTCTTTTTCTTTTTTTTTTTTTTCTGCAGGCACAGACACTGTATAAGCCCATTCACAAATGAAATAAACACTAAAAAGCAGAGTAGATGGTTTGCTCTCACTACTCCTACAGCAAGGCTGTTCAAGAACATCAAGGATAACTAAGAGCCTTTGTCTAATTTCTAGCTAGATTAATTCTCAGCTATTTTAAGGCCATATGCTCTTATATCAACATTGTTATTCAGAATCAGTAACTGCAGACTTGTGGACATTTGCTATTTTAAGATCCCTTTTCTCTTATTATTTGTTCTTGCTATGTTAATCTGCTTTCCAGCTTTCCAGCACACCTTCAATAGCTTTTGAACACGTCAGTCAACTGCAATCCAGTTCAGGAGAGAGGAATTAGTTCTCACAGGTTCACTGAAAATCAGCAAGGTGCACGAAGTCTGAAAGGAGAAAGGACGCAGTAGGGACTCACTAATTAATCAGGGCTGCTCCCTGCCCAGCTTAAATTGTGGGGTGGGTTACATGGGATCAGTCCAAGGCTAAATGAGATTCAGTCCAAGTTGAGGGTGCTGTCCCTCCCTTATTATGTGAGTGGTAAGAAACAAAAGGGGGAAATTTTGGTGGGAAGGTTTGGGCTGCAGGACACAGCCATGGGATAGCAAACTCCATTAGTTTTGCCAGTTAGAGGATGATTTCTTTACACTGCCAAGATTCAGTGATGTCTGCATTAAAAAAGGCTTCTTTTCATTGTGTATATTGCCATTACAAATTCCCAAATGGAAGAGCCACAGGGGAGAGAACCAAGTCCAAAATATTGCAAAAGCATGGGTGATCCACAGACCCAAGATGAGAAAGGGAAAAAACAGGAGCCTGGAATTTAGGGATCTCTTGGAGACAGAGAGAAATGAAAGCCCTGGATCTGTCACTTGAGGAATGGTTGAAAGATGCTGAAGCAACTTAGTCCATCGATGGGATGGTAACAATTTCCAGTGCTGGGATTTTTTTTGTGAAATTGAGCCAATACTTTTACAACAAATACTGACTTCCCCTCTGAAGGATAAAAGCCCTCTCTGATAAACATGTGGTAGAGGTACAGAGGATGATGATTTACATTCCAGGTAGGGATATCAATGAAAGCAGGATCAGGGGCTGTGCAAACACCATGATTCCACTATGAAGACGATGGCCAACAGGCAAAAGAATTTGATCTTTCCATAGAGTGACAGCCTGACAAATCACCAGCTGTTTATTAGATCCTGAATCAAACAGCTGAGGTCAAAGCATTGTAAGCAATTTTAATAAGCAGTAAATTGCACACTACAAACAAAAAGTGTTTATAAGACTCTATGGCCTGACCAGAAAAGGGGAAACTCTCACAGGGGAAAAGAAAAAGATATTTTCTTCTTTGTCATCTTATATAGCTATACATCTTTCTTCTGTCACTAAAAAACACTTAGCCAACTGAGCCTGAAGGGCTGTTGATAATCAAAATGAGATCTATCCATGAAACTAGCCTGTCTTCTTCACTGTCTTGATTATTAACATTTTCCCAGTCCTACATAACCTTTACAAGCTTTCCCATCTTTTAGTTTTTCACGAAAATCTCCTTCCAGAACAAGATTACAACCTTCTGGTGTACAAAGTGCATCTGAAGACATTTCCATAGCAGAAAAATAGCCAGGCTGATGGACGAACAGAGAAGTTCAGAATTCCTTTACCAAGTTTCTTCCTTTGAAAACAAGCTCCTTTGGTATCATACCTCTTCCTCCTTTAACTTTTGTCTCTAGACTGGCTGATCCCTGCATCAAAGGCTGGGGCTTCTATTACTTGCTGGGAAGAACTAGAACACTTTTGGCGCAATTGGGAAAGGTAATTACACTGTCACCACTTCTGACTGGCTATGGCAATACCTCAGATCTGCAGCACATTTCCATTAGTAGAAGAAATTGTTAAGTGAGTCAGATACCTCTTTGATTCACACACAAAGAAGGCACACAGAGTGCTGCTTCCTTTCTGGAATATCAGTCACATAGTAAAGGAAAATAGCACTCCATATTTTAAGTTTTCTTACTTTTATTCTATTTGGAACACTTCAGTCAACAGTGCTTTTGCTTGGCTTTTAAGAGGGTCACAGTGCTAGTTCTCGGCTGTTCTCGGCTTTCCACCGGCCTCTCGGTCAGCTCCTGCAACAAATCTGGGCTTCTCTGCCAAAACTTGCAGGAACACCTTTTCTCCACACACAGCTCCCCTGGCAATGCCTGAGGCTCTACCCTCACACTTAGCCTCTCGCCTAAGTTCTGCAAAGCCTGACCTGCTTTGCCTCAGATACTGTTTCAACTACTTGAAAAGGAGGGCAGCTGCTTGTAAAATCCATTCTGAAGAAAAAGAGGCCACTGAAGACACGACACTAGTTTTAGCAAAGTTCTCTGCTCCTCTCCCTTGTCTTCCTTCCCCATCATAAACCTTTTTGTCACCATCATTTACATCAATCATTCACTTTCTGTGCTCCAGAACAACTGTCCTGACAGAGGCTGGGGCAGTGGCCCATCTGTGAATAGGACCATTAATATACCCTTAGGAAAGAGTGCATGAAACAGGCCACTTAAAGAGAGTATCCCTCTCCAGTATTTCCCTGTCAGATTGCAGTGACCTCTAGTTCAGGGCCTTTCTGAGCTTAAGTCTGCATATGACTGATAATTTTTAATACTCTATTTCTTCAGGAATCTGTCTAGCTTTTTTTTAATCTTCTTATAATTTTGATGGCCATAAAGTTTGGTGGCAACAAGATTTGCAATTTAAATATGCATTGTGTGAAAAGAGCTACTTCTTTTGGTTTTAAATCTGAAGCTTGGTAGTTCAGTTTCAGGCCTCTGATTACTGCATCTTGAGAGGGAATGGATACTTTCCTGTTTGCAGTATCCACCTTAGCCCTGACTTTTTTTATACAGTGATCATAACCCACAGTTACCTGAGCTGAGCTGAGACAAATGCTGTCCTAGTTATTATATCTTAGGGGGGAAAAAAAAAAGCGTCCATTGATACATTCAACATTCTTGCCATCTTGCTTTGAACCTTCTCTTGTTTATGCAGCTTGGACAGTGAAAACTTGCCAGTGCCAGTCTGCTCTGTGTTGCTTTACATAATTCTGACAGAAGTCTTCCAATGCTTAAAGTTAGGAGATAAATGTTTGCTGTTAATTTTTTACAAAAATCCATATGCCTATTTTTATTGCATTCATTTCTTTCAACTCTTTTCTCTTTTAAAACAAAGCCTGGATTTTAAGCAAAGCTGTTGAACAGAAGTGATTCTGTAATTTTTAGGCCCAGCTTACTTTTATGAACTCTATGTAGTTTATTTTAAGGAAGCCACTTGTCCACTTTCGGCATCATAAAAACCCCTGAGTTGATCTCCTAGGAAGCTTTCACGTCAACTGACTGAAGGTCTAGATTGATGGAGGCATGGGCAGGTCTCCAGGGCAGCAGGCAGAGTAACTTATAAAGGCAAATGTCCTCCCCCTAATCAATTCTCCTGCCCTTCACTGTCACTAGCCCCTGACACATTGGTTTTCTGTCAGATGAGCTCTTGAACCCTCATCTTGTGGCTGTACATCTGCAAATGGCTGACATAAGACTGGTGTCCTGGTTTCAGCCGAGGTAGAGTTGGTTTTATTCTTAGAAGCTGGTACAGTGCCGTGTTTTGGAATCAGTGTGAGAATAATGCTGAGATGAAACTGATGCTTTTGTTGAAGGCAAGCAGTGCTTACCCTAAGTCAAGGGCTTTACAGCGTCCCATGTTCTGCTAGTGAGGAGGTGCACAAAAAACTGGGAGGGAGCATGGCTGGGACAGCTGACCTGAAATGGCCAAAGGGATATTTCATACCACAGAATGTCTTGCCCAGTGTATAAACAGGGGGAGGTGGCCAGGAGGGGCTGATCACTGCTCAGGGACAGGCTGGGCATCGGCCACCTTTCTGCAAATCACTCTCTCCTTTACATTACAACTATTATTGCTATTTTTCTTGTTGTCTTCAGTATTATTAAATTATTACATTTTACTTTGTTTCAATTATTAACCGTTCTTATCTCAACCCACAAGTTTTACTTTTTTTTCTGATTTTCCTCCCAATCCCATTGGGGGGACAGGAGAAGTAAGTGAGGACTGCATGGATTTAGTTGCTGGCTGGGGTTAAACCATAGCAACTGGGACCCCATTTAGGACTGACCCCATTTAGGTCAGCTGAAGGAGCACTGACTAGGCTGGTGTAAAACACAATCTTTCTCATGGAAAATGCTAGAGAGAAGCAAATGAGAGGACATGGTAACTGTCTGAGTTTGATCTGTTGGACCTTAAGATGGTGAGTGAAGGCAATTCAACAGAATAGAGAAAGCATAATTTTCAGTCCTTATATATATGAGGGGGAGAAAGAAAAAAACAGGGAGAGAAAAAAAAAGAGAGAGAAGCTTGGGCTTCATTATTCCTTTCTGAAATTTTAAAATTTTCTTCAGGTAATGAAACTAAAAGTTGTGTTATGAAGTTCAGTTAATGTAGCAGAAAGGAAGTTCCACTGCTGACTTGAACCTCAGGCTCATACAGAGTTGACAAAATGCTTGGTACATTTGAGGTGGCCCCATTAAGGAGAGTGGATTAAATAGAGACCAACAAATAGAACAAAGCTTCAAAAAGACAGCAAAGCTTTATACAGTTTCAGAAAGAAACTGGTTTCAGAAATCATTTGTTACCATGACTTGGAAGTACCAAATATAATCACAGTGGGGAAAAAAAATCATTGCTGTTTCATCTAGAACAAAACAACTTCAGTAATTATATGTGTGGGCATTTCTTGCTAAAGCTACAATCTGGATTTTATTCTTTAGTAGAAGAATGCCAGATGAGAGGAAACAACTTATTTAAAATTGCCCAGACGAGTATTACAGGTTTGACTCACTGACAGATTTATGTATTTTCAGCATACATTTTTTCCCACATCTCCTTTTCCAAAGGCTGTTCATCTGTTGCCATAGAGACCATTTCCAGTCTCTTCACTCCACAGGCTCTATTCTGGGGGATCACTACTGCAGTTTCCCAGGCCACTCTGTCTGTGCCTCGTGCCCAGGAGTAGCCAAGGGAAAACAGTAAAGCAGAACATCTGCAGCCACACAATACCCAGCTGCTGGTAGCAGAAATACTTCCATTTTTTTTTATCCACAAAGCTGGTGTATAATTGGAAGGATAAGCTACAGCCACCCAGCACACGGAAATGTGGGCGTTCATCACAACTGCCACATCTACCAGGATGTTTTTTCATCATTTAAAGGGATCTGTCACATCAATCACACTCAATTTTTTCCCTGGCTTTGCTGTAATGGGTGTCATTAGAAATAATGGGAAAACACAAAGGATTCGCTTTCACTTCACTCCAGCACCAAAAACCCCGAGCCTGCACACCTGGGGAGCTGCTCGCACGGCAGCAGCGAGGGCCGGAGCAGCTCTGAGCACCGACGCCCATAAAGGCGCAAATGTCTGTCCCAGGACAGGCCCTGGCCAGCCTCAGGCTCTCCTGGGTTTCACTTCACTCGGGGGCGCTTCCAGAGCCCCCAGGGGCACCTCAGCCGTCAGGGGAAGGGAGCAGGCCCTGCCTCAGGACCGCAAGAGGTCCCACCGCACAGAGAAGTCCCTCCTCCACTTGCTCCAGCGCTTGTTCTTCTGGGGGGCTCATTTTGTTCTTTACCTCCCGTTGCCAAAGGCGCCTTTGCCAGGCGGCCGCGCGCGCCCGCCCTGAGGCACCGCCCGCTTCGCGCCCTCTGCGCGCGCTCCCGCCGCCAGCCCCGCCCCCTCAGGTGCAGGAGCGCGCGCAGCGTGACGTCACTGTCCACCCCCTCCCCGGCGGCGCCGCGCTCTGTGATTGGCTCGTGGCGGGCGGAAGCGGCCCCGCCCCCGGGCGCGGGCGGGTTGGCGGGAAGGGCCGGCGGGGCCTGAGGGGTCCGAGGGTGACGGGGCCGTGAGGAGGGCTCGGCACGGCCCGGCACGGCCCGGCACAGCCCGGCACGGCCCGGCCCGGCCCGGCCCGGCACCGCCGCAGCCATGCAGGCCTTCCTCAAGGGCCCGGCCTCTATCAGCACCAAGCCCGTCGCTGCCAAGGAAAAGAGCGCGGCCGGGAGCAGCGGGGAGGGCAAGAGGACCAGACCCATCCCCTGGGTGGAGAAATAGTAAGGGATGCTCTGGGGCAGTGGGGTCGCTGGCCACGAGAGAGGAGGTTGGCTCTGGGGGGATGCAGAGAGGTAGTCGGTATGTAGCAAAAGGGAGTTGCAGGTGTGGGAGTTCCCACCAGGGAGAACAGCTTAACTTCCCTTATTATGAGGAAAATCCAGGACCTTGGGCTACTGTAAGTGCCCTTGTGCTGGTACTGAGCAGAAAATAACCTCTTGGCCTTGTCAAGCAGTGCTGTTTCATTGCTGTGTTTTGGTGCATAAGTGCATTTAATGCTTTGTGTTTTTTGAGAAACCTTTATCACAAAGTGGTAAAATATTGCAGTTCTGCTTTTAAAAACACTTCAGACAGGTGTTTACAACAGAAAAAGACAGCTTCCTGAGGAATTAGATGACTTCAGTAATACAGACCAGAGACATTAGACTTCCTGTTACGATTTTGATTTCAACTATAAAGTTCACTGTAATCCTTCAGTACCTGATGTAATCAGAAGGGGAAATGTTGTTTTTCTCAATTTCAGCTTTCCTATGAAACTTTGTTAGGTAATAAATTGTATTTAATGTCTTTTTATATAGTCGTCCCAAAAATGTGGATGAAGTTGCCTTCCAGGATGAAGTTGTAGCTGTGCTGAAGAAGTCCCTGGAAGGTGCTGATGTGAGTGTAATGACAACGTCTACCTAATCAGCATTTTCAGGCAGATACTTGAGTGGTAACAAAAATTCCTCTTTTCCAACTCAGCAATGATCATTTTTACAGTGGTATTTCACAAACAAGCTGAGTGACTTCCTTGTGATACATCCTGTGTGATATATCCTGTTGCGATGTATGTGTAAAGCTTCTTATGTTTCCAGTCCTCTAAACACTGTAAAATTGTCACTTCTGTGATGCAGTTTGGAATTTTTCTGGGAAAGCTTACATGGTGAACTTCTTGTTAATAGTTTCAAACCTGGAAAAGCTTTTGTTGTCTCCACGCTGCTATTTCACTAGTACTTGTGTACTAGTTTAAGGCAAGAGGAGAAAGTTTTTCTTTCATAGACGGGTCTGGATTGCCAGTCATTCCTAAACACTTCTAGTGATCTATCAGTGCTTCTGTGAAACTGCTCAAACTTTCGGCTAATGAGGGAAATTTATTTTATAAGTGCCAGGTCTACTGCTTGGATAGTGACTCCCAAACTTTTTGGGTTAAAGTTTCCAAGTAAGTCTCTTTGGCTTTAAAAAGCTAAGTATGGCAGTTGCAAGGCTGGCTTGTGTGACCTAAGAGTGTAGATGAGCAGAGCATTTGCAGTTGCATTTGTTTACTCTTGCATTTGCTTTTGGATAAAAATTTAGTAAATTTTTGGTATGTATGATGGTTATTTCTTCCAAAGCAGCTGATGTGGAGGTGACAGGGGCTGAAGGGAGAAATGAAGTACATAGCCAAGAGATGGCTGTGCTTTTTTTCCAGATCTGAACAATTCCATCTTTTGTACATACTGAGACTTTTTTTCCTTCACACCTAGGATGGTCACTTGTGCTTCAAAAGCTGGTTCTGTTTTCATGGGCTGCAGTTTTGGTTTGCTCTGCAGTAATACGAGTCTGTTTCTCTCTGAAAATAATAATTTAATCAAAGCTTGCAAAAGCAGGAGTACCTCATTTGTTTAAGTGTATGAAGCCAATATCAAACTGGTACGACACAACTGCGAAAGATTTGCATTTCTTTCTTTAGTTCCTGTCTCCATGTTCAGTTTGCTTTGAGAATGCTCTTGTAATGTGACCTTGTCAGGTAACGTACCCCAGAAATCTGCGTTTCAACAGCAATGCTGCTGGATTACAGTATTTATAGAGTTGAGGTAATTAGGAAGGAACTGTTAACAGCAAAGGAGAAATGAGCTGCTGCCACCTATTCTGTCTGGGCATATCAGTTGTGTAACATTGCTTAGGTGATGGGTTGGAAAGTTCTATTTTGAGCAACAGTTATTTAAAACCCTACAGCTTGTGGATCAGCAGTGTTTCTTGGATTCTGAGCCTAGTACACTTGTGTTGACTTTTGGCCTCCTGAGTTGAAAACACAAATTATAACTTCTGCTTATGGTTAGAGGCTCTGTATTTTGCCATAGCTACCCAAACTCAGCAAGGCATTTGAAAACAAAATCATGCAAGTACTTTAAAATACTTCGTTTTTTAAAAAATTTAGACATTTTTATTATTTTCTTGAAAGGACCATTCTGTCCAAAAAGGCAAAAGTGTAATGGAAACTCTGAAGTGGCTGGTACTTACTTCAGTAAGGACACATTACTGCAGAGGTTCTTACTGAGTTTGGAGATCTGGCAAGATCAAAGAAACAGCTGTGACAATGCTGTAGGTTTGAGTAATGTGCTTTATTTAAACCATAGTGTTGGAAATGGAGAGTCAGTCCTCTGTCGACTGACCTGTATTTGTGGGCCTTGATTTGGGAGCTGCTAAATGGAGCAGGACTTGTAACTCCCTATAACTAGGGACTTGTCACTCCCTATAGGTTATACACCTCATCTGTAAGAGCACACATCGTCCTCTTAGAAACTGGGGACAGCAGAGTCCAAGGGAGTTTAAACTAGAGAAGTTGATTTCTGTCTGCCAGGACTGTTGATTTGTTGTTGTTTTTTGGCAAAGAAACTGAAAACGGTCAGTCACGGTGTTCTTTAGTTTTCATTTGCCTCATGATACTTTAACAACTGAAAAGAGAGTTAGTATAAGGATATCATTGCAGTTTACATCTTCACTTGTACTGAAACTTCTGGAAAAGCAGCTGAGATCTGCACTATATGTGGTAGCTTTCCCATGAGCAGAGTGATGCCTCCAGGTATCCTGCTTACTCCTGGCAAGCATGGAAAAATGGATAACCGGATCAGGTTGCAGTTTATTTAAAAATACTGCCACAGTTACATGAAGGATTAGACTGTGCTTGGTGAAAAGTGGTGTAAATACTTCAGTGAGAAACCAGCATAAATGAGGTTGAAACAGAAACAGTGATAAAGTCAGGGTGTAATGGAATTAGGAAACAGATTCTAATTAAAACTTTTTACCTGCTTGTGCTTTTTTTAAGGACAAGTAGTGTGTGAATTAGCACAGAGGCATGAAATTATGAATCTCCTCACAAACATCTACCCTAGCAGTATGCTAACCTAGCATGGAGATTGGTGAATTTTCAGCTGTCCTTCAGTACACTTTGCATCTCTCTGGAGCTGTCATAAAAGATAGAGGGGGATAATACTAGTAGTTAATGTTAGTAGGGGATGCTGTTTGCTTATTAGCAATTAGGGAGATAAGCAACAACTGATGGGCAGAAAGAGCAGGCAACACTTGAAATTCATTTATTTAGTAGAAATTGATTGAAGATTGAATTCTATCTCTACTTTTGAGGTACCTACACAGTTGTGTCTGGGCTCTGTGTTTTGTCTTAGTTGTTAAAATGGGATGTTTTGTTACTGAACTGATTGTCTCTATTTAATTTTCTTATTATGGGTTGTGTACTCCTGCATTTTTCTCTGCTCTTTGGATGGTTTTGCTGTTCCCATTCTATCTGCATTACATGCTATATTCAGCATAGAATTCTCTAATCTAATTTTAGTTGACTCTTTAAAAATAGAATGCTTATTAAGGGCTAGAAATCAAGTCAGACTGAGAGGTTTGTCTTCTTGCTATTGGTTGAAGGAAACTTTTGGATTCTTGTTTTAAGAATGCGGAAGTGGAACATCCCCTATTTTCAAAGACAGCAGTTTTTAAAGTGATAATTTATAAAAGTGATTGCTTGAAATAGTAATAGAAAAAACAGTCACTCCTATGTCAACTGGAAAGCTTCTTGATTTCAGCCAAAATTCAGTCATGGCTTATACAAATTTGGTTTATGCCAGCCTTGTTCTTTGTGTCGCTCAGATGTATTTATGGAGATCAGTCATACTCCCTCTCAGCTTTTGTTTTGCTGAGCTAACTAAATCAAAAAGTCTTCAAAAAGTCACTTCTTGTAAGATAGGCTTTTCACTCCTTTAATCACTTTTCCCAGTTTGGATTCATCATCCTTGTCTAAGGATGACCTGAACTGTGTGCAGCTGATTACCTGTTAGTATTAATAATTTACATCTGTATGAAAAGTGCACAGTTAGGACCACCATGTTACACAGGCTTATACTGCTCCTCTGAAAGACAAAACCAGCTTATATTTTATTCCATCTAATGAATTTCAGATATCTAGCAGATGCTTAGTTATAGTCTCAAATTGAGATATATTTTTGCTTTGTGCTGCTAAATGTCATCCTATAATTATTACTGCAGTCTTTGCTGTGCTGCTTTGATCTTCCTGTGTCAGCTTACTTCCTTAACGCAGTCATATTTTTCATGCTGAGGTCATTAATTCAATTATTTTAAAGATCAATTAACCTAATTTCTTTAAGAAATGCCAGTGGTCTCCTTTGAAAACTCCTTGGATGGGTGTAGGAATTTGCCAGGGCTGTGCAGTGCAGCGATTGTTGGGACTGTCCCCGTGGTCGCTGTTGGGCTGTGCCTGCACTGCCCTCGCTGCACTCCAGCGTTCACGAGCTGCCCTGTGCTCACTGCGGTGCTTTTGGTGGCAGCACAGAATCTTCAGCATGGCTGGGCAAAGCAGGCTGGGGAGCTGAGAAAGCAAAGGATGGTTTCATCTGCACTGCTGGTATTATCCAGGCTGGTTAAGGCCATTCTTGAATAAATTTGGGTGTCACTGCAGTCAGAACAGTAAGTTCTGTAGGCTTTAGTGATCTCAGACATCCCCTGGAGTGTATATATAAAAATAAATATAGATTGGAATATCAGTTTTGATAGAACATGGGATGGTGCCACCAATAACACTTGTTCATGCTGTGCTATAAACAGCAACTGTTTGTCCTCCTTTAGAGACCTAGAAGTGGAAGACTTGGTATTATTTGCTCTGAGGAGTAGAGAGTTCCTGTTCTGTTAGGTGCTCAGATTGTCAGTAGATTTTCCTGTTTATGGATTTTTTAAATGTGCTTTTCTTACAAAAATGGTGCCTTGCTGTTTCAGCTTCCCAATTTGTTGTTCTATGGGCCACCTGGAACTGGAAAGACTTCCACTATTTTAGCAGCTGCTAGAGAACTGTTTGGGTAAGCTGGAATCAAGTTGCTTCAGTGTAATCAACTGTCACGTGTCTCTTAATCATGTGATGAAGTGTCTCTGGTCATTGCCTGCTCTTAGGTAGTTCCCAGCACTTCTTCAGGAATATCTTCATATTCTAATTCAGCTCTAACATAAGATTTCTTTCTTATTTGTCCTGTCACAAGTCACTGATTCCTGTTATCAGTATAGACTTCAGATTAGCAGCCATGTAACCCCCTAACAAAGAGTATTGAAAGAATATGGCTTGCGTATGCCTTACTGAACTTTGTAAGGGAATTCCAATTTTTATGGTTTATTTAGTAAGTTGTTAGTGACACACAGATCTCGAAGTGCTTAATAAAATGTCTGAATTGTAATCTCTCTGTTATGCACTGCTGAATTGTGTCTGGAAAGTAGTCTTGGGACTCAGTCTAAAATTCAGCATGTAAACATTCATTAACTCACTTGTAACACTTGGGAGTTTTTGAGTAGTGAACTCAGTGATCTATAAGCAAAAAATGGATGAGAAGGTGGTTTGATGTTACGATCAAATGTAATGCTGAATTTAATACCTCCTCCCATCCCATTTGTCATCTTTAATCTTTGACTCACTGTTTTTTGGAGAGAACCACTTCTGCTTTAGTAGTAGGAAGACAACTCCACATTGTGAGTCCGTTTTAATTCCCAGGATTTAAAATCCAGTGTATCGATTGTTGGTTTGTTTTTTGGTTTTTTAAATGGAGTATAGTACTGCAGGTAAATACTGCATGTCTTATACTTCGTGCATATTTCATTCTGTTAGTACTGCTCGTGACTGTATTATGGCATTTCACTTGTTATCTCCCATTGCTCACGGGATATAAGTAAAAAGGCATATAATATAGTGCTCTGAATTTATGAAGCCAACTTCCTACTTTTTTTTTTTCCTGGTTAACTGATGCAATTTTATACTTCATTGTTTCCTGTAACCTGAGAGGAGATTCTAAAAATAGCTAATGGAAATTCATACTTAACATTTTATGATCTCAACTTTAATGTCTTTTAACAATGTTATTTAGTAATGCTGATAAAAATAATCCCTGCCATTCAGAACAGCCAGAAGGGTTGTTGTTATATTTTATAACATACCATTACAAGGGTTAGCAGCTAACATGTTGTAATAAAAATTTTGCAGGCCTGATTTATTCCGGCAAAGAGTCCTTGAGTTAAATGCGTCTGATGAGCGTGGGATACAAGTGATTCGGGAAAAAGTGAAGGCTTTTGCTCAGCTGACGGCATCTGGAAGCCGTTCAGAGTAAGTGCTGGATCAAACCCCTCCTGCTTAGGACAAAGCATGTGGTTGTTTTTGTTTCTAATATAAATGATGGGTCAGCACTGCCCAGAAGCTGGCAACACATAGTGCTTTGGCTGAGCTTTTACTTCATGGAATTTCACATTGGAGGTTTGAATACCCAGGAGGATTTTTACTGGTGCTGTTAGCATTGGAGGCAGACAGGGAAAACTCCACAAGATCAAGACTTTTGGGTTTGGTCACATGTTGTTGCCTTTGCAGATGTTGTCTGACTAGCATTAAAACAATTTCTTTGGGTAAATTGTGCTGGAAGTTACTTCCCTAGTCTCTCTAATCTGCAGGGATTTCTACATGGGTGTTGGTTTCTAGAAGGATTGTGGTGTTAGGTGATGAGAAGCCCCGTGCAGGTCAAGCCATGTGTATGGACTGTGGAAAGTAGGAGGGAGAAACTGCATGCCAAGACTGCTTGGCAAGAAAGGATTTTGTGTACTGAAATGAATCTGTTGCAGTATTCTTGGGAGTTTAGGGAATCAGGAAGCCTGTAAAAAGAAGAGCTACATGAGGTGTTAAAAGAAGAAACTTAGAGTATGCATTTTAGAGGACTTTTGTAGTATTCAAGTGCTGGTCTTTCTATGGGAACTCAGTCCCTCCCTTTATTACAAATATTAGTCTTTAATCTAAAAATAATTTTAAAAAGATTGAACCTCTGAGTCTGTTCTATTTATCAAGGATACATGCTTAAGTAAAATATTACTTGCTATTTGCAGTGATTTTTCTGTTTATGTTTTTTGATTTTTTTTTTCCTTGGTCTATACATTGCATGTCTGCTGAAAAACAGATTTCTAATTTTTCAGTGGTAAAATGTGTCCTCCTTTTAAAATTGTGATCCTGGATGAAGCAGACTCTATGACTTCAGCAGCCCAGGCAGCCTTAAGACGCACAATGGAAAAAGAATCTAAAACAACACGTTTCTGTCTTATTTGTAACTACATCAGCAGGTACCGGGAATTTGTTGCTTATTTGGATTTGCTGTCTGGTGTGTAGTCTCTTTTTTTTTCCCTGCTTAAAAGTTGATATCTAATTTTCATAGTTTTCAGTTAATAGAGATGTCACTATGTGCATGCAAGCCTGAAACAATACTTAGATTTCACTTTTTTTACAATGTTGCAGTTTTAGGGTTATTTAAATCTTAAGGTATTTTAAACCTTTTCTGCCTTTATGGCTTTGTTTGTGAGAACTTGACCCACGCATTCATTTACCACTCTCCTTCCTTTCTTTCAGAATAATTGAACCTTTAACGTCTCGATGCTCCAAATTCCGCTTCAAGCCTTTGTCGGACAGTATCCAACAGCAGAGGCTGTTGGATGTTTCTGAGAAGGAACATGTGAAAATCAGTAATGAGGTAACTTCGTGGTTGCCATGATTTACTGCTTAATCCAGTGCGTAATTGCATGGCAGCAAAAGAGGCCAAGTCAGCATACTTTTCCAGGCTGCTCAAGTGTACAAAATAAAATACATAAACTCATTTATACTCCTTCCATAGATGAGATGAATTTTAAGTCGTCCTAAAACCAGAGGAATGTCCACCAGAGAAAACTGAAGCCAAACTGTAGGGCTTTTTGTTGTCTGCTGAGTGTACTGGCATTAAACCATGCTGCTTTCTGAAACTGCCAGCACACATTTGTGTTAATAGAGAGGTTGCTTTGTAACTTGTGTATTGTCCTTGGCTCTGACAGTCTGCTTTAGGCACTACTTGATGTTTTAAAATAACTGCTGAAAAAGTGTACTGGATTTTAATTAACAGTGAACATTTAACTTAGCATTTTCTGACATTATTTTTCAGGCAGTATCGTACCTTGTGAAAGTGTCAGAAGGGGACTTAAGAAAAGCAATTACTTTTCTTCAAAGTGCCACTCGCCTAATGGGTGGGAAAGAGATCACAGAGAAGATAATCACTGAAATTGCTGGGGTAAGCTGTGCCTCAGTTTCTCCTGTAATTACTCTGAAAAGCATTTTTGCTATCGCTATCTACCATTGCTCAAAGTTTGGTTAAAAAATTTTTTTATACTTACTAGTATTGCAGCATGGTAATGATACACTATCCACCAGAATTTTAAGGACTGCCTGATTCTGTACACTTTTTACATAGCAAGTTTCTACCAACTTCTTCTGTAAATCATGGAAAACTGTAAAACAGTCTTCTGATTCAAAGTGAAGTTGAAATAGTCTGCCTGTAAATGCAAAATGCGTTTCCTTTTGTGAGAGAGTAGATTAGAACATCTTTTTGGTGCTTTTCTATGTGTGTGTGTGTAAGTATAGATCATTGCAATATTGGTTTGGAAGCACCACAGGGAATGACTTTCAGTAGCAGCTCATTTTCAGCTTAATGTTCACAGTGACAGTGACCAGGATCTGTGTGGATCCTGCTTTTTAATGAAACAGCAGCGGTTTGTTCTAGAATGATAAGGATAATACTGATGGACACAGGAGAATGAAGGATGAGTGAAGAGGGAAATGGGCAGCTCTTCCCTGCACAGAGGGACATAATGGCATCTGTCAACTTTTTTCCTTCTGATTTATTGTCTGATCTTGTTGCATTTGGCTTTTTTTGGATGTCTTTGGTATGTCACTGGAAATAAAACCTATTTGCTATGTTGTTTAGGTGTAGAATGGTTCAGAAAGCATCGGCTGATCTAACTGTTGAAGTATGTCCTCCTCTTAGTCTGTGTCCTGAGTAAGCACTTGTGTGTTGGATTTAGGAAGGTGACTTTGACAGTCTATTGTCATATGGTTTTTGTTTTAATATCACCAGTATAGGACATGTATCACAGTCTAGCTCTCACTTTTAAAATTTATTTAGTCTGTCTCTTATACTTGAAGTGGTTGGGTGTGTAGAGGAATGAAATCCTGAAATGGCCTCTGCCACAAACAGTTTCTGTCTGTTACTGTAAGCATCAACACTGATTTTAAGTTTACGAAGTTGAAATTAAGAAATGTCACTTCTTGTTACAGGTCATCCCTAAAGAAACAATTGAGGAACTGCTGTTGGGCTGCCAGAGTGGTTCCTTTGAGAAACTGGAAACACTGGCAAAGGTAGAGTTCTCTTAGTGCTTAGCCTGGGTTTTCCTCTCAGTCATGGCCCTGTGAATACCTTTGTTCCCACGCTACAGCTGAAGAATGTTTAGCCTCAGTCAGTTTGGATGCACATTTGGGAAGTCTCTTTTACCACTTAGGACTCCAGTCTTTCCCTTCTGAGTCAGAGCTGTCGAAGTTGCAAATAAATTTGCCTACCAATGTGACTCTGGCTTTCTCCTGGGTTAAACTGATGGCATGTAGAGCTCTTCGGCTGAACAGAAAAATAAGGTTTCACCAACTCTATTTCTACTTTCATAAACTTCTCTCCTGCTAAATGGCTTCACTGACCACTGTTCTCAATACTCGATATTTTTGTAACTGGGCACTACTGAGTTTTTTAAAAGCTATCTTTAATTGCCATGGGTTTTATTTTATTAAAAAAGCTTTGGCCTTGCAGATCTCTCAATGCCTGAGACTAGCAATGACCAGATGAAGAAAATAAATCATAAGTGGGTGGCCCTTAAAATGTGAAAGCTGTGAAACTGCCACATGATGTTGCGGATGCCAAGCCCTCCTAATTTTAGAATAGGATTGCACAGGTTCAGTGGAGGTTGTTCAGTGTTTTAAATGTCTCGTAAAATTTCTAAGATGTAAATTGTCAGAAGCTGGAAGAACGTTTGGACAGAACTACTGCTCTGTGCCTGCCTTGCTCGTGCAGCCTTTCTGAGGTGCTCACACTGGGTCACTGTCAGGCAGGACGCAGGGCAGAGCTGTACACGAGCTACCGATTTGTCCTCAGAAATATACAAGTTCCATACTAAATTGCAGTGCAGTCTTCCAGTTCAGACAGAATTTTTCAAGATTGTTTTTCCAGTTTGTGGTGTTTCTGCTGCTGAATTACTTCTGTTTTCCTCTCTCCTTGTGCAGAATCTCATCAATGAGGGGTTTGCTGTTGCTCAGCTTGTAAACCAGCTGCATGACACGGTTGTGGAGAGCGAAGATTACAGCGACAAGCAGAAATCTGCCATAGTTGAGAAACTTGCAGTAAGTCTAGCTTGAGTTAAAAAAACCAAAACACATTAATCTCCACAGATTAATTTTTGTTTGCAGTCTCTCCCAAGAAGTACATGATGATTTGATGTTTTTGTTCTGAATGTTTCCTGGTAGAATGTAAACTTTTGTCCTGAGAAATTTCATGAGAAGGAATTGAAATCTAGTTAAGTGAATTATTATCCATATTCTGTTGTTCTAGTGGATTCGATCAAGAGGTTTGTGGGTTCAGTTGTTTTGGGTTTTTTTAATACAATGGGGGAGGGAAAATTAAGAATAAGTCAGCACTTAAAAAAAGTTAGGAGCTGCAAAATGCAAGTTTTTATTCTGGTGTATAAAATATGCCTTTCCAAAAAAGAAGTTGTTCACTAACTTCCTCCACTTTGATGAAGAAGGAAAGCCAGCTGTGGTGGAGGTTTTGCTGAAGTCACTGCAGCCAGGCAGGTGGTGTGGATGCCCTGCAGTGATGCTCCTGGCAGGGGCTTGCAGGGCCAGTGCCACATCCCTGTGTGTGTATGGAACTGTCATGGGGTGGCCTCCTGTAGGGAGATGAGCTGGTGGCTGGAGAGCTCATTGTTCCCAGCCCAGTTGGAGGGGGGCTGGAGAAATCTGTGCTGAGTGAGAAAACAGCTGGCAAACTTCGTGTTCTCCACTGTACCCCAAGACACATGCCTTGAGCATTGCCATTTTTAGAGGGTTTTCCCTTGTCTGTTCTGTCTGCAGGAAGTGGACAAATGCCTGGCAGATGGTGCTGATGAATTCTTGCAGCTGATGAGTCTCTGTGCCCTTGTGATGCAGCAGCTCACACAGAACACCTGACTCCTCCAGCAGCCCGTTGTACCAGGGGTGGCTGGGGCTCTCAGAGCAGGGACCTGTGTACTTTTGTACTGTTTTTTGCAATAAAAGGACTGCACTGCAGTTGGAAAACCTAAGGCTGGAATATTTGATTCAATTTTTTTACACAGGGTAAAGAGCAGAGGGCTCAGTAGTGCTCCTACAGTGCAGTTCATTGTTGTGCACTTACACCTGGAAACAAATGTATCAAAAGTGAGCCTATCTGAAGATGTTGCTTCGATTTCCTGCCATCTCACTCCATTCTTGCTCACAAACCACTTTAAAGCTGTGACCTGGATGAACACAGCTCTCAGTGGTTGAACGTATCTGGGACATACCCTTTCAGTGATGGTGTTTTGACCACCCGTCCCACCTTCCTGAATGGTTTGGGGGGAAAAAAACCAGTGCCCTGGGACAGTTTTTAAGCACAAATGATGCAGTGCAGAGCTTTTTCATCAAGCCAGCACCAATTATTAAGTGAGCTGTTTTCTATGCTGATGAAAGGGTGTTTCAGTGTTGAGGACACAGGTCCAGCACCCCAGAGCTGTGTCACCCAGGGACACACTGGCAGTTGAAGCTCACCCTGTACTAGGCCAGAACCAACCCAGCAATTAATGACAAAGTACAGGAGCTCTTGGCACAAGGACAAGGCAGCAGCAGTTGCCACCTTCAGCTCCATCCTGAGAGCGAGCAGGTTGCTGTCACCCTCCCCTCAACCGAAGAAGCAACTATTTACAATTTAAGTGAATATAGAAGTATTTTATTGAACATTCAAACTTCATTAAGACATGTGCAATATGGCAAATTTTACTGGGTTTAACCCTAACTAAGACAATAGTATGATTGCTTGCTTGCTGGGGCTTAGCAACAGGGTCCAGATCACACTTACCACTAATTAAATACTTTATTGAATAAATACGTATGAAACAAAAATGAATTTTAATGCTCTTATAAAAGTTTATAGAGATTTTGAAAGGCCTTTCCAATTTAATCTGAGGTGTAAGTACATACAATAAAGGAAGGTAGGCTAGTTTAACATAATTGGCTGACTTTATACAGCACTTATATCTTTTAGTCCATAAGTAAATTATTAAATGATAAAGAACATCTAATACAACCACTTCTATGGAACTAGGAAATAAATTTCTAATAAAGAAAAAATTTACAGACCCCATGACTTTCCACCCAACCCCAACAGTCTAACCCTAAAGTGGACAAAGCCAATGGCTTTCCCCACAAGAGCTCACGACAGGAAGTCGCTTCTCTTATCAAAAATCTGTATTTCTGATCCGTAATGAGCATTGAGACAAGATTCAATATATCCCCGAAGAAAGAAGCACAATGCGCGTTGTGAATCGCCTATTCAGCAACAGCGAGCACTGGATTCACAACCACCTCATCCCGGGGACTAAATGAGATCAGCCACATTCATCGGCATCTCCTCCACTGTAGTATTGTAGAAAGTCTCAATGTCTCGCAGGATCCTCTTGTCCTCTTCAGTGACAAAATTGATAGCCACACCTTTTCTGCCAAAACGGCCACCCCGGCCAATTCTGCACAAAAAGAGAACACATTTATACCCAAGTTAACCTCTCCCATCTGCTCTACATGTTTGCAAGATCCATTTATTAACTGCTGCTCCTATCTGCCACTGGTCAGTCTAGGCTGCTTTAACAGGACCAGCTGCCACCCAAGTCACATCTGGTCAGGAAAAACCAGCAGCTGGTGCCAGCAGCACAGCAGGTCCATCCCATGGCAGGCAGCAGGGCACACACCGTTACTCTTTGGCTGCAAAGTAAGATCTTTATTTAATGCTTGGTGCTGTGTTCTCAGGTCCTGGATCAGTCTCCCTCCCCTCTGTTCAACTGTGCACCCACCCCTCATGCATCCACTCCCAAGCACAGAGCACACAGAGGACAGGCTGGTTTTTAACAATCAGACTAAATTAATCCAATTACATCCAATAACATGGAACAGCACACTGAATTTCAGAATTTTAATTCAACCTAACTGTTTCCAGTGGGAAAACTTAGGGTTTGTTGGTTTTCTTGAGAGCAAATTTCAAGTTCAGCATTATTGTGTAAGCCCACATCAGTCACTGACACACATCAGTGCATGTGGTTTAGTTTACATCCACCATGGGCTCCACCTTCCTACAGACTGCGTAATAGAGCACCTTACCAGCGAGAGCTAAATACACAGAAAGGGCTCACAAACTTAGGGGATAATCATGACAAAATAAATAAATAAATACCAACTCGCTCTTTATTCAAACTGTGCCGCTTACGAATCCACGTCCTAAATTACGCCAACGTCGTTTCTGAGCACCATCTTGTGTCATCAACTGCTGCTATCGACTCCTGTATTTTTTTACATCAAGTAACAAAGCACAGTTTACTTAATTTAGGGATAGTCACTAGAAGCAGTTAACTAAACCTAGGGAAACAAACTCAAATTGCTACCAGAAGACACACACCACAGAGAAGAATCCCACTAAGAAGCCACCAAGAACAAACATGGCACACACAACATGGACACAGCTGAACCTCCACAAGTGAAGGCAGCCCTACACAACTTGTTTGCTGGACTAGTAACGCCTGTCTTGTCACTGTGCAGCAGCAACTCCAGACCAAGCTGACCCCGCTGACAAGATGCTGCACCAGTAACCGTCACTCGTACATCACAGCCTATGTGACAAAAGGCAGTTCAGCCACTGGTGTTTTCCCCACACCTCCAAGGTTCATCAGCCATTACCGAACCTGTTACACATCTAAGTTTTCCCACTGCTTTAAGTGTTGAAAAGTTCTGCTCCTCCCTCGTTACAGAACCACGGCTGTGCAAGGCAGGGCTTTTTTCAAAGCCAATCCACAAGTGGTTTTATTCCCTGCTAGCTCTGAGCAATTTATGCATGGATGCGAACACCTCTGGTTTGGTGAGGACTACAGGATCAGGTGAGGAGGGTGTGTGCCAATGCCCACATCCAGCACAGCACAGGGACTGACTGGGAGGCAGAGCCAACTGACCTGTGAATGTAATTCTCACGATTGGTCGGCAGGTCGTAATTGATAACCAGGGACACTTGCTGCACATCAATGCCACGAGCCTGCAAAGCAACACCAAATCTTTAATGTCAGTCAGGGGAGCTTT
Source organism: Eulacestoma nigropectus (assembly GCA_013397775.1). Classification (NCBI taxonomy): domain Eukaryota; kingdom Metazoa; phylum Chordata; class Aves; order Passeriformes; genus Eulacestoma; species Eulacestoma nigropectus. The sequence goes on from VZTE01003571.1 coordinate 1,369,136, forward strand.
TTTCAAATTTATCTATCTCAGGCTTTTGTCAACCACATCTTTAGTTATGAACTACAACTGTGCAGTCCACAGTGGAGCATGGTCTTTGCTCTTCCAAAAAGCTCCCAGTAGTTCAGGTTACAAAAACCATCACTGAATTATGAAGCTTTTGGGACAAGGCTGTAACAGGAACACATTCTATCGAAGACAATGCTCACCAGCAAGTCAGTAGTGATCAGGACACGGCTGGACCCTGATCTAAACTCTCTCATGATAACATCCCGTTCCTTCTGGTCCATGTCACCATGCTGGAGCATTAAAACAAAAAGTTGCAATTAGTACAGTTCCAATGCTCCAAACCAAAATATCCTTTAAAGAACAAAGGTATGTATGAAACCCAGCGTCCCTACCTGCTGTGGGAACGAAGCAGGTAGGGATAGAAAGGAAGCACTTTACTTTAAGCAGGGGGAACGATAATACAGCACTGCACAGCTATATTATAACTTTCCTGCTTCTCACTGATATCATCCCCTAATCACCATTTCTTTTCCAGTAAACACAGGGCATTTCAGAAGTGATTGGAAGTAGCAATTCTTACCAGAGCTGAGACTGTGAAGTCCCTGGCATGCATTTTCTCTGTAAGCCAGTCTACTTTTCTCCTTGTATTCAGGAAAATAACAGCCTGTGTAATGGTCAGTGTCTCATACAGATCACAGAGAGTATCCAGCTTCCATTCCTAAGCAAAACAAAGATCATCAGGAAATGCACCACGACACAGACAGCTCAGTACACAACAAGGAACAAAAAACCTCAAAAACAACCAATTAAGCATGCTCTTGCACACAATTATATTCAGTATAACCAGGAAACTAAGTCAAATTTCTCCATAAATTGTTGCACCAAATCTTCAGACACAGGACACTGGACATTAAGAAAGAGGTCCACCCTAGTCCTTTTCGATCTAGTGCACAGTTTTTCTTCTTCTTGCATTTACTCTACTAGCATTATTGCAGAAACCAAAGCTCAGCCTTGGTTTCTGCAATTTTAGCACAGTGCTTTAACAAGAAGGTAAGAGAACGCAACTCCTCCTGCCAGAGCAAGTATAACCAATACCAACCTCTCTCTCAACATTAATGTAGAACTGCTTGATACCCTCCAGAGTCAGTTCTTCCTTCTTCACCAAAATACGGATGGGATCTCTCATGAACTTTTTGGTCACTTCCAACACATCCATTGGCATTGTAGCTGACAGCAACACAACCTAGAATGTATTACTCTGTGTTAGCACATACGCTGTACACCAGTTTTGATTTCTGCAATTCAGTTATCAGCCACACTATAACCAAATGTGCATCCATCACTTTAACCATGTAAAAGCTTTTTACCTGGATGTTTGTGCTTAGTTTTTGAAAGATCTCATAAATTTGATCCTTGAATCCACGGCTTAACATTTCATCAGCTTCATCCAAAACAAACATTTTGATCCATTTTGGTGCTATTGGAAAAAGAGCATCTCATGAAGTTTCAGAAATACACAATCCCTTACAAACATCACGCTCCTTTAGTACTAAGCTTTCCAGCACAACTCTCTACAGTGACAACAAATACACTAAAGCTGTTAGTGGGTATGAGGCCTTCACTGGGAATTTATTAATAAGAGCACAGTGAGATTCATACTTACAAAGATAGCGCCTGTTTAACATATCAAACACACGCCCTGGAGTTCCCACCACGATGTGCGGAGCCTCAGCCTGGAGTTTCTGCATTTCATTGCGCACATTTGTACCACCAATACAAGCGTGGCATGTTGCTCCCATGTAGTCTCCAAGGGCCAGGATTACCTTCTGAATCTAAAATAGAACCTTCCATTAGTAGTTCGTAGGACAGTAAAACTTAAGCTCCATTATCACTGGCTTTTATGGACTTTGGAAGCCAAGACACCAACCAAGGACTATGCAGCAGCTCTTGGAACCGAGTGCTGCTAAAATGACTTTGCCCAATTTCATGTAATTTCGGTGGCTCACTAGAAACCATAAGGCAGAGGGGCACTTAAGTAACATTTTTGTCCTTATTGGTTGAACTTGCTAATTGAATGACTGCCACAAGACAATTCCTAAGCTGAAAAGCAGGGCCACCAGAAGTGAGCTCAAGCTCCCAGCTGCTCAGGCATGCATGGTAAGCACCTGGACACTCTTCTGTGAACACTCTCCAATGGCACCACTAGAAGCCAGGGTTCAAAACAAGTCTCACCCTTAACAATAGCTTTAGAATAGAACAAAGGCGTAACATTCTGATCAAAGGCTCTTACTACATTCAATTTTGATTGCTTTCTTCCTGATTTAGTATGCTTAACTTTACTTTCAAGAATTGTCACATGCCATTTCAGTATGTTCTAGTTGAAAATGACAGTAAGTTTTCTACTTTAAGGTTGGTTCAACATTGTACTTTAAGACCCCACATTACTGATAAACTTATCTTAAAAATTCAAGCGTTCTTAAAAGTTTTGTTACCACACGCCCACTTAGCGTAACAGAATACCAACCCTTGAAGGTGAAAGAGACATGCAATTACATTGTCAGGAAAACATACAAAGATACAAAACCATTAAAGTAACCAAATGTGCACTGCAATTTTCATGTTGCACAACTGCACTCAAGTTTAAGTAACTTCTGAACAATTTTTTTGTTTCCAATCAGAACACTGTGCTTTAATAATTATAATTTGCTTTTCTGCTAAAGATGCTCCCTCTGCTTTACACAGCACAGCAGCTGGCTCCTGCACCCCTGTCCCAGCACACCCTCCATGGTGCATCAACTCAGCTCTTCAAGGAGGCGAAGAACTTGTGGGACAGAAGCCAGTTTGTATCCCACAATAACTTCACACAAAAAGAGTTCCGAACGGATATTAATTCCAGCCCCTTAATTACAAAATCTAGTAATGTTGTCTCACAGTTGTGAAACCTGAAACCTATGCAACACACAAGGTCTTTTGTTTGTGTTTTTTTTTAAACTACACTATCAATACCTGTTGAGCCAGTTCTCTGGTAGGGGCCAATACTAGTGCCTGGGACTCCTTGAGATCAATCTCCAACTGCTGCAGGATGGAAATAGCAAATGTGGCTGTCTTGCCAGTACCTGACTGAGCTTGAGCAATCACATCATACCCTAAAAAAAGTAGGATACACATTTACTGCTCCCACACGGGTCATTCATATTAGTTTTATTTAATTCCCCCTGAAGTAAGTGATCAGTACTAAAGAGTTCTCTCCATTTCAGGTCAGTCCCGAAAGATGGTGTACCATCATATCACTTGTTCAATGAAGACTAAAAATAGTTATTACTGCACACTTAATAAAACAACATATGCATCTTACAATGCTTTCCTAATTATCTCATGTTGATATTAACGAATCAACTGCATACCTTTGATGCATGGAATAATAGCTCTCTGCTGAATAGCTGAAGGCTTCTCAAAACCGTAAGCATAAATGCCCCTTAGAAGGGATTCTTTTAAATTCATATCATCGAAATTGTCAACAATCTCATTCCAATTGCTCTGTAATAAAGAAAAAATAGATAACAATAAATCCAATACCCATGTCCACCAGCGATTAAATTCTCAGGTCAGTTCCTAAGTGCTCACCTCGATGACACCATCGGGCTCCATTCCCTCTGGGCCGCCATGGTCTCTGCCGTGAAAGAGAACACGCTGTTAGCACAGGAGCAACCACCACGCAGAAGCGAGCAGCCACCTCGGCTGCGAAAGCGGCGGGACCCGTGACAGATTATTCCAGCAGGTGCTCTGAGCGTCTGCCAATGGACAAACTCCCACCCGTCTTCCTCAGTGGCTCGGGCGCCACAAAAGCCCGTCCCCAGCTCCCGGGGCCGGGCCCGACGCCGCGGCCATGGGCGCACCGAGGGCGCGCTCCCGCGGCAGCGCGCGCGA
>VZTE01003571.1:1373139-1508646 GCA_013397775.1 Eulacestoma nigropectus
GGGGGGGGGTGGCGCGCTCCCGGCGCTGCAGCGGATCCCCCTGCCCCGCCCCGCCGGGGAACTCTCGCGAGAGCTCCACCCCTGGGATTGCGCAAACCGGGCGCTGCGGGCGGACGGCGCCGGGCGATCGCCCGGGGGGGGCCTCCCCCTCCCCCCAGTTAAAAATATAATGGTCTCGCCCTCAGCGCGGCCCGAGAACCCGGGGCGAACCAACGGCGCGAGGCAACAGAGAATGACAATAAAAAAAAATCCACAGAAAGGCATTTAAACTACAGCGCAGCTGTATACGAACTATTTTTTATTAAGTCCTTTTCAGGGCTGACAGGACTACTAAAAAAGCCAGTAACGAAAACCGAACCCCGAGAACTAGAGCTAAACCGTTGCTGAACCGCGAGCAAGGGGAGCGCAGGGACAGAAACGTCTAGAACGGGAGGGGCCAAGGCGCAGGGCTGACTGAGCACAGCGCCCTGCCTCCCCCAGGGCGCTCCGGCTCCCACCTCTCTCCCCCTCCCTTTCGACTTTTCCTCTCTTCCCGGCCGCCCCCGCATAACCCACGGAGCCCCCAAGCGTGGAAAGGGCCCAGGCCCACGCCATACCTGCTATAATCCGCGGAGCCCCCTGACATGTTCCGATCACCAGCTCTGTCCTCAACTGAAAAGGCAAGCCCTCCGCGGCGCCCGCCTTATATAGCCGCCCTGCTGCCGGACTCGTTGCGCTCTGCTCTGCGCATGGATATATATCTCACGCCACAGCCAAAAAAGCACGAACCTCCCCGGATTAAGCCCTCTGACCTAAGAGATTCCCGTCACGCGACCGTCTGAGTTACTCCGAAGGTTGTGTATGACCCTCTCTGTTCTACGAGGTTACGTGGAACATGGAACTATTTTTTTTTCCACAGCGCGGAAGGATATTGCACCATTGAGTGCGTCACAGCGCCCCACTCCTTCCTCCCTCTGCCTCCCCCTCCCCCTCGCGCGCACGGGGTTTCCCGGCTCGGCCCCTGCTGCAGCGCGGGGTGGGAGTGGTCAATGGCGGCGCCGGCTCGGCCGGGCTGAGGGGACAGCGAGCGGCCCTGCGGCTGTGGCTGGGGTGGCATAGTAGCCCGTTTTCGTGGCCGCGTTTTCCCCGCCGTGTTGGTTGTTTTTAAAGCCCCGGAGTCGGGGGGTGACAGAGGAGAGAGAAAGAGGCTTCCTCGGGCGGGGGCCGGCCGCCGCGCATCCGCCCCATCCGCACACAGAAATGGCTCCCGCCTCCTCCACCCCCTCCTCCTCCTCCTTTTCCCCGACAGGCGAAACACACCCCGAGCTCTCCCCCTGCGCTCCCGGGGCCGGGGCAACGTTGGTCATGAGGGGCAGCGCTGGCAGCTCACGGAGAGGTCCTGTGGCAAGGGGGGCAGATGGAGGTGCCCCTGAGGGCTCCCCGGCCCTCCTCGGCCCCGAGCTCACACCCAGTGCACGCCGGCGGGCCCGCGCTTGAATCCCGCAAACTTGTCCCGAGGCGCTAAGGGTGCATCATTCCTGAAGGAGGTGCAGGAGTATTTGTAGGAGACAGGTTAGGTGGTCCTTGGGGTGCTGCCGAAAGCACGGTGCTGTGATGTGCTGCAGGTCGCAGTACAGCGGTGTCCACGAAAAAACCTGTCAAGAATGATTTAAAGGTTAGTGCAGTCCAAAATAAAGCACTAAGAGAACTGTTACTGTGCAAACTGATTGCATGATCATGCCCAACGCTTTCATACTGTGGTAGAAAAAATATCGATCATTTTAATGCTCTTTTCAGGTTTCACAATAATCTATTCATCAGTATTTCTTATGGAGGCAAGTAATATAAATTGTAAGCAATAATTTTGTGCCAACTTTATATGGTTTATGTGTATCACTTTGCAGTCTGTTTCCATAGTGATAATATGAAGAAATGGAGGCAGTGCTTGAAAAACTCAACCCTTTACTTGTCTAGAGTATTGTAAATTGCCTAGAACCATCTAGAATATCCATAAAGGGAACCTCTCAAAGACTGTATATACCTTAAGTCTTCCTATGGTAGCATCTGCTGGGGCATTATTATCTGTAGAGATAGTACAACCTACCACCATCCCAGCAAAATTATGTAAATGCAGCTCCACTGTCAGCCCATCCTAATGCTCTCAAGTTCTGTCCACCCATGCAGGATAGAAAATACTGAAGATATTTCTTGTGTTTGCAGTTCAGATAGACACGCAACAATAGTCAGAGGCCTTTTAAATGAATGATGCCAGTTTGTGTGGACTATTAACCTCTGGTTGTAAAACAAACAGGGTGGACTGAAGAAAATATGTGAACACAGGTTTGGGCTGGCACAGTTAGATTTTCCACTAAAGTGATTTGAGGCTATATGGAGAAATAACACTACTGAATGTTGTTAAGGATCTTGAATATTTATTAAGAAAGCTGTTGAATTTGATTTGATGAATATTTTTGTTCAAGTACTGCATTTTAGTCTTAGTAGATTTGCAGATCTGAGAGGAAAAGATTTCCAGATGTGGGAATTTCAGGAAGGTAAGCCATCATTCTTCACAGATCTGAAATGGCATCTCAGAAACAAGTATCTACTTTATCTTTTCCAATTAAGAAATCAGTGTCCTTGCAGATTACCCGTGTATTCAGATCACTTTGAGTGTTCGGATTTGACAACAGTTTTCCAGTAACAAGGCTTTCCTGGCTTTCTTTGAGGAGAAATTGTTCTCATTGCTCTAGTTTGCTGCAAATCTTGTTTTACTCCGCTTGGCCAAACTTCATTCTATTTAAAAAAAAAAATCAAAAAAACCCTAGAAAAAATTTTTTACATTTTTATCGTCAATCAAGGGGGACAATTTTTAAAATTGATATTGTTATTTACTGGCTAAAATAATGGGGAGTCTCTTGATTAGATGCCAAGATTTCTTGGCATTAGGCAACTACAGAGCCAAACAGTGCCGCCTGCCCCCCAAGCTCCTGATCACTGGCCTTTATTGAGGAGCTTGGAACTTCTCTGCCTCTCAGGATTTTATTCATTTCTGATTCACCTGATGCTTAAGTATAAAGAAAATCCTGTGAGCATACTGGTATCTGCTGTTACATGGTCGTGGCAGAGTTTGGCAGTCTGATCGAATTATTTGGTCATGTTATTGGTTTCTGGTTTGTGGTTATTTCAATGCAGTGACACTCCTCAGTCCAGTGGCCCCTTGGCAGATGCTCTATTTGCCTCAAGTGTTGTATGACTGGAACAATGAAATTATGATTTAAGAAACAAATCATCAGTTTCCACGTGAAAAGCATTTATTTGTATGGATGTTGCACGTTAAGGTACATGAGAAAGGGAACCCAGTGCTTCCGCCAGTAGAAATCACTGACTTCTTTCACCAAATGAAAAGATGAGAAAAATTTTGTTTCGTAAACTTCAAGCAAATGGTTGGAAACACAGAATCAGTCTTCTCTTTTTGTGAAACAAGATAGCAGATATCTGGATTTCTTGTGCTAGCAATGACCCCTGACTGTACTAGAGGAAAAGATGGTACATTTTATACCCTTTAAAACCCATGTACAATGTTTGAGAAATATCTCTTTGGTTACAGTAGGGCAAACGATCTTTTCATGTGATTTCATAACTTCTTCGTGTATTTTTGGGCCAGCATTAGCCATACTCTGCCTGGAATTATTTATGTTCTGAACATGAAGCATCAAACTGAGAGGTACCAAAAGGTCAGATTTTGTCACTGACAAAAATCTCATAATGACACTGGGATTTTTTGTGTCCCCTGGCTTTAAATCTGGTTAAGCTTTTTAGAGCAGCCTCAACTGAAAACTTGCTCCCCAAGGACCAGGTTCATGTTATCATCAGGCAGAAGAGATACCAAAAAGACACTAAATAATATGTCTGTGCTACTAAAGATAGGATCCACAGCCACATATATATATGTACACCTAATGTAGTTCTGTAGATTTTTCCCAAAAAGACAATCCCAGTGAATCATGAGCTCTTTAGTGAGAGTGAACATAATTACACATTTATTAACAGGGGTAACAGATGGACTAGCTGGTTTAGCAGCTGGGTTTCCAGTGATTATTCATGCAGATTGAAGTAAGGAGTGGCGTATCTAAAGAAAGCAGTAGGAGCTCACACCTGAAACTGAGCTCCAGTTGAGCAATCCCTGCTCACCAATTTTCTGGCAAAGGCGATGGTACAGTTTGCATTAGGAAATCTCAGAAATGTCCTTTTAGAAATCTCATAGCATGATTTGAATTTGCCATGAAACTGCCAGGTACTTCACAGGAAACCTTCAAGATACCGGAGATCTTTTCCTGCATTTGTAAGTCTGGTGCCAGAGTTCTGACCGTGTATTATTTGATTGCCATGACTAGCAGGGCAAGGAAGGTAATGGTAAACAGAGAGAGTTGGCTCACAGTAGGTCATGTTAAGGATCAAAATGATTTGTTAGGGTGTTGTTAGCAAGAAGTAATGTTTTTCGGTTCATCAGTCCCAAAGGATCCTGCCTAAACAAAAGCACGCTTCCTCAGATGTAGGAGTGGATAGGAAAGATTCTGGAAAACCTCCAGGGGAGAAAGAAAGTCCAAATTCCTAGAGTCCCATGCTTGTTATTTAAATGCAGTCAGGGTGTCATTAATCCTAACAAGCATTTTTAGTCATTCCATTGAAATTGCAATCTAAAAAAGCTAAACAGTAAGAATTTATAAGATAAAGTGTTTTTAATGGATTCAGAATGTTGGCTTTGTATTCTGTAGTACCTCAGTGTAATCTGAAATGCACATTATGATGACTTTAGTACATTGGCCTGCTAGGCTTGCTTTGTCATCCTTTTTAAAAGTTATTTTACAACTTTGTTATGTTTTGACAGATATTTCTAGTATTTGTAACTGTAGTCAAACTTGTGTTGTGATATTTCAATGATGTCCCTGTTGAGTGAATTGAAAGTACATCCAGAATTTCCTCTTTCTGCCCAAGTTCTGTCTCACTGAATAGTTGTGCACTAGGCCAATAAGGAACATATTCAAAGATGCTTAAATTACTTAGGTGCCAAACACTATGGAAGGCCAGTGGGATTTAAACTGCTTTGGTTAATTTAATTGTCCCACATGCTCAGTCTATTCAAGGTATTCAGGCTTGTGCAAAGGATGTGGGGTGGACGGGGCCTTTTGCTGGCTGGCTGACTCATTTGTCTGAAATGTACATGGGGTGGTTTGTGGCTTATGCTTCCTAATTGCTAGGAGCACACGTCTCCAAGGAGTGTTCCTGCTTCAGTTGTGCAGAATTTTGGTTCTTAGCCTAAGTTCTCTCATTCCCAGTTAGAGTTTTTCTTGATTATAGTAATTTGTTAAACTGTTTAAGACTAGTTTACTTGGTTGTTTTTTTTTTTTTTAAAAAGAAACAGCAAAGTTGTGTGAATTTAATCTTTCAGGTTATTCATCCACTAATTCATCTTCTCTTAGAGTCCGGAGTTTAAATTCAGACTCGTAGTGACCCTCCTGCCTTCAGAGGTTTGAAGTTATTTGTTACTTACTTCTTATTCTGGAATAATGAAGTTCTCACTGAATTTTTAGGAAAGATGGTGTTTCTTTCATACAGTGGGACAGTTCTTGTAAACTGCTGCTGAAGAAGAAGCAGCAGAAGTGCTCTAGGCCCTCAGAGCAGCCTTGGTCTGTCAGCCCTCTCTCAGAGGGTCAATAAAGACCTAAGGAAAGTTAATTACGACATATTTTTATAGTGGGTATAGTCTCATTCAAAACTCTAAATTTGTGAAAAATTTCCATTTTACTTTGATTAGCATTTGGTTGGTGTTCTAATAAAAAACTAGGGTTAATTCTAGAAAGTCTTTATTTAATTTCTTAGTGGAAGTATGTAAATTACTGTTAATTCTTTAAATTAGTGTAACATAAGAAAACTGTCATATGGAATCACTTATGGTGGTCTTGTAATTTTAGTAACGATTCTGGTAATAAGAAGAATGTTGGCACAATAAAATCTTAACCCAAATACTTGAAAAAGAAATACGCTTTTCTTTCTATGATTTTTGTAGTCATCCAGTTTTCTGCATGCTATAAAACTCAATAATTACAATTTTAGGTCTTGAATGTTCTTCTTGATTGAGCAATTAGATTCTTTGTTTCCAAGTTTTCAAGGTTTGTAATCAAGCCCAGGACATGGAATCAGCTTAGCTCTGTTCTCTGTTGTGTTAAGGGCTCCTAGTGTGACCACAAACTGGAATTTTAGCACTAAAATTGAGCAGATGATATTTATTAGACTTGCCATTGACTTTTACTGTAATGAGAGCACTTTTTGCACTTAAGTTTTTTTCTCTGTAATGTGGGGGTGATAGTATTTGCCTCAGAAGTTATGTGGGGCAAATCCTTGAAAAATGTGGGGATCAGTAATGGAAGGAGGCCTAGAAATCTTGATAGAAGTTGCAGGCTACTTTCAGGGTAGTGTTTGTTCTTTGTATTACGAAAGTAAATAAAGCTGAGAGATGAACCAGGTGGCAGATGATAACATCCTGACACAGTTGTGGTTACATTTATTTTTTAAGTCATGGAATACTGCATGTCATATATTTCTGTGAGACAATCTGCGAAGAACATTTTTTCCACTTCTGAGAGAAAGATGAATATAAGCCTGTGCATTATTTTGAAGAAAACCCTTTTCCTTCTGCTATTGGTTAACCATCTCTGCACATTATTTATTTTCATGATTATGCAAATTTGCAATCTACTGACATTGCTTGAGTTTTTTAATTGCTGATTTCAGCTGGTTACGTTTTGGAACAGCCACTGCAGGCAGACCTATGCTCTATATTTAATTTGAGTACCTTTCCTCATTGGTAAAAAAGTTGAGTGTTATGTACTTAATAGGAGGAAGTAATGCGTGTGAACCAAGCCCAAGATGAAAACACCAGAAAGGCCAAGCAGGTCTTTGACTTTTACGGGGTAAATTCATGGGACCAGTTTGTGGTAAAAAAAGTAATAATCTCTAATGTGTGTTGTAGATATGTGTACCTTGATAGGTGTCCTATGTTCTGACTGGTGATAGCAACAGGCCATGTGACTCCGTCCTTCCCCATCCCAATCACACGTTTGGACGTCAGAACAAGCACGTTGTGCTTTTCAGAGTGTGTGTGCAGCGCTGTGAGTTGTGAGAGCCTATCTCAGATTAGTGACAACAAAATATTTGGTGTTATCAACTGATACAGCATTGCACAGAGAGCTTTGCTTTGAGTGTATTACAGGTCTTTATTGTCAGAATATTTCAAATGTGTACGTCCCTAAGCAGTAAGACATCACAGAAATAACTTCATTTCTCCCTAACAGAAGCTCTTTCTGTCCATATTCAGCATTGCGTATTAACTGAATTCTCTTGTTTCTTCTCTATCAGAGCATTTTAACCTTCACAATGGTATTTTGCAGTTTATAGAGCTTGTTACAACATGTAAAAGTTAACAATAAAGCTAAATACTTTGTCATTAATAAAATTAACTGTGTAATCAGAAGTATTGGCCTCAAGGTAAATCTTAATTTATACAAACTGAAAATTTCCTACTCAGCTTTACTTTTCATAAGAAAATTGAGACTGTTAATTTCTTCAGGTAACTATAGCTCAGATTCCCCAAGTTTTGTTTCTGTCACTGATACTGGCACAATGTGAAACTATGGATGAGTAGTTTCAGCTTTGTGCCCTTCTTTCATCTCTTTGTAAAATGGAAATGATCATCTCTCTTTAAAGAATCTCTTAGATTCTAAACTGTTTAAAGTTAGGGCTGATTGCTTTGTGAGCTATGCTTCAGCCGGCAAAGCAGTCAGCTTAGTGTGGGGAAAAGTTTAAAAAGTTAAAAAAATTAATCAAGATCAATAATGTGACCTGTTTAATAATTTTTTTAGTTTGTTTTCTTAATCCTTCTGAGATTTTTTTGGATGAAAAATGAAACTATTCCAAGGCTTTTCTCTTTAACAGTGTTAGAAATGCATGTTCTTGTCATGGCTGAGTCTGAAATGTGTGCCCATGGAAGTGAAGTGCCAAGTGAGCTGCTAAATGTAACTACTCTGTTTTTTGGGGCTTCTAGCTTTAGTGCTAGAAGCCTCTGTAGGCCAGTTCTTAGCCCCAATTGTTTGTGCTTCCATCCATCCCAGAGTGCTATTCTATATTATTTTTATGCCATCTGAATATTGCCAGATGAGACAAAAATGAACACGTGAGGTGCTGGATTAGTAAGGAATTCAATCTTTTCCTCTCAGGTTGTGCCCAGGAACACCTGCCCCTGTTTTCCACGTTTTACAGCAAGCGTGGACATGGACTGATGCAAGCACAGACAGGTTGCAGGCAATCCCTTTACTTCAGCCAGGGGTAACTGCAGTGTTGCTCGTGCCAGTCGAGGACATGCACTTTACACATCATGTCACAGCAATTGGCAGTGGCCAGAAACCTTTGTTCTTTACACAGCAGGCAAGAGAAATGTGAGCTGAATTGCAGGAATATATAGATTCATTTTTTTCGTGCATGTGATAAAAGTGATTAGATTATAAATTACTGGCAGTTTTTTGCAGTATATAGTGTGTGCCTCTATTCAAAGTACTTTTATATTGTGCTTTAGTTTAAGAGCTTCTGATAATAATTGTTTCTGAGTCTTAAGTAGTTGGGTTTTTTGCTGTCATATTCAGCATTTATTTGTAGCTAATTCTTCTGATTAATTTAAAAGTAACAAAGTAACAAATCAGGAAAATCCTAATTTCGAAGCAGACAGATACTATAGTACTCAGTAACTACCCAATTACTGGTAGTTTTTCTTTTGTTGCTTTTTTGTTCTCTAAAGCTTGTGTTACCACTTCTAAATGTATTCTGATATATACTTTTCCATGGGTTACAAGACTGATTTCCTTTACTATTATTCATTTGCATTGCTAATATTCATCTCTTCTGGGAATACAACTTTGTACCCCCAGGAACACACTTTTTTTCTTAAATAATTGTGGAATTGTGTTTGCTAATTTACATCACATCAGAATTGTCTTTGCTGATTTCCTGGGCTAACAGACTGTGTATCTTTCTGCAGAAGGAAAGAGAATGAAGTGAGAACTGTAAAGGACTGCTGCCTCAGAACTGCTGTTGCCATAGAGCTGCTAACGAGGAAAAAAACTGCAGCATGAATTTCTTATGCTGTTGAAGGTAAGATGAGGGCACAGCAAAGACTGTTGGAGGGGGAGGGGAGGCAAGGCAGAGGGAGGGAGAAGAGGAAGAAAGTCTGCGTCCTTGCTGTCTAAAAAAGGAAATTCACTGTCAGTGTTCATGAGCAGAACTGCTGGTGCAGAAGAACAAAGCTATCTCAGTTGTTTAGAGTAGCAGGAGTGATGAGCAAGCAAGCACACTCCCATGCTTTCAGGAGGAAATGCTGCAAAGAAAAGAGGGAGAAGAAGAGTGACTTTTTTCTTTAGAAAATACTCACTGCTGCTTCAAGGTAGCTGCTTTTTGATACTACTTTGGCATTAACATTATTACCCTGGGTAAAGACAGCTGTGAAAAAACTCAGTAGGGAGATAAACAAGAAGAAAAAGTAGTGGTAAAAAATTCAACATAATCTCGAGCTGATGAATTCTGTTGGTGTGTATTAAAATGTCTCAGTTGTTACATTCAGCTGTGCAGTGCTGTGAAACCTTTCAAAATGCAAGTGATATGATGGTTTTTTGTGGTAAGATTGTTGGGATATGTTGATGTGTTATCAACCTTTTATCAATGATCTTATTGTCTTCTAAGTAGATGTCTTTTGAGTGGAAATGTATAATAAATAAATAAAAATTAATATTAGATACTCAAGAATACTGACTATAGAACCAACATCAGACGTGCTTTCTGTGGGATCTCTTTAATGGGATGAGCTTTGTACTAGTCTAAGACTTCAATATCATTGCAGAATTATCTGCAACAGACTCATGCAAAAGCTGCTGCTGCTGTTTCTACGTCTGTCTGTCATGTTACGTATTTTTGCTATCCTTCACCTTCTCCTTCTCTCAGTCATTAGGATGTTTCTGAGGTGGCTGAACCCATGTACCCTGCACAGCAAACCCAGCACACCTGCCATGTTTGCACGGTGGGGCCTTGAGGAGAATAAAACAAACTGTGGAGGCAGCGATAACACTGTCTTAGCTATGTTGATACTCCTGTGCTGGTATTCCTTAACCATCTGTTTGCTGTGTTTTTGAGTGTGCTTGGATAGATCAGCGCTTTGTCACAATTCCTTGTTTTGCACTTTATCACCATTTATCAAATAGTGTTCGGCTGTTCTCCTGGAGTCTGTTTGCAGTTTGGGTCAGTGAATTTTTCTTCTGTAGCAGCCTGGTAGTATGATTGAGATTCAGTAATTCAGGCTGTAAATGTTAGGGATTCAGATTTTTATTTTTAGTATTACCATCTCTCACTGTGAAATTGTTATTCTCTGAGTATATAGAGTTTAGATCATGCATTTCCCAGTCACGAATGGCACTGGATGAGATGTATCAATCATGAATATGTAAGTTTCCGTTTCGAAGATTTGTCATGTTGAATTGGATGTTCAAGTGTATTTTTACTAGCAAGACTCATTTTGTGATTCAGACTAGTTTTGTCAAACTCATAAGCTACAGAAAGTTCTTCTGCAGTCTTCAGACCCATTCTTTTGATTTACTTTGGTCCCCAGTGCACTAGGGGTTGATAACATCCTGTTAAGGTTTGTGGAGGTCCTCTGAGGCAGTAGGTTCTTCAGAGACATGAGGTGATTATTCAAACAAGTATGACTGTATAATAAACACCTCTTTGTAGAACAACTGCTAAGGAAGGAATGGATGGGCCCTGTGCAGACAAAAATTTAGTTGCCTTATATAAATATTTAGTGGAAGGTTAGTGTTGCAGTCTAAGACTGATTTAATAGTTCTTCATCGGCAAAAACGGGTGTCCAGAAGCACAATGTTGCTAAATGACAAGCTATTCTCATAAACTGCCAAATAGTATGAATATTTATTGGTTCCAGTTGGTGGATTGATGGTGGCTAGCATATGTTTACAGTGAAAAAGCTGTAGAGCTTTTTTTTTACTGTAGCTCTTAAAAAGAGCTACAGTAGTGCTGAGACGGAAATGTCTTGAGTGGAGTGCATTCACATTATAACCTTCATATTGATGCTGTTCTGTGCCAAACTGACGGCTACAGCCAA
Organism: Eulacestoma nigropectus; assembly: GCA_013397775.1. Lineage (NCBI taxonomy): Eukaryota > Metazoa > Chordata > Aves > Passeriformes > Eulacestoma > Eulacestoma nigropectus. Next base: position 1,384,334 of record VZTE01003571.1, read on the forward strand.
CAGATTTATCAATTTGAGTCAAAGTTTCAGAGGTGTCTTGGATGCCTTATGATAGAAAAGCAACTTAATGAAGCTGAGCAAGGCAGAGGAGTTGTTTGTAAATCTACTAATCTGTCCACAGGTTTGTACTGAACTCTGAAGAAAGAGGTGATCTTCTAGTTTATGCATGGTTTGCCTGCTTCTTCCACCTGGTTTATATTGTGGGAGTGATCAAGAGAATAAGGAAGTATGGCAAACATTGCCCAGAACACTCTAATCTCTGTATTTGGGCCGGGAAAAATGCTGCTAAGCCACTAGTGCTGCTGTGGTTAATGCCAGGACTTGCACCAATTCCCAAAATACTGTAAAATATAAAAGCTACTTTGATGGCTAATGCTGCCCATAATTACCGTTTTGAGGTGTTGCATTGCTCAATCTTCATCTCAACCACTCCAAGTAATATCAGCTTTCTACACTTTGGCTGAGTGCTCCAAGGCCTGATTTTTGAAATGCTGAGTACCCATAATGCTATTTAAGGTTAATGGGAGCACAGACTTCTCAGCAAAATTTAAAATCAGGCTTCTGCACTCAAACAGGAGATTTTAGTTTAGCAGTCACAAGACTGCTTAAATGATCAGTCTGAATTCTGGATTGCTTCTGGAACTGATTTTTTTTTTCTTTCGAAGAGCCCTTTATGTCCCTTTATACTCCTTTGTTTTTATTAATTTTGTGAGCATTACTACTCTTTTAGTCAGTATACAGCTAGTAGAACAACTGGCACATAAGAGGAAGAGAATTCAGTTATAGTAGATTTACTTCTTCATAATGTTTTATGGCATTAGTCTTTTCTTCTATTGGATTAAATGGCAAAAAATTAACTTCTGCTGACATGCTTAAGTGTTAGAATAAGAAATAAAACTGTGTTCCTTTACATGTGTCTGGTGGATTTTTCAAGGCACTGAACTATAGTGTTTTGGGCGTGTAGGTCAAAGTCTTTCTTTAAACATGCAATAGCTCTTGTTGATGTTCTGTTGATGAGCATTATGTTCCCCAACTTGAAATCAATAATCCTCAATTCTTGTCTACCCCAACTGTTTGAGTTTTCTTATAGTAAGCTAAGTTTCAGTTGAAAATACATCCTTGTTCATTCTCTGCCTTAGTCTGATTTGTTTTGTTCCATTGTGTTTCGCTCAAACTGTAGTATTTCTTTTGTTCAAGCCAAGTAGTCTCTTGGCTCCTGTGTTACGTGCATCCAGTGGAAGGTGGAGAGGCATCCACCAAATTCAGACAGTGCCTCTAATAAATACGTTTTGTCTTTTAATTTTTAAAACAAATATACTCCTTTGGCATGACACTGGATTCTGCAGGGAATTCTGATTCTCTGTGGCTCAGTTTGAGTAAGGTAAGTATTTTAATGCCTGATCTTCAACCCGCAGATCAGCATGATCAGTAGGCATGGCAGAAGAGATAAGAATCACTACGAGGTTTCTAATCCCTGTTACTCCATACTGGTAGGAGTTACTTCTTCGAAGGTTGTGGTTGGGTTTTCACTGGGCAGCAGATTGAAACCATTGCAGGAGCTGCAGCACTACGAGTATTCAATTGTAGCAAAATGCTTTACCCAACTAGAAAAACCTTCACTCTTTCCTCCTTAACACACCCTTCCTCTTATTTTAGAATGCAGTAGAAACATTGTGTTATTAATTACATTTTACCAAATGAACTTGCACATAAAGCTTAATTAAAACTGTGGAAGCTGTATTATACTAATGTGGTATTGTAAACAGAGCAGAATTAGGAGTTGTGGGTGAGTAGCTGGTTACAGAGTTGAAAATATCTGTCCTCATTGTTATTTTTTAAGAATATTTGAGGAATTAGTACATTGGATTTGGTACAGCTCTGTCTACATGACAATGGCCATGTAGTAGTGTCATTTCTAATTCTGTAGCCGCTTAGAATCATTTATCCTCAGAGCTGTTATTCTTAAACTGGGAGCAATTATCTTGCGGGCTGAGAGACCTGAGAAAACAAGGAAAGAAATGGGTTCTTACATCCTGTCAAATAGCAGTGTTCATCATTAATGCTCCACATGTTCTGATGTTAGGTGTTTGCACAGCTCTCTCCCATGGCTTACACTGTGTGAACATAGCACTAGAGGATGATTGGAACTGCTGAGTGTGATGAAAAGGTCATATGTGAATTAGGGCAAAAATCCAATAGTCCATCCATAGTAAAGCTGAGGAATTTTTCATGTAGTCAGTTAAAATATATATGTTTTGTCCCATTGTCATAGATGGAATGAACAAGGGAGGGAGCATATTAAATTCAGACAGCTGCGGAATGGCCATCATGTGGCTCTAGATGTCAGCAGTATGAGTAAACAGAGGTTTAATTCAGACATATTTTCATACCCTAGACTCCCAGTTCCAGTTATCTGTATCAGTAAGAATGCAATTTTTCTTGTGCGGGAGTAGCTCTTATTTTTTATATCCATGAAATTACATTTAGAGTGTTATTTATACACTTTGCTTATAGTAGGTAGCTGGCAAACGTCGAAGCTCTATTGCTAGAGCTTAATGTTTAAAACAGATTGCACAGATGGGGTGTTTTTAGCTACAGTGTTACTCACCCAGAAGAAACGCTGCGTGTTAAGCCTACTAAACCATTCCTGGCAATGACAAACCTGACAAAATTTGGCGATAATAAACCCTGTGACAAAACTTGTGCCATCTGCTGGCCAAGGAGGAAAGTACTCGTTAAGCGCTGCGGTCCCTGGATAAAGCGCTCCAGAGATTCCGGCAGGAGGAGAAGCTGGGAGTTTTGCAGAGCTCTTCAGCAGCAGAGCTGGAACAGGCCTGTTCAGGAGCTTTCTCACAGCAGATTCTTCCATCCGAAAGTGCCGGTTTGTGATAATTGAAACATTCTGTGGGAACAGGTCAATGGTAAATGGAAATGTTCCGTTCTAAAAATATCCAAACATTCTGTTTCAAAATTTTTAGACATGGAACACTGGTTTTTATTGCAGAATGATTTTTTTAAAGTAATTACTTCTATAAATTATATAAGCAAATTGAAATTTTCGTCTTTGTATTAAACGTTAATGAAACCTCACATCATGATTATAGCACATGGTAAACGACCACTCAGTCCTGTGCCTTTCTACTCGTGGTTGTGTATTTGTGCTCTGTGTGGAGAATACATCAAGAGTGTGACTGTCTTTTCATTCAGGTCAGGGAGACTGGAAATGGGAAGAAAACTTTGTGTTTCTTATATTTGCATCTTTATTTCTTTATTGTAATTTTGCATTATTTACTTAAATTGCTACAGTAATTTAAAGAAAAACTGTTTTGAGCTTATATTGCTGTTAATAACTCACTATACACAAAGAGTTTCCAGTTACAGCCAAAATCATACCAATCAATATTCAGAAGAAAAGAAGCAGAGAACTAAAGATAACTCTCAAGGCTTTCATTTGCATAGCTTTGGAAGTTTAGTTCTCATCAAAACAAGAAGATAGCCTTTGCATATTATGCTGCAAGGAAAGGAATGAATTTAAAAAGGCTGGATTTGATTTGTGATTGATCAAGGGGTTATTATTATTGTATCTTTCTTTAAAATGGGCTCCAGCTAAGTTGTATGACTTCTGAATGATTATTTTCAGGAAGAAAGGAAGTATAATGGTTCTGATATCACCAGTCATGACAGATACCTGTCTGTCTCCATCCATCCCTGTATGGCAGCCAATTACACTGTGAAAAAAAAAATTGAGATGCACACAACCATGCTGAATTTATACTCACAGAGACTGTTTCTAATTTTAGATTTCATGACTTTTTCAATACATTTTAATAACTCTTTTAATGAAATTAGAAAAAAAGGAATCAGGCATTGAAAAGGGGAGGTGTGCCCGCACTGTCAGGGAATGCTTAGATTCAGGCAGTGTGAGTTCTGTTCTGTGATGTGTTGGGGACTGTCCTGCCACAATTAGAGAGATCCCTCTCTTTCTTTTTATTTTTGTTCTTGCCCCCTTTTTTGAGTTCCTGTCTTTTATAGCTCCTTGACCATGGTACCTTCACCCACTTCTCCATCCCAGTCACTGTTTCAATTTTTGCCATTAATTTGCTGTTTTCTTTTGTTCTTCTCACCCTGACTGTATCATGCCACCCTGCCTCTGTTCTTTCCACTTCTGTGTCTTCTGGCCTTTCTTGGTAGCTATCTTCTCTTTGGAGATCATCCTATGCCTGTCGTGCCAAGACCTCCTGATCTTGTTCCCATTTTTTTGCATTCTCTGACTTCCCCTGTCTAGTTCCTCCTCACCAGGGAGGTGATGGCTGTAGAGGCACAGCACACAAAAGAAGGACCCATTCCCAGCTGCTGAATACTCTTAATGCCACAGCAATCCTAGCAGTTGGGATGGGCAGCTTCAGAGAATTGCAGCTGTGGTGGAGGGCACTTCCGCTGTGGTTTCAAGTAATGAGGTCTTTTACAGCAAAATGAGTGAAGTGTTACCATTTGTAGGACCTCACCCTGTCAATAACCCTTTACAAGACCAAGTAGCATTTCAAACTGATGAACTGATCTGGCATTAAAATATTTGTTTATTTATTGCTGTGTGGGTTTGTTTTTTTTTCAGCTGAATAAGTTATTGCATCCATACAGAGTGAAAACGTATTTTATTTTGCAAGAAATATTTGGTGCTTTTTAGCTAATGCATCATACCAAAACCTCAACCTTTGGAAGATACCCAGAATAGAAAAATCAGTCCAGTCTCAAAATTATGCACAACCTAATAATGGAAGAAGGCGCACCAATTTTAGGTATCTCAAGTGTTTGTAATTTTGTCGTCTGATCTGTAGTATTTGTGCACCTCTGCTGAATGAAAATCTGTCAATCAATGTGCTTCTCTGAGTAGTTAATATGTATAGGGAATAATAAAACTTATTTATTTGGGATTCTCTCAGCTGTTCCTATTATCTCATCCAACAGAACAACTGCTAGTGATAGACTGGTGGCAAGATTGATTTGTTCAAAAAAACTACCAGGTAAAAAGGTTCCTTTGTTTTATTTTGTTCTTTAAATGATCCACTCCAGTAAATTAGAGAAAAATTATTTCACATATCTGAGAGGCTCCCTTGTTCTATATTGTCTTCTGTTTTACCCATATTTGGTTGAGATTCTTCATGTAATCTGCAACATTCTTTCTGCCATTGTTTTAAATATAGTACAGTAAGATTTGATGCAGTGATTCAGTTTGTGTGTATAGAAAATTGAGGCAGATGAGTTACACTGATTTACATATTTGCAAATATATGCAAATACACAGTATTGCCATATGGTCTTAGGTCCCCAGAAGTGCTGGTGACCTACTTGAGTATTTCAGTTAACAGAATATGAGCTTTTGCCTCTTTGTGTTCTATACATTTCAAAAGTCAGTATTCTTATTTTCTATGTAACATTTCTGAAAAGGATCCTATGATGTTTGAATTATGATAAAGCAGCTGCGAGATCAAATTCTTCTTCGATGTTTTCTGTAGCTGGATTGATGTTTTCTGCTGCAGAAGGCAAGAGATCCTCATTTGTGAATTCTCTGGGAAAGCTAGGAGGGGCTAGAAAGCCCACGAGTTGTTTCCATGGTTTTCCAGGACATCTGGGGCGAGGAGATTCTAGGCGATCTGGCAACCCATTAAATAAAGTAGTATTAGGAAGAATTAGTGGCTCTGCAGGTCTACTGGTTTCCTTCCTTGCAACCCCTGTACTAACCAGCTCCAGTGCTGTTTCAGCACTGGCTGATGGGACAGTTTCATTTTGATTAAAACCTCTTTCGTTTGACTCCTCAGAAGATTTGGGGTTTGGATGTTTACGTTTATTCTTTTTACTCTGTTTTTTATGCCCACACCCATGGCCACTTCTGTGCCCACATCCAATTTCATGCCTCTGCCTTTTGTCATTCTCATGATCCTTTTTAACTCCATGCCTGTGCTTATGCCTGTTTTTGTGCCTGTATTTGTGTTCAGGTTCACCTTCACCATCTGGTTCCTGTCCACTGTCTTTCCTTGGTCCTGTGCTAGGGCTTTGACTTCCTCCTTCATTTTTCTCAGCATATGAAGCTGCATTTGGCTGGCTTAGCATCATAGTGCTCCGGAAAGGTGTGAATCCAGGAGGCCTTCTTGCAAAGGTCGCCTAAAAAACATTGCAATAATAGCCACATTTGTTACATGAGAAAGAACAATTGCTTCAGATTTGGGAAATACAGAAGCTGGCTCATTGCAGTACATGAATCATTTAGCAGATTTTTAAACTAAAATCTAAACTAAATAATCCTCTCTTCTGTGATGAGCCTACAAACATAAACATCCTCCCAGATAACTCTGGAGTATTTGAGCAGCTATATGTGTAAAAGAAAAACTTCTGCATCACTGAAATTTTGTCAGCGTAGGAGAGGAATGATACTACAGAGAGCAAAACACGTACTGGTTTTAATTTCTGAACAATAGAGTTGGATTCTAGGACTAAATGTCCCAGCACTTGTTAGGGTGTTATACTCTCACGTATAGAACCAATTTATGCTGAAGGGTAACACGTCTCTGAGTAGCATTAATGGCAGAATATACAGATCTGTGTTGTTTTGTTATATGAAATATAACTTCAATTTTTTACTTCTAGATTTGGCATATGCATTTCAGAATACTGCCTGCAAACAACACACAGAGGTTAAAGCTGATAATATCAAACATTCTGTTGTTATTAGGTCATCTCTACTCCCTCATCAGTGTTCAACTGGAAGAGAAAGGCTGAGTACATAGTGTACAGTCACAGCCCAACACGAGTTTCATTTCTCTCTGCCAAAGTCTCTGATCATTATCTAGCTGCAAATCAGAGTTATTTGGGTTGAAGCTAAATTTGAAAGTTGATATGGATAAAATATAGTAGTGAAAATAGAGAGGAGAGATATCAGTTTATATGTAACGAATATGCTGAGCATAGTGAAGTTATTAGTTATGAGGGCAGGTTAATCTGTCTTTATTCAGTGTCACGCTGGAGTCTCTGCATTTATTAAAAACCCTGCAATCATCAGAAATCTCTGATAATAAAAATATGTGTAGTCCATTTTGAGATTTTCAAACTGACAGTCATTCAGGACTAGTTCATTGTGGAGCTGAGTAGGAAGAAATTGTAAGATCCTTCTGCAGAGACTGACAGCTGTGGCAGGTGCCACTTGACTAATACGGAAAGGTTCACAGATGCTTTGGAAATCTGTGGTGTATAATTATTGTGTTGGCAAATACATTTTTATTTCAGCTTTTAAACGTAGTATGATTAGTAATTTGAGGGAGTTGATGGGGCTTGTTACTTTATAGCTCAACTGACAATGCAGAGGAGCAGCCAACAGGCAGCACTTCTCCCTGTCTCGGTGTCTTTGTGTGATCACCTTGTTGGCCATTGTCTCACCTTGTGGTGAAACTGCTTTGATGTAACAGGTGTTTGAGGTTAGAGGGTGAGAGAGGAGTGTGACATTAATGAGGCTGTTAAAAGAACTGTGTTCCTTTGTTTTTGGTATAAAATATGGGATAATTTTGAATGGATAAAGAATTTATTGACTGCCTTTGTCCTACGCTCTGCTTAAGAGGATGGGTAATGAAGAAGAATCTTACCACTTGCTGTTCTTCAGAGCAGTTCACCTGGGGATAGATTTTATCCTGCCATGGGATCACATGAATTTGTGCTTCACATGACAGTGATGCCTGTTGACAAAACAAAAACCAACACATTAAGGCAACAAAACTTCAGACACAAAGGAAGAGACTTGGGCCTGAAAAAAAACCTTTTTTTAATAATACTTTAAAATCCTTGGAACTTTAACCAAATATTTATGAAATGTGTCTTAGTGATGAATACTTCTGTATTGGGACACATCACAGCTTAGCTTTTCAAGGTTATAGTATGCTTGTGTGAACACTTTAATTCAACTTTGGATTTCGGATTGGATCTTGAATATTGGATTTTTCATCTCCATCACTTTTGGAGCACTAACTGCCTAATCCTCATGATATTCCTAAGAAATACTTTTTGTTGATGGTATTTCTCCTACTAAAAATTGGGAAATTGAAATAAAGGCTTATTTTTTTAGTGCCTGCTGCACTAACAAATTTTAAAATCTCACAGGTAAGCACTGTTGATATGGTGGGAAAAGAGATGGGAGATAAAAGCCCTCTCCTCAGACAACTCCCTTGTGATGGTTTCTGGCCTTATCGGCATTCCTTTCCAGTGTCCAGAACACATTTTCTCACTATCAACAGCATGGCACGCACTCCAGAAACGTCATTCTTTTGCACACAATTAACACTCCAGTCTCATGTTTTCCTTAGCTGCAAGTCCAGAGTCAGGAGTATTGCTGCTATTTCATTTGGCAGCAGCCTCCTCCTCTCCTTTCTTTGATTGATTATTGTCAAAAGAAAGTTCCTTAGGTTTTGCAGTGAGCACTGATCCTGCAGCTGGAGTGACTCAGTTTAAGTTTCAGGGTTTCTTAGCTTGGGTTACAGACAGTGAAAGCTGCACTTCTTCTTGAAACAAAAGTTTACTGAAAGAGGTAACAGAACCCAGGATGTGATTTTACTTAAGCATTTACAGTTTCTGATGCAAATAAATTTGTACTTTAGAAACATTACAGTTGGCAACATTATCATTACTTACACTGTTTGATGTGGCTGTACAGTCCTCATTAAGTTTTTCAAACTCACTCTTAGAGCAATTTGTCTTCCAGATTGTAAATTTTACTTCATAATTTTTTCCTGCAACCACCTGAAAAATTAGCAAGAAGGCTTTCTGTGCTCAAAGCATTTTAATGAAAAGAGTTCACAGGAAAGATGATTTTCTACAAGCTTATACTACTTATATTCTACAAGTCCTAACCACTGGGCCGACATATGTTAAGAACACTATTAAAATATTTGGCAGTAAACTTATCTGCTTCTAATCAAGTAACTTATTCACTCCAGTTCCTATTCTCAAAAATTCTACCATTGAAGCTGAAGGAAACAGAAAAGGTCAGAATAATATTGGGCCCACAATTATTAAATGTCTGTAGTAATTTCATTAGTGACAGATGAAATCATTAGTGATAGCACTGTAGAGAGCCAAATATGATGTCAGAAAAGTGGAATGTGAGTAAAACAAAGTGTGTGATGAACGGGCTCAGTTGAAAATGAACCTATTTGCCAAACGCATTAAAGAGAGAAACTGCATGGGTTCAAGAATGTGCCTGCTATGAGTTGTCTTAGTATTTTTCACAGAGCTTGAAATAATATATCTTCCTTCAGGGACATCAGGCAAGACATGAAATTCTGTTTCCCTGAAATCTATTTTAAAGGTATATGCATGCTAATATCAGTCACAGGAGGGAAAGTCAGAAAGAAGTTTGAAAGAAGACATGGCACAGATATTATCAGCAAGATAATATGAGCTATTTGGAAAAGCTCTGGTGTGCTTTTAGTGCCTTGTCCAGTGACACCTCATGCTCAGGAGTAGTTATGACCAAGTATTTTCTGAAGTACTCCACTGTCAAATTTTCAATTCTATCCTAAACTTCCGTTTTGATGTGTTGGGACAGTGAAGTAGGCGTATGCAAATGGTGACCGATGTTATCCTCCTGACACCTTGTCCTTTATCAAGCTCTCTTTATCTATATGTCTTAAGTTAAGTACAGATGTCCTTTTCTGAATCTAGCTAGAGTATTACTAGCAGCACAATCAGTATATAAAATAAATTTCTAAGGGAGATTAAGAAGCCTCATTTCTTGGACCATACAACAGCTGTAGAGTGGACACTGCCTAAAATAACATGGAGAGTATTTGTGTGGTGGCTCAAGGGAGTAGTCATGTCTAATAAAAAATTTATACTTTAAAAGTCTAAGGTATGTTACAAAGATAAAAAGTAGGATAGATACACAGAAATCAAATACCCTGAGCCAACCTTCTTCACATCCTTTTAAAATAATTTTGTTTTAAGAAAAAAAAAAAAATTCAAGAGATAGGAAATTTTTGAATCATTTTTGAATGCACGCCAATATGGATTAGATTTTACAGGAAAAATTGCATGGATATTTCCATGCATGTATCAGTTACCACATGTGTCAGCACTTAGACAAACACATTATTTCAAATCTAAATCCAAACTTTAGCTAACATTCAGCTCAGGCCAATAATAATGTCATGTCTGTTCCTCATCTCTGTGATGTATCCCAACCTTAACTGTCGCTGATTGTATTTCTCCACATTTGTAGTAGAAATCATCATTGCTCTCCAAATTATACTTCTCCATAGAAACCTTCAGTAGTTCTTTCAGTTCTGGACTGTCGTTTGGGATAGTCCTTGGACAACCTGGGCAAATGGCAGCAACTACCGTTTCTTCAACTGAAAGAGACCAACAGGTTTCAGATCTAACAAACAGAAGATTCAATGTAGATAAAGGCTGGGAAAAACAGTTATGAAGCCCTGCTTTCTGGAACTCTTCATATTTGGGTCTATGAAATGAAACCAAAATATATTTGAGTTTTATATGATCAGCAATATCATATCTTGCTTATCTAAAAGAACATCAGCACCTATTGCTGCATGGGACACTTAACAACAGTTTTCTCGTAGAAACAAGAGTTGTATGTGCCAGTTGTGGGTAGCCAGAAAATATGGAGAGGGAACAGCTACACGTATGGAAAGACCTGATTTGAGTGAAACAAGAGGTTCATTGGCAATGAATTTTTGTGTTGAAGAAAACCTAGTCTGAATGGGTGAGAATGCAGTGCTTCCTACGTGGAGCAGTATCTGTGTCCAGATAGGCTGGAGGAAAAAGTAACAATACATAACAATAAAAGACATTGAAAACTGTGGAACTTTCAAAATTGATAGTGCCTAAGACATACCTGGAAGCTTGCAATTGCTGGCGGTATCCACAATCTCTGCCTGAAGATTCTGAAATGCTTTGGCCTCACATTTAGCTACACGCTGGAGTAAAAAAATGCAAAACAGCTCCTTGTTATTTAGAAATAATGAACAACCTCACATCCTAATACCTTCCTGCTAACCGAATAAGTCAAGCATGCTTCTAGTAATTCCTTCCTTCCTTCCATCCTGCCTTCCTCTGGAAGCCAGAAGTCTGACAATCTGCAGAGGCAATAAATAATCAGAGTTCCAAGGACCACTTAGAGAAAGTAACACCCTGAAAGAGAAGCCAAATGAACTACTTGTATGTGTTAATTACAGAAAAAAAGAGAGGATGTTTACAAGCCAGAATCATATTTTATGGAGAACTCCATGGAATTTCTGTCTCAAACTGTAGAGACCAAAAAGAAAATTACACAATTATTGAATCAAATGTTACTGTGTTTCTTGTATTTTCTCAGGTCTTCTAAAGGAACTGTGTTAGATAACTTGCTTAAAATTGCCTTGATATCTTAAAGCTGGAAGACAGCAGATATTGATCCTGGGGTTTTTTTTAAAGGTTATAGAGCCTAAAACCAATTCCACCATTCCAGTGATTAAAAATGGTAAGAAGGAAAGAACTAGGGGCAATGAATACATCCAGGGGAGACTGAGATTTTGTGGTAAACAGAAGGCATATTTTGCAGATTTGTCAAAGTTCTTCAAAGCATCAACAAAGGTGGGTAAAGAAACCTCTTCATATACAGAGATTTTCAAAAAGGTTTTGGTGAAATCCTTTATCAAAGACTAAGGAAACCCTTAACTGTAAAATAAGAGGGAAGACTTAAAATTCAGCATCAAGGTCTTAGGGCTATGACAGTTACTTGAAAATGTAATTATAAAAAATCTACTTAGTAGTATTCTAGAAAAACTAATGAAGAATAATGTCAAGGCTTATCATCCAAGTTAAAGGGACCGACATAATGTCCCAGTATAGCTCGGTGGTTCATGTGTGTTGAATACAGGATGCAATTCTGGTCCTCCCATTTAAAAATTAATAGTGCAGAACTAAATAAAGGTACAAGAAAACTTCCTTGGAATTTGGTCATTCCAAGGTATGGAATATTCTTGGAATATGGTATTCTAATAATATCTGTCAATGATCTATTAGCAAGTTCAGGGGATAAGTGCTAATGATCTAAGTCCAGAAGCCCTTTGTGACCAAAGCAGTATGTGAGTGAGGCAGTGCTCCTGCAGTAGGTGAGGTGACAGAAGTCATCACCTCTAGGTGACAGCTGGGGAAACTCAGACTCAAGCAGATTAAGTAACTTGCTTAAGGTTTAAGGGCACGTGGGTAATGGAGGGATTTGCTTCAGCTAGTCTGACTCTCACGCTTCTGTTATTTACCAGTGTTGTCATTCTTTCCTTTTTTTGATCAATACTTCTGAAACATTCTTGAGATGTACAAGGAGTAATTTTGAACAGGAGAGGCTCTTGAATGTAGCACTCAATGGTGCATTTCCTCAACAGTTAAAAGAGATGCCAGTCTGTCCCCTCTCATTTACCACCACTGTTCATAGTGACTCTGCATTCCTGCCCTCTGCCTTGTGTTTGCAAAATAATTTTTCTGATCCCCTCATGAGCTGGTTCAGGGAGGTCAGTTAAGAGAGGAAGCCTCTATTTTTGGTGCAGCTGCTTCAGTTCCAGGTCAGACCACCCAAGGGAGTACCTGGGTTTGCAGCACTGTTTAGCTGGATTATGTATATTTGTTAATAAATTTCTTTTGGAGCTCTCTTATTTGGTCTGTGGTAGAGGTTAAGTGATAATTCAGCTATTTACTTTTCTTAGTAAATATGTCTTAGGCTGGAAATTGTGCTAATTTTGATTATCACTTCTTGGGTTGTACATGAGTAACTCCTTGGATATCTGGATAGAAACTTCTCAAGGGATTTATTATTTGGGTGAGACTGGTTAGATTCTGTAGAGTAATCTATAAACCTTTCCGTGGTCCTCTTAGTCACTGATTCAGAAGAAGACATGGATGTCCTAATTGCATAAGTAGTAGTTATGTGTAAGACTGGATTTAAACTACATTCACGAAGTGAAGCAGGACTATAAATATTTTCTTGTGCCAGATCTTAATGATTATTTGTTACTGTGATATTTTCTTGATAAACAGATTTTGAAGATTACTTACACCTCTAGAAGTGATTTTGCATTCTGGAGTTAAATCTGGAAATTGGTCTTTGGAGCAATTAGTCTCCTTAATTTCGTATCTTATTATGTAATTCCATCCAGCTACCACCTGGAAGAGATATTTAGGTTATATATTATGTAAAACAATATAAACTTGAGAGTTAAACTGTTACATGAGATTAGCAAAGAAAGAAAAACTACTCATTTAGTGCCTTCCATCTATCGAATCGCTTTGCAGTCATTAAGCCCTAGAATGTTCATGGATAACAAGAAAAATCTTGCCCTTGCAGTACAAAATGTAAACTAAGTCCTGCTTTTGTTAGAAGTGCATGTTGTATTTGGTGTCCACTTCTGGCAAGCCTGCAGCCTTCTACTGCTGGGTTTCTTGCACTTTCCTTCAAAGAACTGTTACTTATTACTCCCCATGACAGGAAGCTGGTCTAGATAGATGACTACAGTAATACAGCCTGGCAAGTCCTGCATTCCTGAGCATGGGACACAGTAAAACAGTATCTGAATAATGTAACTTCATACTGCTGGCATAATTTTTTGTTAAGTGTTCTGCATTTATCATCTACCCATAATTGTGTCTATCCTGGGCTTTACCTTCCCACACACACTGTTTTGTCCAGGTTCATAACCCTTTTTTAAAATTTTCTCTCCAGGAAGCTGTTCCATTTTCCTCACCGTGGCTGCTGCTTCTCACCCGTGAAATCTCTCCATATCATAGTGTTGGGCCAGGTAACATTGGATTAAAAAGGAGAAATAATCAAATATAGGAACTTCCTATCCCAGATCAGTTGGAGGGCTCTGACTTTTCTCTGTTTGCCAGAGGTGACATGATGGTTCTCTGTCCAGCTACTGGATTGCAGTCTGTCTGTAACGTTTTGTCATGTGGCTTAAATGTTGTGCAAGTTTGTCTTTCAGCAAAGAGGATTGTTGCCATCAGTAAATATAAAGAGGACAGTCTGATTTAAATCATGAGTCAAACTGACATGAGACCAGAAGTTGCTTTTTTGCTAGCTAAATACATATGGGTTCAAAGAAAATAGTCTGTGTTTGCTGTTGGGTTGTACGCTAAGTAAAAACCAAATAAGAACCTTTACTTTCTAGCAATGTCACACCAATCCATAGGAGAGCCTTTCACAGGGAAGGAATTCTTTCATGGAATACCAGATGACATAGAATTTCTGCAAACTAAGTAGTCATTTCTTGCAAAGCAGATATTCCCGTGAGCAGAAACTTTGTGGCAAGTGGTATGTTGGGTTTTTTTTGTTTTCTTACCCATTTTTCCTATGTGGGGTTTACCTGTCCTATGGCACATAGCAGCTGCTGACAAATGGGCCCTATTGCCTGCAAAAACAGAGAGGCCTGCTGCTGTTTGAGAGGCTGGGGAGTATGTGAGACATCTGTGTAGGCTGGCAGCTTTGGCTCAGCCCCTAGGAGGGATCTGCTCCTGCTGGAGCCTCAGGGCAAGGCCAGATGAAGTACCCAGGAGCATCTGAGATGACATGGGATGCATGTGCCAGAACTGAATGCAAATAAGTTGGTGCTAAACACTGGTTAGATACAACTGCAGATAAAGAAAAAAATATGTATACTATCAGTTAAGAGCTTTGAAAATCGTAGCAGTAGGGAACTGTTAAGGATTCCTAATAAATGAAGATAATTATTTATAGAGTCTATACTCTACATGCATTTTGTATGCTGTATTATGAAATATAAGCCACCGTAATATCAGAAATATACACAAAACAAACAAGGTACCTGCTTTGGGTTGGGTTATTTTGGTAAAATTTAGAGAAAAATCATGCACAAACCTGTCTCTTAGCTTCTTTTATTTCCACAAGCTTAAAAAGGGCGAGTTCATCACTGTGCTTGTTAAACTTTTGAATGGCTTGTTTCAGAATTTCTGACACTTCTGAACCATCACTTGATATATGATGGAAGCATCCAAGACATGGAGCCTCAGTAAGTCTTATCTTTGACACATCTGGAAAAGAAACAAACCAAAAACATAGGGCTTCCTGCAAAACAGCCTTAGGTTTTCATTTTTCCTATCTGGGAGTGAGCAGGCACCTTTCCTGCTTTTAACTGGTGTAATGAGCAAACCCTGTATTTCAGTTTCAAGACCTACAAAGACATTTTTGTATTTAGGAGCATGCTCTGGTTGTGGTGGCAGGGGCTGTCCATGACCTTAGGGTCCAGGCATGGTTTTGGCAGTGAACCCTACTCCAGCAATCACTGAATCTCAGAAAAACTTTGCGTGTCTTTTTCGCACCATTAAGGAAGGTACATTACATGTTCAGCCAGGGGAGAGTCAGTGGAGGCTACAACTATGGGAATGGTTTTCAGATTCTTCAAAGCTCACCCACAGTGTGCAGCTGCTTGCTGTCCTCACCACGTTTCAGGATGGGCACTTCAGCAGAAGTGTTTTGGCTCACCCATGTGAGCTGCTGTGGCTCCGAGTGCCCCAGGGACTGTGGTTGGACTATTCTGCTGTCCCTGCCAGTCACTGTGGCTCAGTTACCACTTGGTGCTACCTTCAGGCTTAACCAGCTGGATTGGCTGTGGATAGACAAGCTTGACAGGGATGCTCAAACTCCTGTTTCCTACTACTAATCCTATTAACTCTCTTTCCTTTCTAGTAATCATGGATTGGATTTTCATAAATTAATTTTATAGTTCAGTACATAAATTAATTTCACGAGTCAGTGAGCTTGAGAATGGAAGTGGGACAATATGTGGTCTCTGTGGAATTGAAGTAAAATTTGTGTTCCTGATCTTCAGCTGGCATAAACTGGTTTAAATGGAGTTATGCCAGTTTGCACCGGCCAGGAAACCAGTGCAGTTAGGTCAAATTGTTCCACCAAAGAGGCTGAACAGTGTGGTACCGATACACTGGGGAAATCCTCACCTGTCAGGTGTGAACAAAGTCTGGCCCTTCATATTTCTACCATCACTTCTTTTGACTCAGTAATGACAAAGAGATACCTTACAGAAAAGTATGACCACGTTTTCAGTAAGTAGTCACAAAGACGATAATGAACCAACAGCACACCCACTTCTAGACCAACTGTGGTCTCAGCACTTTCCTAAGGACTATGCTGAACAAATGTGTATTCTTTTTTCAGAGTTGCTATAACTCGGTAAGAAGAGATGAATTCCTTAGGCTGAATACCTGATTAATTTAATTTATATATGGGATTTTTTTCCTTTCTAAGCAAAGATTCAAATGCAAATTTCCCGTACATTCTCTGTGGGATTCACGCAACTTTTGCTGGCAACTAGGTGTCACCATTGCCCTACGAATGCAGATTTGTTCAGTGCAGAACATGGAGTTTGTGTACTGCAGTTCCTAGAAGGACACTGGCTGTAGGTAAAGCTGTTTCAGCTTTAAACAAGATAGCTAGGAACAAAAAACAAATACCAGCTGCCAAACATCTCAGAAATTGGGGTGAATATTTCTGTAGTTAATAGTCAGATGAATATTTTAAAGCAGGCTTGGGTATGTCTTTCAGAACACCAGGCATAGAGGTATCGGTTGCAAAGCTTTAAAACGATGTGATCTCTTTTTAATAAGGGAAATTACTATGGGAATATAATAGTCATATATGGATGTCTTATAGGTGAAAAACGTAGTGCTGCTTATTGTTAAGGTCTAAAAGATCAGACTCTTAGATAATTACATCACTGCCAGGTTTTTATTTTGTAAATGAAATTTTTTTCTTTTCTTGTTTGGGGTAAATATTTGTTTTGGCAAACTTTAACAGAAATAATTCAGTCATTTTTAGTTTGGAGAAAATTAAGGTGCAATTTTGTCATGCAAAATTTTTTCTAGTAATTCCTGGGAAAATTTTATGCTTAGATAAGTAAGGACAGAAAGCTGAAGTGTGACAAGTTGTATCAAGTCTCTTAAATTATTGGTATGCTTTTGGTCTTAAGCAAACTAATTTTAACTTGGTATAATTCTAGTGCTTGAAGAACTTACTACACACACATGTGCTGGTTTTTATTACCCTGGGCAGAAACTGCCTGTGCTTCACTGACTTAGTCTATATGTGTATAACAATGAAGTGAAATTTTATCTTTTGTTTACAAAAGATTATTTATAAATGTCTGACTAGAATGATAAGGAGCTTCTACCTTTAAAATTACCTGAAATTCTCAGTATTATATTTATTCCGTTCTTATTTGTCAATGTATTTGTTGAATGCTGTCCCAAATAGTTACGTACCTGAGAAAATTTTGCAGTCTTGTGAAACATTAGTTATTTTGTCGGCATCATTCATATGAACTCGAGCTGTGCATTCTCCTGTTTTCTGCAAAAACATATGGCAACAATTGTCTGAAACTTGCTAAAGAAAAATACAGTGCTTTGACTATTGAACACAGCTGACAGTTGCAAACTGAGTTTGGGGAAGAGGTTCATGGGTGTATTTGTAGTAATGTCTAACTTGCTGTTTTGTTACTGAGAAAGGATCAGTTTTGTTGATTGTGGGGAAAGTAGGGGACAAACTGAGCAGATAACTGGAACGACTGCTTTGTATTTGTATGATGTGTATTGATTAACTAAAGAATTTACAGTCAGAATGATGGAAAAGAACACATCCCCATAAATAAAGACTGTAGAAACTATGTATATATCCATTTTCCTCTCTGCTAGTACAAGATATGCAGCAATGACCATGGCATTTCACATAGATTCAAATTATACTGTCCCCATCGTCCCTTCCTGTGCACTGTGGGAAATAGCAGTGCCATCCCCTGGGAGGGTGCAGTGTCCCGGCAGTGTGTGCCACCATTGTACCTCTCCTGGCTGCTCTCTGGTAGCACGAGCCAGACATGCTTGGCACTGCTGAAAGCCCTCTGCCAAATTTTCTGCGTAATGGCTTCCATGTCAGTATTTGGTTGTGCAAGTTTCCATTATACATAATTCATATGAAATTTTACAGTTCTTACACTCTCACAGTGCACGTATCTTACGTTGGGTTTATTGTGAACCTTCGTATTGAAGCACTGGAATGTTCCTTTCTGCATATATTCAGGATTGTAATGGAAAACTCAGGATTATAATGGTTAACTTTGGAGTCGTAAACATTTCTGTACCGTACTGTAGTCATATAAGCTCTCAGAAGCAACGCAGCTAAAAAAGTTAATTCTTCTACTGTATTTTTTCCCAGGCAATTGCAGTCCTGGTCATTATACTGATGTTTCTGCACAGAGAACTTGTAAAGAGGACAGATACTTACAGCCTCTGCAGATACTTTGTAATGACAGTGTTGCCAGTGTTTGTTTTCCTCAGTGGCACAAGTGCTTTCAAGTATTCTGTATTTCACATAGAACTGTGGGTCAGGACGTGCCTGGATTAAAACAATACATGTCATCATTTGCATAGTAATAAATCAAGTGAAAAGATAAGGGTTTCAAAAAAGTAAATACTATTCATTGGTTACCTTAAATTTTATAGTATGGTTTCCCATTCGCTGCTGGTCTCTCAGATCTTGGTAGTTCAAATATTAACTTATCTAATTATATTACTTAGCCCTTACCTACAGTAACAATATGTTGATATAATAGTTACAATATGCTCAACTACCTTTATTTTAACTTGTAGTACTGAGGGATTTAGAACCAAAAAGAAGTGGTTAGGTTTTATACTCTCGTTCAAATGTACTCCAAAAAAGCTGTTTTGGGTGGCTGCTTGTATAGTTAGCATAATTACCAGCTTGGACTGTGCTCGTGTCTGACTCCTTCACTCTCACTCTTGGCTTCCTCCCAGATCTGTCCACTTTCCTTCTGTACAGCTCCCCTGGCAGCCCAGAACCAGCAGCCCCTAGGCAGCCTGGCAGTGCCCAAACAGCCTCTGCTCGGTGGTACTGGGGACCTTCAGCTGCCTGGCCTGCACGGGAAGGGGTGAGCAGGGATGTGCTCTGGAGACAGCCTTGGGCAGTGCCTGCAGTTTTCTACAGGCATTGAAGGCTGGGCTGCAGGGCAGGGCAGCCTTGGGAATCCCATAAGATGAAATAAAAAGTATTAAGCAAAGTTTGGGCCGGCAAGCCGAAGTATTTCAGAAGTTGGTAAATTGGTAGTGGTCATTTTCGCCTTGCCATAAACCAAGTAGTGGGCCTGTGCCTACAGGTGACAGTGACAACACTGTAAGGTTTGTGGCTCATCCTTTAGAGAAGATATAAAGTCAGAAGTTACTAACCTTTTACAGCCACTAAAAATGCTCTGACAGTGTGACTTTTCAAATACAAACAGGCAGCTGCTGTAGTTTAGCACTGGTTATTCTAAAATAGCCAGTTATTGTTCTCTGTCTCTGCTGAGAGAATTAAATGATAATTCTTGCCTTAGTGCTACCAAAAAAATGAGGCTGAGCTGATATGGTTGACATATACTGGATTTACACTGATGTAGACACAGAATTATATTCTGCTATCTCTCAATTCCTGTTGTGTATTGCTACAGGTACGAAGAAGTGTAGAGGTACCCGATATAATGGCGGTGAAAAGGATAAAGGGGGCTCTAAAACTATAGTAGACTTAATCCTCAGCAGGTAGAAATTGACTTTTATGGAACTACATCAGATTATACTACCTGGGACTTAAAAAGAGCCAAATTCTGTTCTCTGTTACAGTATTCTAATCTGCAATGAATCAGCTCAGTGAGTAAACAAAGTAAGAGAAGTCATTGTTTCTGTATGGTTTGCTATTAGTTTATTTCATTATTGTTATGAACAGCTATGCCTTTAACTGGGGCAGGTTTAGTCTTTCACTAGTCAGCTTTTATGTTTTATTACCCTATCAATAATGAATGTACATGAATATGTAATAACCAGCTATTTAATTAAGGCATTCAACATTGTGAGACTAGCGAGGAGTAAAATCTATACTCTTTTTAGAAAAAGAATCTCAAATATGAGGAAATTTCAGTTGCAGATTCCTTTTCTCTGTTTTTTTACTTAACATCATAATCAGATTAATGATTCAAAGTAATAATTGATTTCCACTTAATATCTTTTAAGAAAAGGAAAGATGGATATCTAGAGAAGGAAAGATGAATAATAATTGCAATAAATATGTATTCTTAAAAATAGAACATTGTTGAAGATAAAATTCTGAAACTCCTATCTGTCCTTTGGGAACACCAGCAGAAGGAAAGTGGTATTGCAGCTCTGATATGGAGATGTTTGCATTTGTCTGTTGTTATGGATGTATGCAGTTCAGTGAGAACAGGGAGACCATTTATTTAGTATTAATTGTATAAAGGTTTTTCTGATTTTAGTCTTTGTCTCCACATGGTAAAATCTCCCCAGTGTGTAAACAGAATCATAAGAGGGTAGGTGCCAGGAGATGTGGGTAGTTTGCTGTAAGTGTTTAGCAATGCATGGCTCCTTTCCGAGGTCAATTTCTATCTGGGTAAAAATGTCTTGTGATTTTGGAGTGCAAAATATTCTTTCTGATGCTGGATTGCTTGTGGTTTACATCTGAAAATCCAATCCAGTAGAAAAAAATGCTAACGTTATTTTCAAGTGAAGTAATGCTTGTCATTATTATGGTAATACCGTCTTTGTATGCCTCTCCGAGGTAAATACTCTTTTGTTAGATTAAGGCTATACAGAAGGACTCCAGGCAAAGGATCATGTTGTATTCTTTTTTTCTTCTATAATTTTGGCTGTCACCCTATTTGACTAAAATACCACCTAGTGCTTTTAGATGGATCTGTGACTTAGGATTGGTGTCAATCAAATTATATTCAGAAACAATTCAGCGTATTGCCAAACATTATCAGGTGATTATTTTTTATGTGTGGTACCAGCTCTTCCCAAGTCAAGATTACATTCATATTTCTTAATCAGTGTGGTTTTGCCATTGGTCTGAAAACCTTACAGATGATGGAAAGGGGTAGAATTCCCAACAAAGAAAAAAGAGAACAGAGTGGACTAGTAAGACAAATTGTGTTGGTGATAGAAATTTTCTATTCTTTCCTCCTTACATTAGTAAGCAATCCACCAGCACACAGAGTTCTGCTGATAAAAACAGAATATACATCCCTGCTTGTCATGGGAACAAGTATCTTACTGTGCAAGTCACTTTGATTTTTTAAAACATTTTTGGAAGACACTGTACTGTCATGCTTGCCCCCTTACAAACAAGACGGAGATAAGCTGATTCAGAGTGCATAAACAATTCCAACATTTTTCTTTTTGCAAAGTCTACTTACAGTTTTCTTGGCTTCCGTCACCACGTATAGAGCAAACTGGTTACCAGTTGCTCTGTCCTCATTGTATTTCTTCAGTGCTGCATCAACAGCTTTAAAGACATCAGGGTCATCACAGTCCGAAAACTCAAATGCAAGAGGGGTGGCTCTGCTAGAGAAAAAACTACAGCAGAGTGCTAGTACAATGAAGGCCTTCATAATTGGATAAAAAAGGCCCCCTGACTTAGAAGGCTCTTTAAAAACCAAATGGGAAAGGAATGCTTGACAGGATTTTAGTCACCTCTTCTGTTTTTCAGGAGCAATAGCTAAGTAAACAGAATGAGTGGGTTGCTGTGATTGGTTGGTTCTCATCATACCCTGTTTATACTGCAAATAAACTTCTGAGTTTATCTAAATAAACTTCGTTTGTTCACCAGAATGGCACTAAGGTTATTCACCTGCCATCAAGATAACAGGATAAATGGCTGCAGCTGGGGACCAGTTTAGGCAAAGCAAAAGAGAAAGAAGTGTCTGTGGCTTTCTGACTTTTTAACACCTAAACTGCTACTGAGAATGAATTTTACAAGGCTTAAATAAAACACTCAAGAAGGTCACAGTGACAATGGAGTTTTGGACAACAACCTTGTAAATATTATAGATCTGTTTAGTGTTCAGGCTGCAACAGTTCTGAGAACTATAGTACTCAGAATGTGTTTGAAAAAAGTCTTTGGACAGATGCATATGGTTGAATGTCACGTAACCCTTCAATAACACTTGATAAACCTTGTTCTTCATGGTCCTATTGGAAAGTCCATCTCTGCTGCCGTGTAGAGACTGCCTGGACTATGGATTAGTCAGTGATCACAGTGCTTTGTTATCATTACAGATATGTGGCACCCAAGAACAAAGGATTAAATATTGTCGCCTGAGTCTGGCCAAGCCAGGATTAGAGCTGGCTGAGAACATCTGGTGCTTGTTTCCCATGTTTGGCACAAAATAGCTTTGCTTTGGATCTGTGAACACCCTGGGATTGCCTTGGCTCCTGTGTTCCAGCTGTGTCTTGCTGTATTGGGTTTGTGTGACAAGGTTTTGATAGCAGGGGATTACAGGTGGCTTCTGTGAGAAGCTGCTGGAAGCCTCTCCTACGTCTGACAGAGCCAATGCCAGTCAGCTCCAAGGTGGATCCAGTTCTGGCCAAGACTGAGCCCGTCAGTGCTGGTGGCAGTGCCTCTGGGTTAACATAGTGGAGAAGGGAAAAAAAAGAACTGGGAAAGAACAGGAGAGAGAAGAGTTGAGAATATGAGAGAAAAACAGCTATGCAGACCCCATGGGCCGTGAAGAAGTCATGGGAGGAGGTGCTGTGGGTGCGGAGCAGAGATTTTCCTGCAGCCTATGGAGCAGACCATGGTGAGGCTGCTGTGCCCCTACAGCCCTGGAGATTAGTAGTGGAGCAGGGATCCACGTGCAGCTCGTGGAAGACCCCACGCCAGAGCAGGTGGGTGCCCAGTGTAGGCTATGACCCTGTGGAAGCCTGTACTGGAGCAGGTTTGCTGGCAGGACTTGTGACCCTGCAGGGCACCCATGCTGGAGCAGTTTGTTCCTAAAGGACTGCACATCATGGAAAGGACCTGCACTGGAGCAGTTCATGAAGGACTGCCTCCAGCGGGAGGGATTCTAGCCTGGAGCAAGGGGAGAGTGTAAGGAGTCCTTCTGAGGAAAAAGGAGGGGCAGAAGCAACATGTGATGAGCTGACTGCAGCTCCCATTCTCATCCCCCCCACCAACTAGGGGAGAAGGTAGAGAAAATCTAGAGTAAATTTAAGCCTGGGAAGAAGGGAGGGGTAGGGAGAAGGTGTTTTAAAGATTTATTTTGCATTCTCTTACTCTGATTTGATTAGTAATAAATTAAACCCATTTCCCCAAGTCCAGTCACTTTTGCCTGTGACGATATTTGGTGAATGATCTCTCTCTGTCCTTACCTTGACCCATGAGCCTTCTGCTGTATTTTCTCTCCCCTGTCTGGCTGAGGAGGGCAGTGACAGAGCAGCTTTAGTGGGTGCCTGGCGCTCAGCCAGGGCCAACTCACTACACTTGCTACAAGTTTTGATTAAAACAAATGCACTTTAGAGACTGTGGATAAACTACACCAGAAATAAGTTTGTTCATACATGGTAACAGACTTTAAAAAATTAGTCAACCTTCACTTGGTCACACTGAGTCCTCATTTTGTTTCTTTTTCTCCAGTGTAGCCCTTGCACTGTATTGCACTTTATGCCATTAAAAAGTTATTTGGAGGACCAAATTACTAATTTTTTTTAGATTAATCCCACGCTCTTGTTTATGACATAGCTGTTCTGAATCAGCTTGTTGTTCCCTGGACAGTCTGAATGGACTCGACCTTGATGGGGTGTGGAGTATAAAGAGGCACCACTATTCTTTCTTCCTGCTCCTCCCAACTCAGTTTCCAGTGAGGAAGGTTCAGCAATAAAGAAAACATTTACATGAAGGAGTTATTACATGCATCTGTTTTTCTCTTCCCCTGAGAGCAATTATGAAGCATTTGAGAAGGGCTGTCCTTGACTGCAATATCTCTGTGTATCACCACCAGCAGCTGTAGCAATGGAAGCACCTGTGCAGGCCACCCTGCAGTGAGACTGCAAATCATTAACTGTTCTCAGAGCTCTTCTAGATAACAGTGTTAACCCAAACACCATTAGTCAATTTATGCTAGAGTTTGCCTCGTGGATGTTTAATACCTAAATAGCTTAATAGTTTAATATAATTTCTAGTTAAATATCTAATAGCTAATTATGTATAGTAAAGAAAACAAAAGACAAAACAGGCAACTGTCTCAAGAAAAAAATACTTGCATGTTTTTATTTTCTTTAAATCTGTATAAATGTAGTGAATGAATATAGTGTCATGGATTACCTTTTATGGAAAACAGTCAAATTTCCTCTAGGTCAGATTCCTTGGAGAAGTACATTATAATTATGAATGATGAAAATATGAAAGATTTTAGATGGTAATTTTCACTATTAGGGAATTTTCCTTTTTAGAAACTGAAATGAAGGAGCATTGTTTTCTGGGGAGACTTTTACCCATTTGCATTATCTGAGGGACTCAGAGCTTTGAGCCTTTCAGTTACAGTGGAGCCTGAGATAGCCAGGACGAAGAACCAGGTTGAAATACTTAATGATTATTTTCAGTGATTCTCCTCCCTAGAAACTGAATGCTTTTCCCTCTTCTCTTTGTGCTGTTTTCCTTAATTGTAGGACTATGATTGCCCCTGAAACTCTTGAGCCAGGAACATCTTTCTCTGAGGTCATATAGGAGAATTTTCTGTTACAAAGCTATGTGGAAATAAAGGCAAAATTTTTGGAAGGTCAAGTTTGGGTTTTCCTGGGCATGATTTTGATTGTGTAGGATGATCTGGAAAGCTTGGAGCTTCTGCTGTCTCTTTTAGTCTTGAACCAGTGAAGGGAATACCTTCACCAGTGCTGGAGAAGTAAAGGTTGCATTGGGGTAGCTCAGGAAAGTTTGCAGTGGGAGGTGTGAGAGAATCCTGCTGATGTAGAACTGGGATGCGATAGATAGCTCCTGTTATGTGGCATGGAAAATACTTCCCTGATATGCTTGTCTTGTTGTGATGATGTCTGTGATAGAGATGACAGTGATGAGGAGGGTGTCCTGGAGGAGGGGGACAGTGTGGTCCGTGATGGTGAGGAGGGTGGTGGTGATCTGGTCCATGAGGAGGAGGACAGGGTGGTCCATGATGGTGAGGAGGGTGATGGTGATCTGGTCCATGAGGAGGAGGACAGGGTGGTCCGTGATGGTGAGGAGGGTGATGGTGATCTGGTCCATGAGGAGGAGGACAGGGTGGTCCGTGATGGTGAGGAGGGTGATGGTGATCTGGTCCATGAGGAGGGGGACAGGGTGGTCCGTGGTGGTGAGGAGGATGTTCGTGATCTGGTCCATGAGGACAGGGAGTAGGATGGTGGTGTTCTGGTTTATCATGGGGAGGAGGGGGAGAAGTAGCAGGTCCTTCATTGCTGTCTTGATCTTCCTTGCTAGATTTGGGGTTATGCTCAGGGTCTTCAGGTCTGGTCTGAGAAGGGGAGGAACATTCATGTCTATGGTGATGCTTATGTCGATGTCTGTGACCAAAATGATGATGACAATGGGGATGTCTGTGTGGATGTCCCAGACCTGAATATTTGCCTCTTCGCCCACAGCCATGGTGCTGTTTATGAAAACACCAGGGAGGAAGTATTAATCAGGTGTTGATAGGGCAGAAGAAATTGGTGAGAAAGAGAGAAATGGGAGTTAGTAGGTTTGCATTCATAGCTCTGATGATCTTTAAGAAAAAAATCTGCATTTTTTTCACAATAGAAGAGAAGGAGTAGATAATAAAATGCCAAGTTACTGAAAAGCTGCTGGAAGCACTACACTATGTCAAAATGAAATTATATAACCAGCTGAGAAATATTTGTGATAGATCAAAACAAAATAAATCCACTGGAGTAGCTGTTGTAATATAAACTGTAATACCAAATATGATAAAGATCATTTCCCCTCCTCTTACTTTCTAAATTTTCTTTGAACTTGTTTGCCAATCTCTGCTCACTTATGCTTAGTCAAGTGATTGAACTGAGAGAAGACACACTGGGAAGGAGTAGTAGGGACAGCTCAATTCTGATTCATCCTTTGATTGACCTATGACTTGGAGGTCAGTCTGTCCTGACGTGCTGCATCACACCCAGGCAATAGAAAATTGGCATAAATGTTACGATCATCTGCCAGTCTGGACTAAGCAAGGTTGCTGTAACCTGCATGAGGATATAGCCAGAGATGTAAGCCCATTAGTGAGTACTTACCCAGGGATGGTAGATTTCACAGCTTATAGCTGTTCCATCAGCTTCATCTGCATCACTGATAATTCTTGCCTTGCAGAATCCGGTGTGCTAAGCAAAAGAAAGGGGAAAAAACCCACAATGCACATCTGGGTTCTTGTGATGGAATTAATATGAACTACTGAATGTTCAACATTTTACAAGTTAGGCTATTCCTTTGATACCTAAATGTGTTCACATAACTTAGCCAGATCCTGAGCCTTCCAACCAGTGCTTGCCAGGGATTAATAGCGATTAAAATATGTGCAGTTTTTGAGGGTTCTTGACTGTTATGCACTCTAGATGCACTTTGCCATGTGCATTTAGAGGGCTACTACTCCCCATCCTACTTCCCTTTTGATGTCTAAGAGATTGGCCAGCTACTGATGCCTCCAGAACGAGTACCTGTGGGTGCCTGCTTTTTATTCCCTTTTTTTTTCCCTGTCTTTGCTTGTCAAACATCTGTTCAGATTTGACTATTCTGTAATTCTGCTTGAAGCTCTCAAAACCTGGCACTATGTAGCTATGCTGCTTCAGACAAAGCTCAAGGCAGAGCTTTTTTCCATTTATTTTTTAAAAAGTAATTTGTTGTAATTTTTTTGCATTACTTCCCTTAGCATCCTGTTCGCTGTGACTTTCTCCTGCTGTCCAGTCATGTGTGGAATTGCTCATGTGAAAGAGCACAGAACTCAAGTGATGGGTTCTTTGTATGCTCTCTGTACTGGGTGCGTTATCTGGATATTTGTTTAGGCCATTAGTAGCCGATTATGATCAGTGACTACAAATATTAATGACATTTTACACACAAACAGCAGGAGTGGCAGCACTGAGAACAGAATTCAGACCCTCTATAGCCATCTGCCTTGTGCTTCATTCTAGTCAACTTGTGGCTCCCAACCTTTTCCAGTCTTCTGGAGTATAAGAAGCCAGAGAAGGTGATGGATGTCCATAAACCAAAAGTTTTACGTGTTTGATTTTTTCCTTTTTTTAATTTCATTGTTTCAGTTTACTTTCTGGGGAATAATTTATTCTGAAATTATGAGATCTTGCCTAGCTAAAACACCTTGTTTCTTTGGTGTAGACTATTATAGTAATGGAAAAGTGAGGTGAGGAGAATACTTGGATAGTTTTCTGCATACGAGCTTGAATTATTCCACTCTCCATTCCTCTGCAGCAGAGGAGAAAAAAGTGACCCTGAGCTCACTGGGATGACATAAGACATTTTTTTCAGGATCTATGACTCATACTAGTGTAAAAGTTTTTATGGACATAGCATGAATGACTTGCTAGGGATTGGCCACAATTTGAATGCAAAAGCCAGATACGACCTGAAAAGCTCTAGGCCTCTAATATGCCAGACTCCAGTTACATTAAGATTTGAGAGTTCAGACTGTCTCCTTATAAAAGACAAAGGAGCAGCTGTAAAATTAGGATCTGGGCTTGGACATGCTGGATTTTTAGTTTTGAGTTTGGGTGCATGCTTATGAGAAACACTTGGAAATATATTGGTAGAACCTTCCTGGTGCCACCCATTGTATCAGTTCTCATTCTAAGACTTTACTTACAGCGTGCCAGTCATGCAGAAAATCACATTCCGATGCCTGATCTGCTTGCTGCATAGATTTTGAACAGTTGGTCTCTTTTATAGAGAATCCTAAAATATGACCTTCACGAGAGGCAGTCTGAAACCAAGAGGTCAAAGAAGAGGTGGTAACTAGGTGTATTTAAAGTCATGTAATTTTCAAAGCAACCATACTTCATCTTATTGTCAAAATCTCATCTACCTCATGCTTTGCTTACCTGTTCTGTTCAGATGTTCATGCACATTCAGCAAGGAAAGCAGGTTAGATAATTGATACCTTACTTGCTCCACACCCTTACAGCTTCCAGGAATGCTTGCTTTAATTCTTTGTTTAGTATGTGTGTGTTATAAAATCTGTTACTTTTACAGCCTGTGTTTTTAGGAAGTAGTGTCCTTAGAGTCTTCTCCCTAAACTGAACTGCTGCTCCTGTGAAAGTGGAGAGATCTATTGGATGGCAACCACTCCTTTCCAGTGACGGGAGTGCGTAGTGTTACAGTGCTGATGTTAATTTGGGGTGAAATTCTGCCAGTTACTGTGAGAATGTTGCTTTCTCTGTTGTCAAGGGCATTAGTTATGGAGAAGGCCTTACTCCATACGAACATGGGGAAAAACCTTTGTGATCCTATTAAAATCCGTAAAGAGGTGTTTCATTTTAATTTCCAACTATAGCAGTACTTTTATTTCAAATCTATGTTGAAGGTGTCCTTAGCATGTGTGCACACACGAGTTTCACTAATTCAACTAAATTGGCAAAAAGTGCATGCACATACTTTATGGTATGGTTTTTTATTGTAATTCATAGTTTCTGAGCGTTAAAATCCAGTAGTACAATCTGAAGTGTTGCTGCAGCTGAAGATGGTGAAGTGTAACAAAGTGTTTGAGGAGAAACACACAAACCCAGGCAATGTGAAAACAATCCCTTTCTAAATGGCAGTAGGGATACATCCTGCACAGGGCTACAGTGTGGAACACTGTCAGGTTTCTGAGCGATATTAAAAGCTGCAGGGAGGTGAGTTTGGCATGCTATCATTTAGGCAGTTTCCAAGATCAACATGTATTATGGTGAGAGCCATGGGACCTCATTACAGAGGTGTCCTGAGCTGACACATATGTTGGCAGAATGATCCTGTGCTGTTTAAGTGAAAGTCTTCAGTATCTACCAACAAGAAATTTTGTTATTAGTATACTACAAATCACCCAAAGGATAAGTCTTCATGTTGACACCACTTAGATATGGAGTTATTTACCAGACCCAGAAGTTCTTCAAGAGTTACAGTACAAATTCGCCTCCTGTCCTCAGAGTGCTGCTTTGCTCTGCAGCAAGAGCCAAAATGACACTGAGCATGTTCCACTGTGTGTTGTATCCATGTGCTAAATATTCTAAGAGTAAAAAATTATCTGTCTTCAACTGACAAAATGTGTGACTGTGATAATACACAACTGTCCATCTTGAAGTCTGCTCAGTAGTAAATAAACTCATGTATGATAGGTAAATAGGCATTCAAAATTAAAATATGTACACAAAGAAGGCTTTGAATTCTGAATGCTGTCACACTGCCATAGTTTTTTAGCAAATGAGAAATCCTTTTGCTTTCACACACCTAAATTGAAGTTGATAACAAGTCTTTGCAAAAGTAGGACCTTCAACTTTAAACAGATGATTTATGCTGGTAGATCTGATCCTAGAAGGGTTTGAGTTATGTACCAGAGCACTGAGTTTCGGAGCTGCTCACAAATATGTATCATTTCTAAGTACTCCTAGGAAAAAAATGCCACTTACCACCTTTAAAATTCTTTCAACTTTATCCACAGCAAAGTTGTTTGTGTGGTTACTTTCACTGTTGAATTTCTTCAGGGCCTTTGCAGCAATATCTTTATGTTTCTCACTGACTTCTAAGGCTTCAAGTTTCACAGGACAATCTTTGCACTCTACTAAGTCAGGTGGAACTGTGAAAACAAATAATTTACTAATATTGCTGTGGATATTAATACTCTTGGGAGTGTGCCCCTAGCTTTAATGTGAACTCATAATGAGAAAATTAAATGCAGCGTTTCCTTGGAAGTGAAATACCTGTCCCTCACTCCACAGATATGGGTTTGTCCTATAATGTGAAAAAACCTCAAACCCATGAAAATAAGTATTCTTATGAATCACCTTAGCATCTTACCACCCTAAATGTGCCATCTTTCCAAGTTTACATTTGTTCTGATATTCATTATCATATTTTGGTGGACCGGAATGGTGATATCATCTGACATCAATAAAGTCTGGTTTAGTGGAGTAGGGTAACCTTAATTCTATTACTCATTCTTAACATTCCATTTGAATTATCTAAAATAGGAATTGCAAGCAGATGAATGGATCTGTTACGGTTACCATACACTGGTAGTGTACAGACTTTGGTACTAGGGCTGGTTTGAGGTATGCATTGGCTTACAACGGTGGTTATTTTACCTGGACTTAATGTACAATTAAATCCATATAGTTGAGGTTTCTTCAGCAGATGGTTTGTATATGTGATAATCTTACATTGCCCAAAGTCCTGAGAAAAAAAAAGAATACATGATTATGATGTTATTTTCCCTGGATTTAATTGGATGTAAGCAATCATAGCAATTATATCTCCTTTTAATGTGCAGTACCTCTAAGAATAACAAATGTGGTCATTAATGGAATGTTTGATCAGGTACCACTCAAAATTTGTCTTCAGATAAAATGGGATCTCTCTCTACAAGAGCCTTTATTTTAATTCTCAGTTTGCACGATTGAGTAGACAATGGAAAACTGAACCAGCCTTCTTAATCATCCTGATACTTATTTAGAGTAAGATAATACTAGATGGTAGGGAAAGTTAGAATGCCAGGTTACACAAATCTTTATCAAAAGTGGATGGCTCTTTTCATCCATTCCTTTTTTCCATTTAAAAAAAACAATAAATGCTTTCTCTTCTCTCCTCCTGGCCTTCCTGCTTTGTCCTTTGTCATAGTATCACAACTCTCCTATTTAAATAAAGTTTTTGACTGGGAGTTCTCATCATTGGAGTGCAAGAAGAAAGGACAAGTATTGCTGTATATAATTCATGCACTGACACTACCAATACTTCACTTTGTCATACCACAAATGCTATGACAGAAAACTGAAAAATGTACCACTGGTATTTCTGGCTCATACTATACAATACTAGGAACATGCTTAAAAGTAATTTCTGGTGCCCTTTAGTTTTCAGCAAATTACCCTTAAAACATAAGTTCTGCTACAAGCTGTGGAATGTGGAGTATAGTTCCTTGGAAACAACTAGTTAAGTAAAGCTACGCTTACTTGAAGAGTCAACCCTTTCCCAAGCCTTTAACTTATGATTAACAACTCTAGAATGAGATAGATTTTGGTTTAGAATGAGCCATATTAAAGCCCAGTCTTCACTGAGAGATTTTATGACACAAATTTCTGGGCAGTTCAGGTGAAGATCAAATTAATGAATTATTGGTGTATGAGTCAGTGCAGATGCCATCACTTGCCATTGGATAGGTGTCACTGTATTCACAGGACTCCCAGTGTCTTCTGGATAAAACAGAACATTCCGTTTCCAGCACATCCAAAGTTAGGTAGAGGACTGATGAATTTCCCTGGAAGAGAAGTGCAAGTAAAAACGAGTTTGTAGACAAGAAGTTTGATCTGAAAGAAACTTTTTTTAGATTGATATGTTTAATCTTTAATGAAGCTTCTCCAGTTCTCTGTTAAGGTTTTTCAGAGCTGAGAAGCATAGAAAGGGTTCAGGCTAGAAAGGACCTTTGGAGGTCATCTTGCCCAGCCACTTGCTCAAGGCAAAGCTGTAACTTCAAAGTTTCAACTGCATTCTGTGTATCACCAAGGCAGACATTCCACAACCTCTCTGGGCCATTCTTGTGCTTAACCACTTTCTCCATGATTTTTTTTAGCCTTATATGTAGTCAGAATTTCCCTTCCTGCAACATATAACTGTTGCTCTTATCCTTTTGTTTATAAACTGTGGGAAATGTCTGTTGTTAATCTGATATTCATCAAGTAGGGAAAATGCCAGTGTTAAAAGGTTGCCATTCCCTCTTTCTGATTTTCCCATAGAACATATTGTTCTATTAGGACATCAGTTGTCTAGGCAGCCAATTCTGTATCTACATCCATTTCATATTACCTTAGTGACCAGATACTCTTTTAGAACTTTGCTTCCTGCTCAGTTTATTCGGTTTATGCAACAAAACTCTAATAATCCCAACAAAATCAGAAGCCTTAACTCTGAAACTCTTCTAGTGTGTTCTGTCTCCTGAGCGAATAGGATTAGGACTAAAATTTGAATTTGGATGCCAGTGTAATGGGATGGTGGTGCTAAGAATTTTCTGTGGCCCACAGAAACAGTTTTAGAATGGATTATTTAAACTTTATTCAGCCCTTGTATGGACATTCAGAATAAACAATTATGTATTTTATTTGTCATTTAGATAAAGTCATGCAAAGCCCTCCACTGGGAATCAGTGTCCTCAGGTTTTATGAAGTTCCATACATTCAGGTTCCTTTTTCAGAGTGTTTCTGTATAGATGAGACCTTGTGAAAGAATTGCTGCAGTCTAGTGTAATATTTTCATTGGTGAGAGTCCACCAGTGTCATGTTAAACACTGATTTTGCGATATTTGTGTATCTTAGCATTGTCTCTAATTTTAAAATAAGGCTTAAGTGTCTACATCCAAAAAAGCAGTAGAAAATTCTTTTGTTCATCTGCTCAATAGCTCTTGGGGGAAAAAATGGTCT
The DNA here is from genome assembly GCA_013397775.1 of Eulacestoma nigropectus. NCBI lineage: Eukaryota > Metazoa > Chordata > Aves > Passeriformes > Eulacestoma > Eulacestoma nigropectus. The sequence continues at coordinate 1,416,878 of VZTE01003571.1, forward strand.
TGCATGTGCCTTCTTGGTTGTTTTAAAAGCATTTTGGTCACTACAGTTCTGCACAAGTCCAGAACTGTTCTGTTGTGGATACTTGAGAATCTTATGCTTCTAGAACTCCTGTGTAAACCCAGTAGAGATTTGGCTGGAATTGGCCTGTTTAGGTTTCTGAGGGGGCTGATGTGATAAACTCGATGCACATTATGGCATGGAGAAACAAAAATAATGTTTTGGTATTTTTTAAAAAAATATATACATATTCTTAATGTCATCTTGGCAGTGGAACCAACAAAAGTTCTTGCACAATAGTGTACAGGATCAGTGTGCAGGAGGTCACATCTGGTGGCTTTGGATCTGAGAAGGCACAGAGACCTTACAGGGAGAATTCTTTAGCAGTCAGATAGAAGTGTCTTTTCTGTTCTTGTAGACATCATGTGACAGCTGAAGCTGTGGCCCTGGACTGCAAAGATGGCAAAATTCATTAAGGGTACAAAGCAAAACATAAACATGTTAGTCTAGTGCTTATAGTATTCATCTGGAAGTGTCAATCCGCACTAGTCCATATTCCAAATTATGGTTTATACTTTATATAGTCAATAGTTGCTTAACTGTAGAAACACTGAGATTTTTCTTTTTTAGACTCAACTTTGATTTTTATCATTCATCAGTGCATTTTGCATGTCTTACTGCCTGGTGGTAGCACTTCAGAGGGGTGGCACACGCGTAACTGCATGGCAGCAGCATTCCTCAAGGACAGAAGACTTCAGGGTTTCAATCTCTTAATGCAGAAGAGATCCTTCCTAGATGAAGCTCTTTAACTGCCTGGCTACTGTGTAAAACCCAATGGTACAACTTGGTGCATTCTTGTCTTTGAAAAGCAAAATAATCCATCAGGTTTTTTTTGAAGGTGTACCTGAAGACCTGTGACAACCTGGGATTTGGGTCACTTTCAGAGTCTGTACTTGTCCTTACAGGCAGTACTAAGCAGCTCCATCAAAAACTTGCCTGTTTTTTCTGTTGCCGTACTGAGATTTCTAGGACAGTGCATGTGTGCCTGGATACCAGTTTCATAGTCAAGCAGCTAAAAGCTAGCAGGTGGATTAGTAAATCTGCCTATCTTTGGTCTCTTTTATGTACTAGTTAAAGACATTTTCATTCTTTTGCTTTTTCTGCTATTGATTTGTTTTGGCATTTAGGCAGTCATTGAGAAAGGCTTATGTATCCTCTCTAGGAAACAGAAATAGAAATAGGAAGGAAATAGGAAATGACTGATAGGGATTCTCTATCCAGTCCCTCCCCTGTTTTGCAGAGTAGCAACTCCTTTGACTTCCTCTGCCTTTTTTCCTTTCCACCAGTTTATCCAGCTATCTCTGAAATAAAGATAATAACAAAATACCAATCTTGCAGGATACATTGGTCTAATTAATGTTAGACATTCATGGATTAAAGAAACCTTCTGAATATAAATTTTGAGTATAACATCTGAAACCAGATAGCAGACAGGACAGATTAATTTCCAGAGTTGTACAAATCTGTTCAGAGCATCTCTTATGCAAACATCCTGCAAACCAAGAGAAGAGAGGCCATTTGGCATTGTTTGAAATCAAGCATACGTGCAATAAATCATACACAAATGAATACTGAGGCAGTGTAAATCACAGCTGATTCATTGGATTACATCAACATTGTTCTAGTAAAAGCAATAAACATAAGCTCTTCATGACCTGGCTCATTATTAAAAAATCAGAGTCTTGTGTAAATCAGCCTTTAAGGTGATACTTACTAGATGTAGTTCATGTGCATCAGCAACACGGAATAAACCAAAAACATAGCCATCTCTGCGATGTCTGTTGACCAGATCCAGGGCCACTCCTGCATCTGTTTCAATGGTGTTACAGTCTGCAGGTGTAATACTTGTTTCACTTTGGGCATTAGAGCACTGCAGTAGTGTCAGAAAAAAAGCTGAAGCTAGAAGGAGCATTTTGTTTGCAGTGTTAGGTCACTTGTGCCCATGCCCTGATAAAGCCAGCCTGCTTTTAAATCAGAGCAGCCCACCAAAGTTATAAATGAATACTGAAAGGGCATGGTTTTATATAAATTCAAGTGTCGTGTCAGACAGCCATTACCTTGACCCTGGAATAACATTTGCAAACAGCAAGTAAATGATTATATAGTGATTGAGCAGATTTTGAGGAAAGTAGGCTTTATAACACTCTCTGGACTACTCATCAAAGGGTCTGTTTGTGATTCTTTAAGCAGGCATTGTGCAATGGTGCTTTACCGTGGAAAGTACTTCTAACAGAGTAAGGCTGAGCCTGGCAGTACGAAGGTCCAGTTCATGTGTGCGGATGTTACACAATCTTGGTCTGCTGTTTACTATTAAAACAGTTGAACTGAAAATATGCTGAAATATCTGTGGTCAAATTATGGCTATATCCATATCCCTGTTTTTACAAATCCTTAACTAGCAGGCAACTAGTGAAAGGGAAACAAAGAGTCCACTCAGATGTGGAAAATGGATAGAGCTCAAGGTGCACTGCAAGCTGGTGGTCTGTAGCTGCTGTGTGAGTACCTGCTACTTCTCCAGCTCAAGAAAATTTAGAGCAGATTTCTATCAGCTTTACATCATTTCAGACTGGTAGTCAGAAAGCGACTGACTGGCCTAACACTCATGTGATCTAGGTATGGCAAGAAGTGACATAAAGCTGCCTTCGCATTCTCAACCTGAGCAGTTTTGTGTGCTTTTTGGCTGTGGTAGCCTTCATAGACTTCTTTAGAGAATTGCTGGTAATTTTTCTTTTTGTATTTCATAAAATAATGCAGTACCTAGTAAGATTTATACCTTTCAAGGATATGCCAATATCCTCTCCTAAGCAGAAAGGATGAGATGTCTCATTGTATTCAAAATCTTTTATTCAAGATAGTTTAAGACATTCTTAAAAGGCAGTAATTGCTTGTCAGGGAGTGGCTGAAGATGGAATACAAAATTCAAACACTGAATAAGAAAATACAAAAATGCAAAGTGAGTCCAAAATGACAAGGTCAGACTCAGATGAGGAATTTTCCAAATCCTGGTTGATGTGAAGATTGGATTAGCTTCTCACAGAAAAAGGTGCTGACTGTATAACTGACTTGGGGGCTGGAAGCTAGATGATCTTTAAGGTCCCTTCCAACCCAAACCATTCTATGATTCTATGGCTTGGGTTTACCTGTTTGACCTTGAAGGGGTTGGGGTTTTTTGCTTATTTTTTTGAGAAACCTTCGGAAATACTGGAAATAATCATCCTTAACAATCACCTCATTTCATTAATCTTTATTTTAAAAAATTCCACCTCTTAGCATGTCTGATGTCTAAGAAATCATATTTTAAAATGCATTGAGCTGAAGCAGTAGATTTCATTCATGGTTAGTTCAGGACACACTTAACAGTTCTCTGGTAGTAGATAAGCTAAATGGAGCATCTTACAATGCCAGGGGCACTCAAAACTATCATGAGTGAGCTTAAAATTGTTAAAAATAGTCCTGCCACTAGAAGAGCTTGTGGAACTTGTTGCCACAGGAAGATCTGGATGCAGACACTGTCACTGGGGGCAGAAATTGCTTAGAAAAATCCATGGACAGCAGGTCCTTACATGGATACTGGAAGGACTAAGCAGAAGAGTACCCTTTAAAGTCCCTGGTAACAATGATTCTGGGTGCTGGAAAAGTACAAGGGGAGTGGTTTGCAGAGAGAGGCAGGTCATAAGCTTCTAACCACAATTGTCTTTTGCCACTGGGAGAGATGGATAGTTGGCTGGATGTACTACTGTTCTGATGTAATGGGGTGTTTCTTTTGGTTTGGTTTTATAATATTTCATTATAATTACTCAGAATCTCTTCCAGAAGATGGAGAAAAACCAGTGAAATAAATGTTGTGTAAATAATGAAAGACATTTGAAATATATCTCATCAATTAAAAATAATATTCCAATCGTTTCTGTGTTCCAAACTGCACCCCAATTCATTTATTACAATACTGGTTAATTTTTTTCAAATGGGCAGTGATACTGAAGAAAGGCATTCGATTAGGTGATTTATAACATAATTCCCTCAGCCGTCTGTTGTTTCCAGATTGTTGGTTTTTTCCTCTCCTGTTCTGGATTGTTCATTGTGACACCCGTCATTTTTTAAACCATAGCTGATGTATATTTTATGTATGAAATTGAAACGGTATGAATAAACAGTGGAAAATGTGCAACTCCCGCAAAATTTACTGCAGAAGTAAAGTAAGATTCTGTTCCCACTGTAGAGAGTTTTGTCCTTGATTTCTTTGGAAAAGAAAGATTGGACTCTATTATTAAAGTACAGCATTGACAAAAACTCCAGGCACAGTAAGAGCAGTTAATTAAATATTGTTTGTACTTAAGTCAGGATAATGTATTTTTATCACTTTTCCTTCAGTTTGATATTTTTTTTAAAACTTATTTTGTTTTTATATTTATTACTTGTAAGTTTTGTGTGTTGCTTTAATGAAGCTATCTCTATAAACAGATTGCTGGAAGGAGTAGACATATTTATCCAAACTTCTCTCATGTAGCATATCAAAACCTCATTTATGACTTTTACCAAGACTTGACTTGCAACAGTAAGAGGTGATCCACATTCAAACTTTAGGGTTATGGTAATAAACATCCATCCTAAGCCTCTCCAGAGCACTGGGAGAGCACATCAAAAAGAGGCTTATCTTCCTTACTTGAAAAACAGTGTATGAAATGCTTAATAGATATGACTTTTAACTAGAGGGATGGGAAAAGGAGAGATGACACAAAGGAGATGGTATGCAATAACCAATTCCTCCTTTCCTGAAGTACAGCCATAGCTATTTACAGATATCCCTGGTTTAAGGAGACTGTTCTCTGCCTTCTGCAGGAGTGCTTCATGCCCGGGCTGGTGTCACCGCATGGCACAGCTCGGTCACCTGTGCAGGCAGCAAGGCCTTTCCCATCTCATGCTGTGCTGCTCTGCAGCTGCTCTTGTTCCTGCTCCCAAGCCAGAGCCCAGCTAACACAGACATGTGGCTCCAGTTGCTTAGAGCTGAATTCTGGGCTGGCTTCTCTTTACTTTTTTTCAGTCTGAAATTCTCCAGAGCTTCAGACCTTGGTGGCCTTGATGCAAAAACCAGAAAAGATTTGCACTTCTTGGGATGGCTCTGCACTTAACAGAAATGCCTCCAGGTAGAATGAAAAAATATGTAAATGTGACATGTCTTATTTTTATCTGCTGGGTGTAAACAGGATGCCCCCAATGCAAATGCAATGTTAGACTCATTTGCTTTGGTTATGGTTTTCGGAGCAGCAGCTGCAGCTACAGCTTCCCCTCTCTGCCTGCAACTTATTTTTCTTTACCAGTCACCATGTTTTTATCAAACTTGTAGAAGTTTCATCACCTTGTCTATCAAATCTCATTCAAAGAGACCTTAAGTTCAAAAGCTATTTGGAGGAGACAAACTGTCAAGTGAGCAGGTTGACAATGTAGTTACGGAAGTCTCATTGCTTAGGAGGCATCAAGGACTAATAAAGGGAATAAAAAGGGTGTCAGTATCCCTTATCTTATCCTCAGTGTCTTTGGCTGCAAATTGCTTTTTAGAAAAAAACAGTCTAATAGTAAATTGATGACTGTAAGGATATGTTGAAAAACTGACCTTCTTGCAGAGGGGCTTTAGAGGCTGAGGGAAAAAGTGAGGTTGAGAATTTGATGTTGAGAATGGAATCAGAGGGAGTTCTACATCTCGGAGATGCAGAAGAAAATGCTTAACTATGAAGTGTGTGCAATAGGTAGGTTCTGAAGTCAGACAAATAGAATTTTTATTCAGTTTATTTTATAAAAACCTTGTTTTTAAAACCCATCTTAAAAACTTTGATGTCTCGGTCTTGCTTTTTAAAACCTTCTGTTTCCTTTGAATATTACTGTCCTTTTTTTTTTGCATTCATGGTGCCTCACCTATATTCTGAAGTAAAGGCTTGAAAATATCAGATAAAAAGGTCAACAGTCCTGGAGGTCATTGACTATCATTCATCTGTGCCTGAATAAGAAACATTGTTCATGTGAAATTGGAATGTTTGCTCAAATAAACATCAGACCAGACTTTAGCTGGACGTTGCCCAGATAATAAGTTATTAATGGATGATATAATATCATAAGATCAATAAGTGTTGAAAAACTGTAAAAAAAAAATTGAAAAGTGAATTGGGAATTGTCTGCCCAAATCCATCTGCTTCTCATCTCCAGTGACTGGATGAGGGGCTTCTTTGTGTCACTGGCCTATTTTCTGCTGGACAAGAAGAAGCAGCACTTAACAGTTCAGAGTCCTGGGAGGACTGGAGGGACACAGGGTGTGTTACTGCCCAGCTGCTTTGCTCTCATTGGCTGGAAGCTGAGACCGGGCCAGAAGATGGAGAGGTTCAGCACAGCTTGGGCATGTGTTTAAGAGGATTTGCTGCAGTCCTGTCTCAGAGAGTCACTCTGTGGAGACCAGACTGCCCATGTGGGTGTGCTGGAGGGAGAATGCTGCAGTGCTGGCCCACTCACAGATTGGCATAAAGGTGCTGAATCAGCAGCAGGATTTGAAGTCCTGATGACTAAATGCTACCAGCTGTTAATAATATCAATGCCATATGGGAGTGCTGCAGTATCCAGGTATGTCCTGGGGACAAAGGAAACACAGAAACTATACAGCCTCAGTCTCCTACTTGTAATTCAAGAATTTAATCTAGGACATCAGTACCCGGACTCTATTATGGTAAACACTGGTGGTGGCCCAGGCGACACTGAAACGGGGTATGGACTCTGTGCTGGAGTGGCCACAGCAAATAAAGGAAGTGTTCATGACTCTGCACTGACCACCGGTGCTTTGTTGATCTGTACTGGAGGTGCAGTTACTGCTCAGAAAAACACCCCTTCTGCTGTTTATTTTTAAATCAGAGAAGTCTTTGAACTCAAATCCCAGATCCGAGTTAGGGAAAACATTGATTCAAATGTCATTTCTGAGCCTCATCTGCAGAACAGGCTACACAGTATCGCTCAAAACTGTGGATCCAGATTTTCCGGTGTTCCCTGTAACTCCTCCCTGCTTATGTTCACCCCAACTCCACTCCATTTATCTTCACTCACTGTGGCTGTTCAATTTACTGTTGCAAGGAGCCGTAGTCAAGAAAAAGAACTGAGTGAAATGGGGTATTCTTGGCTGTGACTAGCAGTAAATGAAGCTGATTTCTTCCCCAGTGCTCCTCTGGGGGAAGAATCTGGTTGCGTATGTTGATAAAAGTCTCCATAGTGTCATTAAAGTGATGGAGCCACGGTGAGAATAGAATCAATATGCAAACAGTTAATAAAAAGGACTGTGCAGCAGAAGTGAGAAGTGTGGTGATTAACAGAAAAGAGGGGCAAACCCAGCGTTTTGAAAATCCCTGAAGTGTGACAGGCTGTTGCCCCAGTGCTCTGTTCCCTGACTCAGTAAAGGCAGCCATGGGTGCTCTGAGTGAGGGCAGGGAGCAGTGCCTGGTGTCCCACGTTTTGGCATATGGCAGAACAGTGGTTCCTGTCCAGGGAAGTAGAACACACAGATTGTATTAGAGAAACCTGAGCTGGCAAAGGTGAAACTTCCCAAGGGAAAAACAAGATGCTGTAATTCAATGACTTGATAAAAAAGGGAATGCTGACACAGCCTAGACCTCCTACTGCAATAAGAATTAGTTAGAATTTGAATCTTAGGATTTTTTGAGAATGATCTGATTTTGAAAGTTTTTCTACTCTGAAATGAATGAAACCAAAATATATTGAAATTTCTCATAATGTGGGATTGAAATAGAATTACTTTTGTCTCAGTTGGTATGTTTCACACATCACTTTTTGGCTTATTTTAATCTCTGAAGCAATTAAATTACTTCTTTATATCAAATTTATGTTTGTAAGAGTTTTGCAGACTGAAAAAGCAAACAGAGTTTCTGTGAATATAACTCCACTCAGTATCTCAATATTATTTTGTCATCACTCAAAATAAAATAATACTTTGTATTTTATTTGTAGTAATAAAAGAATACATTTTAATCAACTTGCATAATGCCAGGATACTTGGACAAAACCATAATTTTTTGTTGGAAGGCTCTTTAAATGTAGAAATTATCTGGGTTCTCTAGGGATAATACAGTATCATAAAAGCTTCAGAAACAATAATATTTTATTGATTTTGTTTTGAACAAATGGTTTTACAGATCTGGTGGCAACTAGAAAAAGGCTTTGTGGTCTCATACAAACCGCATAATTATTGCAAATATCAGAGTACTCCTGGCCACAGATGACATTTCTTTCCTATGTTCATTCTTTTTCTTCTTGTCCTCTCATTTATTTATATTTGTTTTTGTCAGTACAATTACTATGTCTGACTTTAGCAAAATCGATTTTTCTTAGCTGCAGGCTGTTGAGTGTCCCTGTGGCTTTTATTATAAAGCAGTTAATATGACCTATCTCAAGAAAGAATTAGGCTGATTTTTTAAATCATTGTTTTTCCTGCACAGCAGCATCAGTAGAGCGTAAGAATCTGAATAGGCTGGACTTGATTCTCCACCAGCCAGGATTATGTGCAGAGATTTCACACATGTCTAGGCTCTTCCACGTGCTTTAAGTGAGGTATGAAGCATTAAGAAAAAAATTATCTTTCTTGAGATCTTCTACAGGAAATAAAAAAAAATAGGCTAAGATTCTCACATTATAATTAAGAAGTTTACCCACAAAATTGCAAAACCTCACTAGCTTTTAATGCTACCCAGTGCTGAAGTGCTGTTCCCCGTTCATGCCCTGTCACAGTGCTGTGACTCTCCGAGGCCCCGAGAGCATCCCGGCTCCACGAGTGTTTGGTGTCGGGTGCCAGGCTCAGCACACCGGGGCTATTCCCTGGTGACCCTGGGGACAGGCTCCGGGCAATGCTGGGGGAAGGCCACGGCCAGGGCTGACACACCCCGCTTCCCTCCGGAGCTGCTTTAAGCGGAGGCTGCAGCATTTGGGCCCCTGCCCGAGCTCCAGCTCCTGCTGCATCGCAGCTCTGTCTGTGCCTGGCCGCAGACGCCGCACATGCAGAGCCAGGCTCAGACCTGCAGCCCTGTGTCCCTCACACTTGTCTGGTCACTGTGAGCTTGCTTGGAGACTGTTGGGCTGTGCCTGACTCTGGCTACCATAACCACACCAGCCCCTGACCATGCCTTGCTAACTCACGTTCATGGCTTGACCTCAGACCTGCCTCACTGCCCCTGAACTTACATGGTGAACTGGCTTCTTCCTACAGCCTGACTTCCATCCCTGAGTGTGCCCTGCTCGCCCCCCTCAGGCACCATGGGACAGACCCCTGCCTTGCCAGCCTGGTTGTCACACTTGGCTCCGTCTCACCATCCCTTGGGGAGAAGGCATCCTGCACTGGGCCCTGACAGACTTTTGCTACCGAGGATATTTTTTTCTCATGTCTTTGGGCTGTCCCAGCCCTGCAAGTACTTTTATGCTCCACAGTTACCTTTCCTTCATGCTTTGTCTGATGGGGGGAATTTGAGAATTAAAAGCCAAATACTTTTGTTGGAAAATGCCTCAGTTAAATTTCTTTTCCCAATCTGTTCTTGTGCTTTCATAAAACTGAGAATGTCAAAGATGAAGACTGTAATAAACAATTTATTTATTTGAAGATGTTACACAAACTGAAAACCATGTTGCCATTTTGGCTGGTATTTTGTTGCAGATAGTTGAGGTGCTTGGATGCTGGCTAGACTGTGGTAGGCTTTCTAGTTATCAAAGGATGGAGGATGGCATCCATCTGCTTTGCTTCTCCTGGACATGAATCTGATAGAGAAGGTTCTTCAGGAAAAGGGAGCATAACTGGTCCAGTGACTGGTTTGGTCAGGTCTGGTTTGTTTACTTGAGTCTTTTCTCCATCAAGACTGGGTGCAGATCCTACAGCCTTAGGTGGAACTGGCTTTCTGTCTTTATGTTTGTTTTGACTTTCTAGTAGACTATGGAAAGTGATGTCCTCATTTGAAGGAGGTAGAATTTTAACCCAGCCCACTGTTTTTTCCAGATGTGGAGAGAAAGGACTGGCATCTGAAGGGGAAGCCTGTTGATCCTGCCTGGGTTTTCCAGGTGTCTGATTAGCTTCCTGGTTTTCCTCTTCAGTGGCAGGATCCTGAATAACAAGGAATAAGCATTATCTAAATTGAAGCAATTCCAAATTCCTTCAGATATGAAGATTACCCTTCACACTAAGAACTGCTGCATCTCTAGTCCTCCAAGACCAGCTACAGAACAGAAGCTCAAAGGATCAATGGATGTAACTACTTCCTGTGCCAGGGGAGATGGGTGCATGAAACTTGGGTAATTACAGTAATATCCCCTTGCATTCCATTTGTGATTTACAATTTCATTGTAAAGCATTCTGAACATATTCTGCATTACTGTCTCTATATCCACTCTATTGCATTTTTATCCACCCAACAACAGTCTGTTTTATCACAAGAGAGATTTCTTCCTGATCTGGCCTTATCACTTTCTTGAAGCACATGTCTTTGTGAATAAGAAAACTTAAAAATGGCTAGGCTTTCAAAAGTTCAATACTTGTTTTGTAAAGGAGTATTACTCTTGCAATATTAAGATTAGATTAAGAAATACCTGCTGACTGTAGATTTCACAGGATATTGTGACAAACTGTTCCGTGTGACTGTTTACTACAGAGCCTTTGCAGAAACCGATTTGCTGTAAGAAGAAAATACAAGCATTTTTTCACATGGAGCACTGATACTAAGCTCCTATCTTGTAAAGTAAGTGATAATGAAAGGCTGAATAGTTATAGCTTCTAAGTGTATTTGTAGGGATAAACAGCTTGGGCAAACTTTTATTTTGGGATTGGCAACCTTACAAAGGCAGGCAGCGTTTTGATAAAAGCCTTGTGTTTGCAAAGGAGGGTTAGGTAACACAATAGCAAAAATAAGCTGGCTGCTTAAGGCCAAACTACAACAGCTTGCTTAAGTTCTCCTGCAGGAGAATATCCCTATGCAGGCAAGTTGTGTATGGAACATAATATAATTTTCCACACAGAACCAATTTCACGCCATACTAGTGAAAGAAACTGTGAAAAAAAAAAGCTGTTTCTAGTAGTTGTGTTTGTACTGGCCTGTAGGTATCACGGCTTGGATCTCATTTAAGATGAGGCTTGAAATGATATGTCTTGACAACATGCCCGTTTAGTCTTCCAGTTTCTCCTACAATTTTTTCCTTGGTTCCTAAATGTTTTCCTTAGCTGACCTGATCTTAGTACGAATATACTGTTTATGCATTGTTTGTGATTTATTCTCTATATCTGTTTCCTTGGAGGAAATCCTTAAGATTCATTCAGTTTTGTAAGGTGATGGCTACTCCGCCTTTTTCTGGATGGTATTTTTTTTGTTTCTTTGCTTATGGACTTCCTGTAAGAATTCAGAACCTTTGCTGAAATGTTACTCTATTCTAAAGCAGTCTGTAGATTTGCAAGACAGTATACAGCTACAATCCATAAAAAGATGACTGTGGGTTTTGGTTCTTGTCTGCAAAGAGCCAAGGAGATAAATACTAAATATTTGCTGAGGAATCGTAGAATCTGGAAAACTGGTGTTTATACAAGGAAAAGTACTTACAGCTACTTGCAGTGGAAGTGGCTCACACATGGAGATGTCAGCAACCGTGTCATTTTTGGAGCAAGATGTCTCCTGAATTAAAAACTCTACAAAATATGCGGGACCAACGACCCACTGTAAATGAGAGGACAGTGGCAATTAGAACTTACACATGTGTCAGGAAGACTAAAGAATTTTACTGACCTTGAAATAGATGAAAAGCTAAGCTTCCTGCAGAAAATCTTAAAAAAAAAAAAAAAAAAAATCTTAGCAGGAAAAGCTTCCTGCTGAGTCTGGAAGGAACAGGTGATACTTGGGGCATTACTGTTAGTTGTGTTACAGTGAATGTTTGTTTGCCAGGGCTGCTTTATTGCCTGTCATTTTTTTACTTCTTATATATGCACAATCTTAGTAACTCATGGATTGGCATAGTGGAAATGAGTTTAGATTTTGTCATAAGCTAGCATCCATGTAGAACTACATAGCCAAAGACCCTCTTCAGTGTCTTGTTGACAATTTCTGGTTGTTTTAATGAACAGGATCGTTTTACTATTTCTGAAGTTTGGCTTAGAAAATGCAAGTGATTAAATAGTATATTGTAGTCATATCTAATGGTTTGAGACAAAGAAGAAAAACCATTTTGCTATCTACACATACTAAATTTTAGAGTGACTAGATAATACTGTGGTAAACAAAGAGGACTTGGCCATGAGATCATGAGCTCTCTGTTAGTCTAAAATTAGTTTTAAACCATGCTTAGACTCATTCAGTGAATTACAGGTATGTGTTGGAAGGTATGACTGTGCTTTATTAAATACTTTCTATTAGGGAGTTGCAAATTCACGGTGGTAGAAGAAGAAAGAGTTAACAGTGAAGCTTTCCTGAACTTTGGAAGCAAGTCTGTGTCTTGACTTTTGCATAAAGCCCTTCTTTTTGCAAGAAATGGAATCAGAGTCTTGGATCAAGAAGATCAGGAGAATTCTGCATAGAAGGATTCTATGCACTATACAGATACAAAATCAAAATAACCTCTAAGACAAAAAAAATTGTAGTCTGGGTGTTCCATATTTCTTGAGGGCTAAAACAAGTCAGCCTACCTGCATTGAAGCTCTTGTGACATTGAGGACAGAGAAGTAATGAGTTTGTTCACTCTCTGCATTGAACTTGGCAAGACTTCGAACAGCAGCCTCCAAGTATTCGGGCTTAGTTGGAGAATCATCAGCCGGGCAGTCAGGACATATTGACCAAATATATCTGCGTGGAACTTTTTATTCAAACAAAGCAATGTCATTAGAGAAGGCATAACCATAAAAGCATGTTGATAGTGCAGGTCACTGTAAGTGCATCTATGCCCCCAACCCTGCCCACTTGTCCTCCATTCCCCTGAAGTAACAATATGTAGTTTGCACCCCTCAATAATTTTGACTCTTTATGTATTTGCAGACCCATAAAAATGTTGCAGTGGAGGCAGACACTGAAGAAAAAAGTTCAACCTATTGACAGTGGGCTTGCTGTTTTTCCTTGCCTTTCACAAACCCATAAAAATGTTTTTTGGTTCAGAGGGTAAAAGCCCATGCAGAGGCTCTGCTGAGTGTCCAGAGGTTAAAACAGTTATTACTGAACTCTTTTGGGCTGCAGGACCTCCCTGGCCTTATGATCACTGACTTGAGAAAATCAGGGCAGTTGAAGCTAATGGAGATACTGCAGTGTCATAATTACATTTAAAATTGAAAGTAATGCTGTTTGGCAAAGATTTTTTCCAGTTCTCTTATAAAGAGTATGTTAAAGACATACCTGGTTGTAAAGTGCACTCATAAGTATTCAGATGAGCAATATTTCTTGCCTGATTAATGTAGATAATTGCTTTGCATTGACCGTAAACCTAAAACAATATAAACATTTAGAAACAATTAAAATTGCACCCTTTACACTGATCATCTAGTGCCTAGACAGGAGTGGTTCATTTTCTTCTTGCAATCATGGAATTCTTTTCAAGACAAAAGTTTTGTTAATACTCAAATGACAATGAGGCACATTTCTAAGCATCTCCTTTAGAAATAAAAGGCCAGCTCATCCCCTGGTGTGATTCTGAGCTATACAGATGCAGTGCTGGTCTGCATGGTGGCCTGCCCAAGGCCACTCTTCTGGCAGCTGAGAAGTGCCCAAGTGTCTCAGAGTGCTCCTGAGTCTATATTCTGGGATGGGTCTATGACTGGAACCCAGAAAGTTTAAACCCAGAGATCAGTTCAGAGTGGATCCAGTCACCTGTCTTCCACCTTCCCCTTTTTCCCTCAAATCATAGGGAGAGTGGTAGGAAGGACCATAAATCAGTTTTGTGGCACAGTAGGGTCACCCCTGCACACAAAACACTCCAACTTTATGGCAGAAAAAATATACTGGCCTATTAATGTCCATTGTGCCTTTATATTTAGGAGTTGAAAGTATATTCTCTGAGAGCTTCTTAGACATTCCTACATGTGTGACCAAGGCCTCTGGACATGCATTTCTTGGCTTCACTGAAGCCATATCGACCATATAGGCTTTGTGACCTTTTTCTGCTGAAAACACTCTAATAGAAGTGAGCAGAATTTTTTTTGTTGGTTTTTTTTGTTTGTTTGTTTTGTTGGGTTTTTTTTTTGTTGTTGTTGTTGTTTTTTTTTGTTTTCCATTGAAAAGTTAGAATTGATTGACCTTAGAAGCAGTCTAGGACAATTTAATCATAACTTCCTTTTTTTTTTTCATATGAAACTTGTTTCTTGTCATTCTTCATTTTCTAAGGGTTTTTTTCACTTGTTCAGAATAGTTTTGGTCACTTGTAGCAACAGTCTTCAATCACTTTCTGTCTTTGCAGCTTATCTTGCTGAGCTTTCCTTTTTCTCCTATTTCAGTGCAATTTTTGCGAAGTTGTCAGAATAAAAGTGGAATTAAACTAAACCAAAAATCACATGTTATATAAAAGTGTGTTTCTTTTATTCCCTGCTTGACAGGCTGTATTTAAAATAAACTCTTACAGGGTTGCTATAAAAAGTAAACCATTATTCTAAATTTCCTAGCATGGCTATTTAGTTTGGTCTGTTTATTAGCTCTGATCAAAAACCTTCTTCTAATTCTCACTTTTTAAAATAAATCTTACCAGTCTATAAACTGATTAGAAGGTACAGAGTAAAATTGTCTATATTATAAAATGGGATTTGATTTTTTTCTAAGCTTTGTTGCCCACTAAAAATGCAAGTGTAGGGATTTTGCTGTCATCAGTAGTACCTGAATAAGTCATCCTATGTGAGATTAAAAAGAAAAATAAAATCCTTACAGTTGAATGAGCAGGTCTGAGGCTACAGTTCTTCCATAACTTTTTGCTGAGTACATGGCATTTGGTATCTACTACATCCAAGATGAGATAGAAGACAGAACCAGCAATCTCCTGAAAACAAGAAACAAAAAGGTCACATCCCAGTTTTGTATCAAACAAAGTAGGGACACATAAAGAGGAGAGATGGAGAAATGGAAAACACACAGGTGGAATGCAGAGATATCCTGAAACCTGAACACTCTCTGTGACAAAAGTGGCAAATCAGGTGAAATTCAGGCCCTGTTAGAACAAGCTTAGTCAGGCAGCTAGCCAGCTTTACGTAAAGAACACTTTTGGTCAGTTTTATCCTTCTGATTCTGGTACCAACCAGAACTCAAGAATAAAGACTAAACATGTTGATGTTTTCATTGTCAACTTCCATTATCAGATTTGAAAGGTAGGTTATTTTGCCTGAAAGAAGAATGAGATGATAAATACCACAACTAATAAAAAACTGCTAACATGGAAAATTCCCAGTAGGCATTAGAAAGAGAAATATCTTATTTCTTAGGGCAGTGTCTTCTTCAAGTGTGGATGCTTTGCACTTTCTGTAAAGAGGCAAAGGCTGCATTGATGCAGAAGCTTAAATATTCTCTCAGCTATTAGAGAGTGCTGTGAGAGACCTTGCAGAGTCGCATGGATGTCTCAGACTCACTTAAAGCTTCAGTCCAGTGCTTGAGTTCTGACCTGTGCGTAAGTCCAGAGATCTTTATTCAGTTCACTGCAGCACAGGGTGCACCAAGCTGTTCAGGCTCAGCTTTTGGGCAAACATCTTTCCAGGCAAGAGGTACAAGGAAGGACTGAAAGTACAGCTCTGTATGTCTAGTGCTCACATCATGTAGTGCAGGAAGATGAGATGCTGCATGGTGCAACTCCTCATTCTGCTTCCACTGTAGATACGAGTAGGCACCTTTCCGGCATATTTATCAAGGATACAGCTTAGTTGGATCATGTTTTATTTATATCTTTAGTGGAAAGCTGGAAAGAGGGCAGCTGTCATTTATACATCCTCAAGAACTTAGATGTGAGCGTTAGCTGCGTGTTTAGACTGAAGTTATGTCTTTGCGGAAGGGGGAGGAAAACCAAAATTGAATGAGAGCAGTATTCATTCATCCCTGCCTGATTTCATTGGTTTGTGGAGAAAACATTAAATGGGGCAGCAGTCTTGTGGAAGTCTGGGGCCGGTATCTGTATCATTTTGGCTTTCATTTTGGTTTCTGTTTAACAGTGACTAAATACCTGTCAATAGGGCTTATAAAGCTGGAGTTGTGCTGGCTTTTTTGTTTTTATACTGCTTAGAAAACCACTAAGTGGTATCTGCTCTGGAGTTCTGAGAAGATGGAGTGATACAAACTACTCTGATCACACCCTATAGAGATCTGTGGCATGGTGATTTTATGTGAGCTCTACCATATATACTAGTAATACTAAACTCTTTAAATATGAGATGGCAAAACTAATAGAAAATAAACATAAAGAATGGTTAAATTGTTTTGTTATCTTTGTCTCTTAGTTCTATTCTTACATACACAACTTCCCATGCTTTCTATGATTTTTTTGTCTTTTCATATAGTCTTCTTTACCCTAAGTGTTCTCTAAAGTGATCTGGTAATGCCTTGCACTGAGCTCTCAGGGCTTGCTTACACTAATCCTGAGGTTTAATTATAAGTGTCACTTTGGAAGCCGTGAAACAATCAAAAGCTATTTTGACAAAGAGTGACGCTGAGGTGCAGCAGTGCTGTTTGTGCAGTGGCATGGCAGTATCCCCACACCTGGCTGCAGAGATCCTTCTGTGGAAGGAACTAATCATAATTTTCTGTTTACATACATGATATCTAAATACCATGATGATACGTCTCTTTAATATGGTAGCTAATATAGCTTAAATCAGTAAGCACAAAGTAAGACCTATCAAAGAGTAATTGCTATTTGCTAAAAATGTGGTTTTGAGTAGTGCCGCATTTGGTACAAGTTTGTAGCTTTAAATATAACTTCTACAAGAAAAAAGCCATCACTAAGGCTATCCACATGAAGAAGAAATAGCCAAGAAAAATGTGTATCTTTAAGGAGTCCCATATTTGGAATTGGTGACTTGATCTTTCAAGCTGGTTGTTAAGGTATTCTGGAGGCAAAAGCACACACATACCTCATTAAAGAAATGTTTTATAATCAAATGTGTTTGGTGTTAGATGGGTTTCCTCAGCTAAATCATGAATATTGATTATAAAGCTTGGTGATCTTAGAAACCCTAAATGCAACCAGAGCACACTGAACTGTATTTCTTGTTGCCTATAGCTCTCTTGTATAATACCAGCTCTAATAAGCAGATGAAGTTATTATAAAATCTACACATCTTTTGGTCTACCTGCTTCTGTATGTATCGTCCACCACTGGGGAATGGATAATTTGGGGCTTATTCAGAGCTCAGCAGATCACTGAAGGTTTAATCATCCTTATTTTAATTTTCATTAAAAGACCATTATGCAAAGGCCTTTTGATATCTGCTTAGTATTGAATAAAATGTTGTATATCTTTTCTGCATTGCCAAAAGATGCCTTCCTCAGCACTGCTGATGCTAGGCTGCAATGTGTGCTGGGCAGTCTGGGAACCAGAGGAGATGTGGCAGCAGGGTGACCTGGTGCAAGGGAAAGAAATGAAATATTTTGGCATGTTTTGTAATTTTGGTTAAGTGCCTGTCAGTGAAGCTAATCATGAGTATCTTGTATGAAAGCAAGCTCTGTCCTACTTGCATATAAGTTAACAGCAGATGGCTCATTAGTTTCAATTAGAGCAAAGCTGAACCACAGGTTGCTTAAGGGCAGATTTGAATTTGAAGTAACTTTGAAAATGTTTTTATCCTCAGCACTGCTTAAGAAAGTGAGAGGAAGGACCACTGACTGGTGTGGGGAAAAAAACTTCCTAATTTTTTTGAGAGGACTGGAAGATGGCATAAGGTGGTAACTGTCCATGAACCCCCTTGACATTGCTGACTGCTCCTTATGTACTCAATCCCAGCAGCAGCAACAATGGAACAAAGAGCTTAGAATGTCTAGTTTGTTATTGCAATGTCATGAAACACCTTATTTACAGGATACAAATATTAGCTTAAAAAAAAACCAAAACAAAACACCAAAACAAAACAAAAAAGTAAATAAGTAAATTAACCCCCCAGATGAAAAAAGTATGCTTTCTCTAAAGCAATAAGTTAGGTCTTTAGGAAATTGAGTGACAGACAAATCACAACCAAGGACCAAAATTCTCCTGTACTGAGATATCTTTTATCTTTGGCACAGGTGAAGGGAGAAGACTAGGTAGGGAGATGACTGAGGTGGTTTACAGCATGTCTGCACCCACCATGCTGCAATCTAGGGTGGTCATAGGAGGCTCTAATTATTGTCAATAGGAAATAGCCCAAGGAAGGGGGTCTGAGTACCTAACTCCATAAATAGCCCCAGGAAGGGGTCTGAGCACCTAACTCTGTGAGTGGTGATATAGATTCTGGGCCAGCTCACATGCATAGTGGAAAAATTCTGAAGAGACCTGATCCAGTTGCTTAGTGGGCACATTCTGTCACCTGAGCAAGGCAATATAGAGAACATAGTGCAAAGCACAGCAGAGCATCTTTAGCTGTGAGATCTCGGGTTGCTGGAGTCCACAGTGTGTCTGCAGGAACCATGTCATTGCAAGAGCAGCAGGAAGAAGTCATATCCTTGCCAGTACAGATCTTTAAGCATCTGGCAACGAGCCTAATTTTCTTTAGAGTTCAGAACCCAGCCTTTCAGGTAAGCTTATGGGAAGCAAGCAGCCATTGCAGGGAATGTTAGCAGCAGGCTTCCATAGTGCCTAATCTGCTGCAGGCCCTTGTGAATTCATTTCAGGCTCTCCCTAGTTAGTGCCAGTAGATTCAGTTATTGTAAGACAGAATAGTCATAAATTAGGCACACACAGAGAAATACGATACTTGAGGAAATGTGAGTGATATTCTATAGGTATTTCCAGTGTATTTTTTGCCCTTGAACTGGTTTCAGATTTCTTCTGGAGAATGAGTCATCTTTTAGAGGTCTGTAAAGGAATTCCTTGGTCCCAAGCAGGATGTGTTTACACCTGTTAGTGCTCATATCTTTTGTGCAGAACACACGATGACTTACTAGCCTTTGCACTCCAACTGCTCAAGGCAGTGGGAGGAAGGTGTAAAATGAAATTAAATCAGAGCAGTGGTGTTTCATATCAAATTGGAACTGATGCCTGGAGCTATTCCAAGGGCAGGCAGCAGAGAGTCATGACTGAGATTTGCTCTCTAATTGCCCGTAGTGTGATGAAATTGTTTCTAGTCTGTGCATAAAGTTGACATGGCCTCTGGAGTCCTGTGAATAGAACTTTGCATTTGCCTTTTGAAATATTTCTTCATTCAAATAGATATTTCTAAGAAACAGACACAGGGAGAAACACATATTGAGCAAGAGGTTGACTTACCTGAGGTTGTTCTTGGGCGCTGACAATTCTGTAGAGGCTGAGTACGTAGCCTTCTTCTCGGTCAGCATTGATCTGGCGGAGAGCCAAGTCTGCAGCCTCCTCTACTGCAGCGTCATTGCAGTGGGGGGAGAGCAGTGCAGCCCCTGCTCCTCGGGCTGGAGGGGCAGCAGTGCACGAGCAAAGCACCTGGGTGCCAAAGAGCATCCAAACAAGCCAAACCATTCTGCTTAGAGAGCCAGTGCTGCAGATCAAGTTGGTCAGTCAGGATGGAGGGGCTGAGACCTGAGTGAGATCACAGACTTTTATAGTGGAGCCGTGTCTCTTTATAAACTTGTGCCCTCTTTTTATTACATACTGACCATCACCTTTAAACCTACAGCTGCAACAGTAAATACTAAGTCAATGATTACAAGGTTTTACAGAAGTGCTGTTGCTCCCTCTGAGACCACTTTTTCCTCCTGGCTTTCCATCTCTAATTTGGACTTCACTGGGCAGATAATGCAATTTTGACCTCATGGCAAGGGATAAGAATACACACACAAAGCTGCTTCCTTAAGAAACCAAATTTGCTTGAATAAACCTATATGCAGAACAGGTCTGGCTCCAGTTCTGCTCTGTCAGTGATCCAGTTCTTCTTCCAAATAAAACAATGACACAGGTCTCATTAATTTGAACAGGAAATGGATAAATGCCGTAAGGTTGACCGATTTTGCAGTTTGTATTTGTTAAATGCCAGTTGTAAACAAATATATTGACTCTATTATATGCAGTCTGTTTGGTTGTGATAGAGAGCTCAGTTTGGATTCATTCTGTGAGTATTTCTACTCATCTGGATACCTACAGCTGAATGCTACCCCTTAGCCCTGGAGGCACTGAGACTCCCAGAGAAACTTTAGTTTGAAATTATAGCAGTGTGCCTTGTGAAAAACCTGTCAGGGACTCCATGCTGGAGACAAGGGGAAATAAATTTACAAGTAGCTCCTACCTTGAAGATCTGGAGAAGTGACAGTGACCATTACTTGGGGAGAATCCCAATGAATGTCACTGGTTTTCTACTAAGGGGCAATTCTGCATTTCATCTTGAAGGATGGCAGAAACTGGGTTACCATTTCTCTGGCTCTTATTTTTTGTCATGGGACTCTGTGATTGTAGCTTTCTGTTGGAGGACACCAAGTACCTTTAGGTTTGAAAGTTATGTTGAATGAGGAAGAAAAAGTGCAAGTGAAGGGCATAATTGTCTCTTCAATACTACTGTAATGTTTGGGGTAGTTAAAAATATTGTCACTTTTTTTACCAGCTGTGTAAAGGATCTTAGCCCAGAAGAGTTTAAAGCATCTGGGAGACAGCAGAATGTGTCCCAGGGAATGTCCATAGAAAGCTGGGATTATACATACAGCCAGAAGACCTGAAACAGCACTGGAGCTGAAACTCTTCTAAGAAGACTTTGTTTGGTGGCAGAGGTGCAACACTGATAGCAGGGCAGAAGGGGCACATGGCTGCTTGAATGAGCCCCTCGTGTCGGGTGAGGGATAGTGTACGGACTCTATCCCGGAGGGCAGGGATACAAGGGGTGAATGTTGGAAACACTGCTGTAGCCATAGTACAGGAACCGCAGAAGCAGCAATGCAGACTTGCTCACATTGTTCCTTGTGCCTGGGGATGCTTCCCCTGCGGCTAAAGGATAATAACTCATTTTCTTTATCCTTACAGTGCGTGGCTTTTCTATGGAGATGGGTGCCAGTTAGTACTGGCTGTGTCGGTGCTTCTTATAATAGGGAATTGTTATATCCCTGACTCTGTTCTTTGTACTCTTCCTCTGCCTGGGAAGGAAAAATTTCTCTGTTGAAGTAGCTGACCTCAAAACATGGACACAGCTGGGAAATCCGAGCATGTCCAGGCAAAGCAGCAAAGTACATATGCTGTTGCAAAACAGAATTTGAAAAAGCTGAAAAACATTGTCAGCCAGCAATGCAGACCTGGCAAAACTCTTCATGCTGCATTTCAAGGGAGGAGGCACTTGTATTTTATATACCACCATTTCATATCTCTCATTGCCCAGAGAATCGATTGTTAAATACTGAATCTGTTACTAAGGCCCAGGTGCATGAAAATAGGGCTATACCGGTGGGAGACAAAGTGATTGCTTCAAAGCAACCACTTTGGAAAACAGATCTGTAAGGGGGCACGATGTGTCCTTAAGAGGAACACTCTTAAGGAACTCTCATAAGGAGAAAGAAGATGAAGTGCAGCTACCAAAGTGGAATGCACAGAGAAAATATTTTTTCTTCCTGTTTTAGAAAACAAGAGAGTGGTTACACCAGGTGTAGGAGAACATCTGTGAAGTATGGAGCCTGCAGATGTTTCTGCTACGTATCTTTGCTTTGTGTGGTTGGAAAAGGCAACAAGAAAATGCAGCATTTCTGGATTTCAGAGATCCCCAGGGGCAGGGATCCCTTCTATAAACATATTGTTTCTGCCATTAGGAAATTTTCTAAGCCTGGAAAACACCCTCTCTTCTATAACGTAGTTCCTATTTCGCTATATACAAGACAATTTCTGTGGTTTAGTTATGGTGATTCCTTGTTTTGAAAAATCTCGCTTATCTGGTGTTACAGTGATGCAAAATGTAAGAGTTGCTGTTTCATTAAATCTTGTATTGTGTCTCGTGCAGTGAGATGGGAAGACCACCTATCGTACTGCATTAATAGTAATTAGTACTAGCACTTTTTGAAGGAATGGCTGCATGCAGGATATACTGGAGTCACTGCTCTACAGAGAAGCAAAAACTCCCTGAGCCACTGACTGGCTGTGGCTGGTGCAATTGCCCACAACATGCTTCCTGCAAAACTCAGCATTTGCTTGAAATGTGAGAGCAGCTACCTTCACAGGCAGAGCTTGCCCTCAGTGTGCTGCCATCACATTAGACCATGGTTTATAGAGTCTAGGCTGATTTGCCTTTTCTTTACACACCCAGCTGAAGCCCTGGTGCAAGTGCCAATGGCTTTTCCCTTCCCCATTGACACACCAGAGCAGAACCTTTCTGTATCGTGAGCTGTTGCATTATCACCAAGAGCAAATGTTAGTTGTGTTGCTTACTGAGTACTGGAGGGTTGTAACTAGGAGAACAGGACAGGTTATTTGAAACAGTTCAGAAATTACATGTGTTCTGCAATTTTTTGCTGCCTGCATGATAATTATCTTGTAGCAAGTGCTGTTCCTGGTTAAAGATTCATGACTGTCTTTGAGACTGCTCCCCAGGGCCTGCAGAATTCCAGTCTGGCTGACAGTAAAGATCCTTCTGGCCCCAGCTTCTTATTAATTCTCTACCTAGAATAGATTCTGCCTCTAACATGTGCCAGAAATTCAGGAAAGATTTGACTGCTAGGACAATGGTAAATTGCCATCACTGTCTGGGTCCTGTTATATGAGATACATGTCTGTCGTATATTTTTTATTCCCTTGAATTGGCATTTCCTCATATGCACACAGACCATGCAGGACCCCATGATTGTACTGCACCTGTGTGTCTGCTGGAAGACAGACAATACACATGGATTTGGCTGCAGAGATTGATGCTTTCAGCTGGCCAGCAATGAGTGTGTCCTGATTCTCTGTTCTTTTCGTAGACACGGATGCTCTCACACCATGTCCAAAAGTTTTGAGGTACTCTTGGTGGATATCAAAAGTAGGTACACGCTAGGAAACATTACAGGTGGAAGGGAAAAATACATTTTTCCTGCCACTTCTTTAGTATTATTGGTGTGTGATCAAAAGAGAGGACTGACCTGATTTTCTGCAGTGCTCAGCACCCACACATCCCAGTGAAGCTGATGAGAAGTGCAGGAGCTTAGTGTTTTTGAAATCAAGCCCAGAATATGACTCATAATGCTGTGAAGGAGATACTTGACAACTAAATGAAAATATATACAGATAGAAGGTAGCAAAGCACTGAACATTTTATTGTGAACTAACCTTTCGCGTGGTGTTTCTATCACAAAGCTACAACTGTTGTATAGCTCTTACAACAGTTTCATTGAAACAATATTATCTTGTATTTTAGCTAGAGAATCCCTGTATGTAAAGTAAACTACTGCTGTATGTTGTAATCATCTATATTTTGGAGCAGGCCTTTGCAAGACCCTGACCACGGCTCTGCTCTCTGGAGGGTAAAACTCATTTGGGCTCAGAGTCAAGTGTTCTCACCTATTTGTACTCGATGTTGTGGTCTGTGTGTTGCTGCTGCTGCACTGATCCTTCAGTTTGGCTGCATTGCATGTCTGAAACACAACCTAGATATCGAAATGGCGAATCTTCCCAGGGCAGGGAGGAGGAAGAGGCACAAAGCCAACTGGGCGAGGTACTTTGTCATGCTGAGCAACTGCTCTCTTTGTTACTGATTTTGCTGAGAGCATGGAACGTAAAATTTCTGAAGAGCTGGATTCAGATGCAACAGGGTTATTGTGGGAAAGCCCAAGATTATGGTTTGTGAAGCCTACAGCACTGGGCACCAGTCCTGCTGATGTGTCTTGACCTGGATGAGCATAGGTAACTCCAGGCTGGAAAAGAAAACAGTTCATGTTGGTTTTCAGTGATTTGGGGCTTGTGACATACAGGTCATTTATACCTTAACGAGGTACCCTGCTCCTAACTAGCTATAGGCCTGCAATCCAGGTTCAAATGTTCCTGACCATCACAGAAGCCTAATTTGTGCTTTTGAACACATGCATAGGAACCCAGGAACACATTTTTTATAGTTAGTGAATCATTAGGACCAAATTCTGTGCTGTATGAACTTTCAGGGCCACCCACACAGCTGGCGAAACATTCAAGACCAGCTGTCTCATTTTCTCTTTCATATACCTCTTAGACAGCTAATTACTATTGAGTTACCAAGAGCTGTTGTCCTTAGGAAGTATTCAACCACCACCTAGTCCTTCTGAGACCAAATGTAGGCTAAAATACCTGGAAAGTACTCGGGTCAAGTGCATGTTTCCCTCCCCTTGCTACAGCAGTGCAGGACAAGGTCCCTGAATTCAGTCACATCTAAGGACTAAAAACCTCCGGCCTCACAATGCTGATTTCTGTTTTACATTTATCTGCCCCATCCCTCTAGTTGAGCAGAGTTTGGTTCCCTTTGCCCTGCTAGGCATGTGAATCTCCCAGATGGTCAGGAGGACAAATTGTGTCAAGCATGGATGGCAGACGTGACATAATTCCCAGCACAGAAGTCCATAGGATAATCAGGAGCTACCTTACCTTGGCTTTTAGGATACAAAGTTAAACTCAAGTTATCACAGATAGCTAATGCAGTCTACAGTGAAAGAAGTAAACTCAAGATGATGGCTTGTAACAGCACCAGTCAGCTAGGAGACCCTGGAAAGCAAGGGAATAGGTGGAGCTGGTACCTGATGTCCATACAACTGGCAGTCCACCTGAAGGTCTTGTGAGGGACGTTTTACCATCACTGCTGTGCAGAAACCAAAATTCTGGCAAAGCAGAACACAGTCAAGAGAAATAGTTAGAAAATAGGGGGGGGCTGCATTACAATTTTTAATTTCAGCACATTTAGAAATGGCTACTTGTTCTCCTGTTTTATCTGAGCACTAAAGTGCTTGCTTTTTAGCCTGCTGGTATCGAAAGCCAAGCTCTTTAAATGCATAAGCAGAAAATAAATGAAACTCCTGTATTCTTCTAGAGTCAGATCCTTTGTGTGTCTGGATATGAGGGAGGGAAAGAATATATAAGAATCTAGGTAAAAAGCTCCCAGCCTCTAAAACTGCCTAGGACTCAGTTTCATCAGAAACAGAAGAATTTTAACATGGTTAAAGTATACAGTATAATTCTCCAGAGCCTATATATCAGAACAAAGCACACTGAGAGCACTGGAATTGTAGGAGGATGAAACAGTCTTTTTTTTTTTTTTTAATGTGACTGTGTACTGTCCAGTACAAAGAGCCTGATTGTCTCAGGTGCTCATTTTAAGAAGAGTAAACAATAATATATATTCTGTTGATTAAAAATATTCTGTCTCTGGTCCTCAAGCCTTTTTCAAATATACTCAAATCCATTAGAATTCAGTCCAGATACCTCAGAGAGAAGAGAAAGGGGTGATATAGCTTTAGGAATGAAATATTAAAAAGCATATCATGATGGTACACATCTCTTGCACTTTGATCCCCACAGGGGTCTATTCGTGCTCTAGTGCAAGCATATCTCAGCATGATGCTGCTTTTCTAGCTCAGAGCTGGGGAGATTGGGGCTGATGTGCTGCCATACTCACAGACTGATCCTTGGGCAGCAGCTGACAAGCCCCCACATTGGCTTTAGCTTCTTCTGCAGAGCAGTTCGTGGCACCCACAGCAAACTCAGCAACAACAGTGTGCACTGGGTGATACTGATAAAACAGGAAAATTTTTTAACTGACTTTGCACTTGGAAACTGCAGAGCTGCTGAGAAAAGATAAAAGCAAATGTTGTGGCTTCATCTCCCACTGGAGTGAAAGGGAATCCTGTGGCTAAAATGACACATAATAGTTAGGAAATTAGGAGCAAATCAGGAGGGCGAATTAGAGCAAGCAAATTGCATTTGTTTGCAAACATAACTAGGTAGCAGTGCACAATTACTGTAGATGAAATATTCTGTTTACATGAAAGACTAGACATAGTTCTAGAAATTACCTGTATTTTGGCTCTTCCGATCTCGAGGAGTCTGAGGTAAGAATCAGTGGTTTTGCTGTTGTAGTCGTTGAGTGCAGCTGACACCATTCCTAGCACCTCTGTGTTGTTCAGACTTGCCAGCAGTGGACAGTCAGGGCAGACTTTGAGAATGTCTTCACTGGAGTCTGCAGGAGGAACAGATCATGTTTTGATCAGATTGTCAATTGTT
The DNA here is from genome assembly GCA_013397775.1 of Eulacestoma nigropectus. NCBI lineage: Eukaryota > Metazoa > Chordata > Aves > Passeriformes > Eulacestoma > Eulacestoma nigropectus. Next base: position 1,443,233 of record VZTE01003571.1, read on the forward strand.
TAGAAAGACATTATAGACTCATTCAGTAACGCAAAACACTGTTTAACAGTCTGTCGCAAATTACAGTGGCAGGCATTTTTCCAGTGCAGGCTGTAGGTGGCAGTGTGTCACACGATTTGGCCATTCAAATCTTTCTGCAAGGAAAAGTGCTGTGGACTTCAACAGCACATTTTATATGTTCTTACTCAGTTTTTAGTAAATTTTCTTTCTGGCAACCTCTCTATGACACCAGTGAAAAGGTGCTTCAGCTTACACAAGGAATGGTAGAAAAATGAAGATATTTTAACTTATTGGAGTTGTGTTTGTGTGTGTTATTTAAGTAATCAGTTTTGACAGTATTACTGAAGACATCTTGTACAGAGCAAAGAGATCTCACACTGAGCACACAGAATAGACATTCTGCTTTCCCATGGCAGTATTGAAAATGCTGGATTTAGTAAAGAAGCTGCATCTGCCAATGGGACTCTGGTGACCAACAAGCGCAAGTAAACTCAGACCAACAAGGAATCAAATTATTAAGGTTAAGCTGCTGAGTGAAAAGACTCCAATCTGGGACTTGCTCCCCAGTTAGTCTTACAGTATCTTAATTGTCACAGTAAAGAGGAGCAAAGAGAAGGAGCGTGTTTGTAAGGGAATGAAACCAGAAAAGGGGGCTGGGTTTAGAAAACCCATTATCTGTTGTCCTTTATGCCATATTTATAGCCAGCAGTTTAGAATCAGAAAAGCTACTGAACTGTAACCACTGCTATAATAATACTCCAGCCTCTAGATTCAAACCTACAGAACAAAGTCTTTACCTGCATGTGAGTGGCATTTGCTAGCAAGTACAGATAATGTCCCATCCACCTTCTGCAGTTTGACATCACAGTCACCCTCAACTGCCTAGAGAGAGACAAAAATCAAAGGGTTACATTGTTCAGATAAATTGTATTTTCTGATAAAGGGCCACTAAATTCAAAAGAACAGATCCTGGCTGACCATTCCTGGCAACATCGGTCTGATGGCAAAGGCACTGCTAGGCATGTCATGGTGTCTGTGATTTTGTAAAAGGCAGATCAGAGCTACAAAATCTGGATCCAAATCTGGATCTCAAAAGTATCAAAAGTACCAAGGTAGCAAGATTATGGACATTTAGTACAGGTTTGTCTCTCATATAGAGCAAAGAATATGAATACTTATGAATTAAGACCTTCCACAGAGCTGTTTGATAACATTCTCACTAATCTCAGCTGGTCAGTGGCCATGGTAACAGCAGAGTGTGCTGCCTTGTGTGAGCAACATGATCCAGCAGGGAGGAGATGTCAAAGGCAAAGCTGGAGTCACTGGGAAGAGGGAACAGTTAGAGTTACCTCCCCCTAGATGGAAAATAGAATCTGAGCCCTGATGAATACAGAGGTAGATCATGATTCATATTTAGTGAGCTCTGTGAATTTGGCCCCATTCTAGAAACAGCAGCCTCAGACAACAGTTCCACTGCTTTGGTCAGGGAAAGCGTCTCACAGCTGGATCACACTTGCATAAGAACAAAATATCTGAGGCCAGTAAATTCCAGCTGAGCATTACTTCAAAGGCAGAGCCCTATCTGAAGGGAATAGCTCGTCTGCAGTCTTAACTAGGAAGAGATGGCTTGGTTGAATTGCACCAGGTAACAACCCACATGTAGCCAGGGGAAGGGTATTTTTACACAGGTTCACAACCTGCCCTGTCTGTGGTTTGCAATGAGGCAGTGACATCTGGGCTGACCAAAGGGACTGAATATGGAGCCCCTAAAGAAGGCCCCATGGCATTATGGGACTGTATGTGGGATGTTATGTTGTCAGAGATCTGTCCTGTTCAGATAACAAGACATGAAAGAAATCCAGGAGTGAAATCCTTTATGACAGGAAGGCAATGAAGTCAGCAAGGAGGTTACAAGTGATTGGGTGGTTATAGGCTGTTACAGTGATGCAACATTTACTTAGGAATCTGCCTGGCCTCTGGCATCAACATATTGAACATGTACCTTTGGACCCAGCTGGTAGTATTCAGGTACTCACATGTTCTGCAAAGCTCCTCACGGTGCAATTTGCAAGAGGTGTAGGGCTGAGAATAGGGCACTTGGTCTCCAGTAAGTCAAGTTCAAGAAATATGATGTCGTTATTTGGCCCCTGAAAGAAAAAAAACAAACCATTGGAATTGTCGTAATTTCTTCATGAAAGATCACCAGATTTCTTCCCTGGGGTTGCGCTGGGGTCTCTCTTGCTGACTGTTATGGCTAGGTCCAGGTATACACCAGAGTGACTGAAAAGGTCCTTACTATTTAACTTCATAAAAAAACAGGACTACAGATCTGGAGTAAGTCAAGATAATCACACTGATTTTATTCCAGCTAATAAGGAACAGGCTCATAAATTTTGGAAAGTTCAGCTTGTATGTAGTGAGTCAGTTCTCTTAAGTTAACTTAATTTTATTTTGTTGGGTAGTTTTAAAAAATCAACAGCTTTCTTTTTGATGAAAAACTTCTTGTTTCTATAACCAGCTACCAAACAAACACCAGTGAACATTGACCTGTTTTGTTTAGCCCTTTGGAATTACACTGAACTTCACCAGTTCTTTTGCATCTGTAACGTAAGATGCAGTTCTTTGGGTTCCCCAGGTCCAAGATTGATTCTGATATTCAAGTAATGAGTGATTCCATTTAAACCAATTAAGTCATTTTAGTATAAAAGCATTAATATGAGCAAAGCAGTGTCACCAGTGTTTTTGTGTGGGTAACTCTGGACAGACTTCTAATCTCATTTATGTCTGTTGTAGTCTTTTCTAAACGACTTTGGTATCTTCCCTTTCATAACAAGTAGAAAACAGCCATGGAGTTTCACTCGTGTCATTGTTTGGGACTATTTTCCATGTTGTAAGAGAATCAAAGGTTCTGAATTGGCACATACATTGTATTTGTGACCATTTTTATGGCCTTTCCAGATGCCTACAATGATGGCAATAGATCTTAGGGAAAATAAGCCACTGTTATTTCCATTTAGACCCCTTGGCAGCTCGATGGGACATTAGGTAAAATTAATGCCTACTACAATTCACTAATAGAATGGAGTTATGATAGGTATGTATTTAGCCAATAAATAATTACCTGCATCTCAAAGATTATCCTCAGTTTTTCTCCAGATTAGCTACTGGGCTCACGAATCAGCACCTGGAATGATCTGCCCTAGCAAACGTGCTGCATTTGTAAACCAAGCCCTTTCTAGCATTGTACAAAAACGTCTGAATATTTCTCTCTCCCCCTCTGTTCTTCTCTTTGAGAATACATTCCAGTGACCTGGATTCTCCACTGCTACCAGGTGTCCTTGCCCCATTTAAATCAACAGAGCCATGCTGATTTCCCCATGTGAGGATACAGCTCTTGGAGGCCCTTGCACTGGTGATTTCCATGCATCCCCAGGTGAACACAGTGTTCTGCCTGCAAGCTCCTCACTTACCTGGGGAACCACGCGGATATCCTCGATTCTGTTTAAGGCAAACTTGTATCCATGATGACTGTGGCCATTAATATAATTCACAGCAGCTTCAGCTGCTGCTACAGATTCTGGGTCATCACAGCCCAAGGGAGCAGGGGGAGCTGCTGGTACAGCTTTGTGAATTGGAAGCTGAACAAGCAGTATTAAAGCTACTAGTGCCTTCATGGCACCTGAGGAAAACTGATCCCTTTCAGAAATAAAGATCTAAGAATATAGTTCAGATGGCAGCTAGGTAGCAAGAACTGGGGCCTCATTTATATAGTACATACCTCACATTTACATGAGCACACGCCTGATATTTGTCCCAGTTCCAAGAAGCATTGCAAACAACAAAAGAGAAAAGTAAATGTTAGGACATCAAGCTGACTGATTAATATTGGCCAAAGTAAATTTTATCAGGTAGGATATTGCGAAGTCTGCTAAAGCGGCTTAAGAAAAAAGCGTCAGCAAAAATGTAACACAATTTTTAGATGCTTCTACCAACCAAATACTGTCCATGTAAGAGGGATATGATCCCTTCTGTTAAATGTGTAGACATGCTAGTGCTAATTAAGCTTTCTTGTAAACAGGACACATTCTATTGGGGCCCAAATCTCACCAGACACCAGTCTAAATTGTGAGATCAGTAACATGATAATTTAGAAAATGGAATTTTAAGTAGTTCTAAGGATCACATTCAACAGTAAATGTAATTGAATAGCAACTTTTGCTACTGAATTTATTTGGAATAGGTAATGAGGCATAGTTCCTAAATCCTTTGCATCAGCTCTTTCTTTCTCTGAAAAATCTGAATATGTCCAATAGTTCTTGGAGTTTTAGTTTGCAAAGCAGGCGTCTTGTAGGAATATTTCAGGATTGTGTTGTACAGATTTGAGGATTTGGCAGAAGATCCTAAAGAGCACAAAGTGTTTTAAGGAGACCGTAGAGGAAAATTAGCTGCTTAAATGCTTAGGAATGATGGATCTGATCTTATATTTACATTCACAGTGTACATATTTACAGAAGAGTAACTGGATTAAAAAAATACTCTATGTAGCAGAATATAGCATCTATGATGTGTCCAGCATTTACAATCTTTAATTTAAGGTGAGATGACTTTGGCTAGATAGATTCTAGCTAGACAGACTGGCTCAACCCATAGAAATGTTTTTCCTGCAGGGGTTTCATAGTAGGTTTCTACCATCCATGTTATGGCAGTGTTATGCAGAATGGTAAAGGTCCCTTTTGGCTTTAGCATATCTGAATGTCTGTTGTCATTTTGAGAGTTGAGACTCTAGGTGTAGATTTGAGATTAATAGAAGGACTTCGGCATAGTTAGAAGTTGGGGGTTTTTTACTGTAGATAATAAGTATTTCTCCTCAGCTTGCACAATATTGTGAGAGAGGCTAAAAGTTTTGGGAAAAGAAGCAGTCTCGAGTCATGCCTCTCTCTTCTAGAATCTGTGAATACAGAAAACACTATAAATAGAATATAAATGGTTCACTTGGACAGATTACGTGATAAAGAAGGAGAATGGGAAGAGACTAACAAGATCAGATGATTTGCTTCAGTTGTGTAGCATGAGGTGTGTTCTGGATGCTAGGATTTGCAAATTGAAGAGATTTGTGGGGAAAAGAAAGGCTTTTTCTCTCTCTTGCATTAAAAAATTGGTCTGATCATGATTTGTTTCTTTTCTGTGACTTGAAGCAGGTGTTACTTGGCATTTGTTCTGTTGTGTGGATGATCATTTGTTTTCCTGACTTCGGCCTGGAACAATTAAAGACCAAAGGTTTGGTGTCCCAAAAACACACTCTAAGTGTTCTTTGTGGGCATCTTTTGAATCACAGCAAATTTATTTAGAAAGATAGTATTTTACTCTTTACTGTTAATGCACAGTTCCATTTCTAACCGGTAAATCTTTTAATTCCCTTTTCCTTTTTTTGGTATGAAACATTGAGATGAACTTCCACCAGGTGCAGATTGAAATTGTTTTTCACCTGAGTGGTATCTAATTATCCCAGTGAAAGATTTAGACTATTATTTATAAATTTTGTGTGGTCATTACTCAGTTTCTTAAGTTACATCTTCCTACTTCAGAATTGCAAATACTGTAGAATGTATAACATTTCTGCAGTCAAGCTCTACGTATTCCTAAATATAATATATAACCCAGTTCAGTCAACTTCAGGTTCCAGTTTCAAAGAACAACTTAAAACCTCAAGTAGCAAACAGGATTTATTATCTCCTTTCTTCCCTCTTCATTGTCACTCACATTCTGTATTCCATTTACCAAGCAGGACAAATAGGAAATACTTTGAAGCCTGCTGTACCTCTCCTTAGTTTCTCTATAGGCTTACTCAAGCCCTTCCCCTCTTGGTGACTGTGTGAACTTCCTTTGTGGGCATACAGAGGATCAGAAATGTGCCAACATGATTATTAAAGCTCAGTGCAATGCGGAATGTTTGCAGTTAGCAGGTTTTGGGTGATTTGTGATATGTATGAGGAAATTTGTATTTGGTTTTTATGTTTGGGAAAGGAGTTTAAAAATACAATCAGGTACTTTGGCTACAGGTAATATGACAAAGGAGCCTTTCACTTTTTGGGTACAGACCCACACGCATCTGCCTAATTATTCCCTCTGAAAGTGGGATTGCTGATGTCAGTTGCCTGCAGACCTGTGGCCCATGACGACTGGCCCTTTTACAGCACCCTCACTCAAGAGGCAATAATTGCAGAGATAACTTCTCACTGAACTCAGTGCAGATCTATTCTCTTTCATGCCTGAGACATAGTAACACATTTTGCAAGTAGTGGCTGGAAATAGTTCTTAAAGCACAAGAAAATGAGCTGAATTCCATGGGCTCCTGCACAGAAGGTGACATCTCAACCCCACTGAAGTGAACAAGTCTTCCGCAGAATCACAGTATCACTGAATGGTTGACTTTGGAAAGGACATCTAGGGGTCACCCACTGCACAAGTAGGGAGGGCCACCTTGAAACAGTTGCCCAGAACCAGGCCCAGGTGGCTTTTGATTATCTCCAAGAAAGGAGACTCTACAACCTCTCTGGGCAACCTGTGCCCGTGCTTGGTCGCCCTCACAGTAAGGTGTGTTTCCTGATGTTCAGACAGAACCTTCTATTTGTTTGTGCTAATTGCCCCTGGCGGTGTCACAGGATACCACTGAAAAGAGTCTAGCTCCATCCCCTTTGCAGCCTCCCTTCTGGTATTTATATCCATTAACCTTTCCAAGCCTTCTCTTCTCTGTGCTAGGTAGTCCCAGCTCTCTCAGCCTTTCCTCACAGGAGATGCTCCAGTACTTTAGTGACCTTTGTGGCTTTTTGCTGCACTGTCTCCAGTATGTCCCTGTTTCTCCTGTATTGAGGAGCCCAGAACTGGGCACAGAAACCAGATGTGGCCTCACCAGTGCTGAATACAGGGGAAGGATCACCTCCCTAAAGCTGCTGGCAATACTATGCCCAGTGCAAGTCAGGGTACTGTTAACTCTCTGTGCAGCAAGGAACATCATTGGCTCAACTCGGTGCCTGCCAGGACCCCCAGTCCTTTTCTGCCAAGCTGCTTTCCAGCTAGGTGGACTCCAGTATATTTTCCTACATGTCCTCCTCCAGGGGCAGGATTTCAGACTTCTTGCTGAACTTCATGAGGTTCCTGTCAGCCCAGTTCTGCAGCCTGTCACGGTCTCTCTCAATGACAGCATGACCCTCTGGCATATCAGTCACTTCTCCCAGTTTTGCTCATCATTCAGATCATTGATGAAGATGCTAAACAAGACTGGACCCCGGTATTGCCCCCTGTGGTGCACCACTACTGACTGGCCTCCATCTCAACTTCGTGCCACTGATCAGCACCTCCAGGCCCAGCTGTTCAGCCAGTTTTCAATCCACCTCGATCCACCTTTCACATCAGTAGTGTGAGCCTTTGGCCCTGGTGAATTAGGTTGCCTGAGAGAGTTGACAAGGCTTCACTGTGATGGAAGCAGAACAAGCTGGGTTTACTGCCCTTGTTATATAAAATATAGTATTGATTCTATGCTCAAAAACTGAGGCTCCACTGAATCTTAGTTCTTAATAATTCATATAAACCACTATGGAAAGGTGAGTTGATGGTTTTCTTTTTTGCTTTCTCTCTTTTTTTTTGGTTAGGTGCTTGGAACAACTAGTGATGATTGGAAACTTGCTGCCCCTGCTCAACCTCATCTGGAAAAAAAGCAAAGAACCACTTCCCTAGATGTCAAATTGACACCTTCCTGAGCTTAAAACTCAAGCAAATTAACCAAGCAAACAGATAAATATCATCTTTTTAAAGCTTCAGATCAAAGTTAAACACTTGTGGGGATTTCTGAGGCTCTCTTTTCAGATTACTAAAACATCATTTTTTGGTAAAGCAGACAGAACTGGTCCAATTCTCTGCACCACATCAAAAGATGCATTTCTGAGCAGTCAGGCATTGTACAGTACTGCAAAACTTAATCACCTTTTGCTTTACACTTGATTAAGTACATTACTTTTGGATCATCGAGTTCACAAGATATTGGAACATCAGAGCTGTCTTCTATATAGCCATCACCTATTCAGAAACCTGCACGCAAAGGCAAGAAATTGTCTGCAGGGAAAATGTCGGAAAGTTAAAGTCACCAGTCTTGTCAAGGCAGCATATTGCTCCCTTAAATGACAGTATAATCAGCATTTAAAAATAAAGTGTGTGAAAACCCATAGAGGTCTGAGAAAAACCTCAAGACAAATTAGACTAATTGATTTGCATAGTCTTATTGGCCCCTTTCCACTACATGGGCAAATCTTCAGCAGATGTAAATTGGCTCAGAATCACTTCAGTCCAAGTCCCCCAGTGTCCCTATACCAGGAATTTCAGGCTGCAGAAAAACTATGAAGTCTGAACAGTTTTACCAGATTGTAATAGTAGAATATTATATGTAAATTAATTTCTTTTTTTAAATATGAGAGTCTTTAGGAGAAGGAAGGCTGACCATGTGCCCTAGTTTGCTGTGCTATTTGCAGTTGAGAAATTTCTTACTGTGAGAAATAAAGTGTACAGACATGGCATCTAATTCGGGAGCTTCTAGTCCTGGATGTCCAGCTAGAGATTCCTTTTCAGTCAGCTTTGCTGATCTCAATCTGTTAATCTCTATTTTTTTCTAGCTGTAGGATGAAAACAACTATTTTTCCTTTTAATTCTGTGATCTGAAATAACTCAATGAATTTTGTAAAAATGTTTGGTATTACTGGGTAGAAGGACGTATTCAAAACATTAGGGGGATCCAAGAGTCAGGAGAACCAAATGCCTGTTAGTAAAACCTTAGATAAGATGTTTTCCTGGACTTATCAGAAATGTAGCAAGATTGAGAGGGTTGAAATTTGGTCTTCCAAATTTAGTATTTATTATTTCAGAGATATTTTTCACTGGTTAGAGTTTCTTAAAAAAACCCTGTCCTGCTGTTATTTTTCTTTTCCTTTGAAAGAGCATAAAAAGTTGTCAAGAATTTTGAAATTTTTACTGAAATGGAAATTTAAATTTTTGACCAGCTCTCCCAGACAAAGCCAACTAAGTCTATTTCTGTTCTGTTCTCTCTTGTTCTATTTTGCTCTTCTATTGTCTATGCCACTGAAATACTTGAGTGCCTTCCAGAAGTACATCAACTGACAAAACTAGCATTTGTTACATGAAAGTCTATTCTCCTTCTCTTCCCAGTGGGAAGATTATATAAGATGTTTTGTCTTAGTGAAGTTTTTGATTGATTTAAATTTTCCTCCCCATTTCCGCATTTTCCCTGCTCTGTGTTTTGATGTTGCAATCAGTAACAAGAGCAGTTTTGTGAGTTGAGGGTTTTCAAGCCTCTGATTGACTTACCCTGTGTTACACTGACCTGGTATGGGAGACCCCCCTCCCCCTAAATTTGTTATACTTTTTTACCCTTTTATCGAGGTCAAAGTCATTTATGTTGCCATGCAACTCTAAACAGTGGGATATTTTTGCTTCAGCCCTGCAGGGATGTCATGGTTCTCTCAGTATCATTCCTGTGCAATTTGATGGGTGTGGGAAAGCTGTGTTGGAGATGGATAGGTGGCAACTGTGAAATCAGAGATTAGCAGCTACGGAAGGATTTGAGGGGTTTTGGCTTTATGTTCTTATGCTATAGTTTGTTCTTCCAGCTTATATGGGTGTTCCCCTGATCATTGCTTCATACCAGAACCTAGAACAAACAGAGCAGGATACCTGGGAAGAGACTGCAGGGCTGAACCCCAGGAGCAAACAGTGGGTCAGAAGCAGAAACAGGGTATTTCGCACTGAGTAAACAGACGCCCTGCAGTCACACTGACCTCTCCTCCTCTCCATGAACAGCAAAGGAATTTCAGCTCCATTCACTGGGAGGGCCAGTGACTGTCGTGGCATTACCAGGGTATCCACAGACACATGGCTCCAGTTTAAAAACGCAAATTGAAACATGCTACATTAATTCCTTCTACTTACAGGAACATTTAAAGATGTAAAAGCACAATTTGTCTGAGTGCTGTCATGTTCTATGACGCTGTTAGTCTCTTTGATGGAGAACTCCACATGATAACTCCACATGTTATCTTCCCTTGCTGAGTTAAATTCTGAAATTTAGTAGCAAGTGTTAGGGGAAGCCTGCTGTGCTCTCTGGATTCCCACATGCTCAGCTGCAATGACATACTTTTGATGTGAGAAACGAAGTTCACTCTTGGCACTGTAGGTAAGTGCTTTTTCCGCTGAGTTTTGTAGAAAAAACCTGCACATTCATTCTTATGCTGTGGCAGTCTGAGAACATGAAATTATTCCCTACTTATGCTGGCCTACTGTTTTGAAAATAGTGCATGTGTTTGCATGTGGAGGCTCATTGGCATGAGTAACAGGAGGGTCCACACTATTCCAGGCAGGGTTAGGAAATGGCAGGTGGGAGGATGGCAAACTGATATCCTTTCTCACCTTGGAGCACTCCTTTAGGGGCATGACAAACTTAGTCAATATCCCAGTGAGATTTACATAATTCTGACAAGCAAGAGAGTTTAAAAAAAATTAAAGTTATTTATTTTTAGTGAGGCAGATGATCAAGTCTTTTGGGTTTTTTTATTTTACTGCTACATGTCCCTAAATCACCCATTTAATTCAACTCTCTGCTGCCTTCCAGCCACATGGCTAAAAATCTGGAAGTAAGATCGGAAACATGAGGGGGACATTTTAATTTAATAGCATGGAGGCGATATATTAATAACACATTTGCAACAGGGGAAGTGGGTCTTTCCAAGTTAGTGCAGTTTGAAAGAATTTATATAGACATTCCTGCGTAAGGAGTTGAAATTTTGCATGTTAGACATAAAGTATGGATGACTTTTATGACAACAAAGTAACTACACTTACAGCTTTCCTTGCTTAATTTACACAGCCTTGGATTCACAGCAGACAGGGACCCCAGGCTGTCAAGAGCAATAAACATGAGGCTCTCTGAACAGACACACCGGTGCCCAGGTGACCTCCTCCTTAGTGTCTCAGAGAAAGGGAGATGTGAATGTGAGCATCATGGGCTGATCAAAAACAACATCCAGTGTCACATTTCTATAAAGAGGTGCATGTCAACACTTTTCCCTGAAATGTTTGTGAATTTATTAAGTTTTGTTATGCCAGAGGAAAGAGAGCTGTAGCTCTGTTTACATTCAGCCCAGAAATTCTGAACCAAACAGTGATGTTAAATGCTGCCAGTTAGAAATTGTGTATGTAACTGGCTAATGCAGAACACTGCTTTTGTACTCAATGATTTATGAATAAAACAGGCAAAAAGAACTCACAGAACTGCTTTGGAGAGGCTACAAGGTTCTGTATTGGGCATCTCAGCCTTTGCCCCTGGCATATCTCCTCTGCTGTTCTGTTGAGCATCATTAGTCTCAGTGAGTTTCTAATTTTCCATTAGTTATCTCCATTCTTCTGTCTCTTGAGTGGGATCTTGGGTCTTTTTGAGTCTTCTTGTCTAACACAACTAGTCTGGGTCTACATCATAATTTTCTTCCTGTCAAATATATCTCAAATCCCTGTTTTATCTGTCACTGTAGCTCAGTATGTTCACATTATGATGGTCTCCATAGGATGACCTCCTCTACCACTGGTCCTACTCCGTAAGCAAGGCTTTATTTCATCATTTCTCCAAGTGGTTCCCCATTCACAAGAACATCAAGCTCAATTTTCTGCTCTCATCTGCAAGGCCCTGGCCAAGACCAGACTTTCTTGCTCAGCTTTCACCTGGATCTCACCTTGTCCCTTTTGCCATCACCATCTCTTTGAGCCATTCAGCCTTGTAACTGACAGATATGTCTCTTTCACTCTCTTCAGAAAGAATGCCCCTTCTGAGCTTGTCCTTAAGGCCATCACCTCTCTGAGTTCTCACAGGGCCTGAAGAGCTGCCCCTTGTCACATTATCTGCAGTGAAGTGTTACATGACTTTTAAACCCGTGTTTGTTATATGGGTGGCTGCACTTACACTGGAAAATTTTTAGGACTTCACAAGGCAAAATGTTTGAAAACCACCTGAAATTGTGAATTTAACTGCTGCATTTCTGTTTTGACAGGTATTTTTTTAATCTGCCTTTAAGAGCACACATGGCAATGCTACTCTAGGGACAGTCTTACCTTCTTTGCTTACCAAAAGCAGTTTGGTATGAAACGTTCCTTTGAAAACAGTCTTATCTGGCCCCTTCCTAACTCTTGCCTCCATTTTGGGATATGTGAGGAGCAAAGAAACCATCCTGTAGTTCACACTCAAGTCTCACCAACGAGACTGTCCTTGGGGTAGCTGGATGAAAGCCTTTCACTGACAAAAGGGAACATATAATATTTACTTGCTATAGAAGAGGAAGTGAGGTCCAGTTCATACATTTTGAAACCTTTGAGTTCCTAAGAAAAAGGTTGGTAATAATGGTGTCAAACATTGTTATTTGTCTTGTTATATAACTCACCTGGAGCTCAACTGCAGCTGTAAGTATGCGTTAACATGAGAGCGTAAGGTTTGGCTAGGATTATGGTGTTGCAACTCACAGGTACTTTCTGAAAGGAAACAAGATCTTTTGCAAACTTTGGACCAATAAAAATATAGTAGTTGTCATTTGTATTAAGTTTCTTGACAATTTATTTGCTACATTTGTGTGAAGCTTCCGTCTAATGACGCAAGTTAAAAATACAGGTTTTGAAACAACTGCTGGGTGTTGGTTAGAAACCTTGCAATCTAAAATCTCACTCAGAACATATTTCCAGAAAAAGTAATTTTCTGAGTACAGCTGAAGATATTAAAGATGATTGTATAATTTTATGTGTACATTATAGGAACAGGTAAAGACAGAGCACTAAAGGGCATTTCTTTGCTTGAAATTCCCACCTCTTGTCAGTGTTCATTTCTTTCTTGGCTTTTGATATAGCCCTGCAAGTTTTTGAGAGTCAGATACTTGGGGCAGGCTCATGGAAATGCCAGGACAGATGGACAGATGTGCTACATGTGCTTTGGAGAGCTAAAGCACTGTTGCAAAGAATTGCTGAGACTATTTGTGCACAGAGAAACAAATAACTCATATTCCCAGCTCTGTAATCAAAAGCCATTCTTGGCTGGGAGAGATCCCTGCAACAACATTCTTGCCTCCCCTTGAGAGAAGGAAGCCAATGATTATTCTGTTACCCTTCATTATCATTCAGTGTGGTATAAACTGCCCAGGACTTGAACTCTCAAGTGCCCAGGAGGGCCAGTACATGAATATACCTTGTGTCAGCAGAGGCCATTTCAAATAATACAGATGATGACAGATTGATGTTGGTAGCTCATTAGGCAAAGCACTGACCGAGACATCAAATTCCTTTCAGCAAGAATACGGCTGGAGCGTTTGCTGTTGTGCATTAAAGGAGAGGCACATTTTTCTTCTTTGATTTCTCTTGCTTCCTGCTTCCCATGTTTGCATCAGACAGTGCCAGCTATCAGATCTGTCATCATGTTTGACTTTCCTAATGTGAACAGCTGTGCCAGAAGAATCAAGGTGTAAAGCTAAACCCAATCTACAGATACAGTATATATAGTATATTTCAACAAAAGACCTGTGTTCACAGGCCTCCTGTGGCACAGAGATTTTAATATAACACTTGGCTTCTAGCTCGTGCAGATCCAATAGTACAATCTTCCCACCCGTGCCTGAACAGATAGAGAACAGATTTCTGAAACAGTGTAAGGTGTATTCAGATTGCTGTCTCCTTGATATGCTAACTCTTGCTCTTGTGGATTATGTTTTCACACTTTCGGGGCATGCCTTAACCTGTGTGGTTAAGCTGGTAGCCTTCTGCCTCTTCCTGAAGAAGATGGGGAGAAGTTTTTCAAGCAGCAAACACTGCCACAGTTCTCTATCTGCCTGTCACAGTCCAACCAAGGAACCCAGGTGACTTCTGCTGCCATCACATATCCCCCCAGTGACCTGCCTGTGGCGGAAGACAGAGCGTACTGTACAATGTGCTGCAGAGAAGAGAGGGAGGTCCAGGATTTAGTGGGGGAAGGAATCTCCAGTCCATATTTGGTCCTTGTGCCCAGCAAGGATAAAACACTTCTGAGTCTGGGGGCTAAGTAAGGGCAAACACACCTGGGGCTACTTGGTCACTGCTGTGTCAGTGCAGAAAAGAGGAGTCCACAGCTGCTGAGAGTAACCACAGAGATGAGATGAACACCAGAAGAAGAAATCAAAGGAAGGAGAGAAGGAGGGGAGTATTCAGCAATTGAAAAGCCCCCAGGGGGAGGATGGGTGCTGAAATACCTGGGGGTCTGTTGGCTCCTGCTGCACATGGCAGCTCATCAGCCACTGTTGATTCCAGGCAGTTGATCCAGCACCATCGCAGAGCACACAGTTCTGGGGCTTTGTATTCACTAGGTGATCTTACGGTACCCCGGGTACTTTATCCCCATGGTGCTTTTCATATCCAAAATGATTTTACAAACTGTATCCCTTGGAGGTAGGAAGAGACAAACATTGCATTTATACAAAATACAGTATTGGAATAAACATCATTGCCATTCTAGTATGGCAAATGTCACGGGGGGATCTGATTGCCATGGTACAAAAATGATGTTTTAAAGTGAATGTGTGTTTTTTCCCTGTTTACTGTAGTCTGCTCTGCTCTTAGGTCCTTGTCTTTCAGGTGTGGTCTAAGGTATATCCATAGAGTAAATTGCAAGAGTTGTGTTGAACTGCTTTAAATAGAACTGGCTTTAAATAAAGTCAATGAGAAATGATGTTATGGGGCAGGAGCCTGTCAGACATTTCCCACGTCTCAGTGTTGTGCTAGACTGACATGAAAAGATTAGCGTTAACATTATGTCTAATGTTACTAGTCTGATGATTCACATACCTTTTATTGATTTTGTTTGAATTGAGTTTGTAACTGTTGCTTTGGTCTTAATTTATATAACCAGTGGCCAAATGCACTGTTTTCTTAGTAATTCTTGCATTACAGAGAACTAGATGCAATGACAGTAACTGCACCTGGCAGTCTACCATCTGGGTACATGCTAATAAAATAATCATCTGCATAATTTTGGAAGTCATTGCAGATACTGGGGGGAAAATGTATTGGGTTTGAGATGAAAATTGCAGGCAGCCCAGTAGAATAATAATGATACAAATAATTTCCCCTAAAATCCTGGAATGATCTCTGTTGGGATTTGTTTTACATGCATCATGAAGCTGCCTATGTTAACTTCGCTTTGATATGAAAGGTAAATAGAGGATAAATGATTAAATAATTTCTATTCAGTTTTGTTGAAAAGAAAACTTAAGTCAGTAAGAAATGAACAATTTCTCTGCTGTATTATGACAGTAATGAAGGAGGAAAACCTTTTTTCCTTGCACCTAGAAGTAATAAACTAATAGGGATTACAGATCTTGGTCACAATTGGGTCCCACTGCTAGGATCAATATGTGTTTGTCAGTAAAAGACAGTTTTCTCTGTAAGGAATATGTGCCCTTTGCTTCTTCTGCATTCTGAAATCAACTGTAACTGCCCCCTAATAAATCCAGAAAAAGTAATAATTCCATAAGAAGTATGTCTCTGTGAGAAGAAACACATGGCTCCAACAGATTAGCGCTGTATTCAGGAGTAAATTCCCCTATTCCAGCCCAAAGGTCCTTTCTGCAGTTGGAGCTGAACACAAAACATCTTTTTTGGGGGCAGGAATAATTTCTGAAATAGCTATTTCCATCTCCAGTTCCCACTCTGTCCCCATCCAGTTTATATTTACCAGAGACACTGGAGAAGGTGCAACAGTGCCCATGGAAAAAACACTGGAGCAATGAACCAGACTGGTTGATATCTTGGGTAGAGCAGGGAGGTGGAGTGGAGATCTTTGGATATTTACGACCTTGGATGCCACAAACTGAAACCTCTCAGCAACTAAAGCCTGTGAAAAGAATTGTGGGAGGGAAAAATAGGAAAGCCCACTAAATTCCACTGAAACTAATCTGGTTAGAAGAGCCAGCATGGAAAGATATTTAAAAAACCATTACTAGCCTGTCCCTTCAGACTAGGGACAATGTGGGATACTTAACACTGAAGTTTGTACTCAGGCTTTTGGGTGATTGATATTGAAATGGAAAGCTTGAGCTGGGAAACCAGTTTAGCCAACTTTGAAGGGACTACAGAATGGAAAATATACCAAGAGCATAAGAGATAACAAGATGGTGCTAAACAGGCTTGCAGAGTACTACAGGAAGCTTATGGAAGAAGACAGGAAGAGATGAACAGGCTTTCTTAGAGCAGAAGTTCAAGTTTGCTGTGTAATAAAGGTCAAAGAAACTGAATCCAAAATAAGAGCATGTTTTTGAAGATAAGCTATTAGGGCAGAAGAACCTGAGCCTACAGACAAAAAGTGCTTCAGAGTAGCTAGGAACTAGAGGAGGAGCTGTGCATGTGCTTAAGAACATTTTACCTGCAGCCAAACTCTCTTAATGCTTAAAATTTTTGGTGTTCAGAAAACCGTAGAAAACGTGCACAAATGGCATGTCCCAGAGAGGCATATTCTGGATGCAGGGGTTTGTGCCTTCAGCAAGATGGTGAACATGCTGGCAGAAAGTTAAGGAGATGGTGCTACTAACAGGTTTTAATCATGGGGCTCAGGGACTGCCCCTGCCAACTGTTTTCAGCCACGGCTCCGTGCCTGCAGTCCAAATGCCAAGATCCATGCCTAATGCTTCCCAACCGCAGCAAACTCGGGGCAGTCTGGCAGATGTCCATCAGAGGTACTCAACCACACCTGTGGCACTGTGACAGGTCGAGGAAACAGGGCAGGCGTGGAGAATGGAGCAGGCTCAATTCCCATGTCTGTCCCGAAGGCATGGGTTGACGTTACGGGTCGGCTGATGTAGCCGCTAACTGCCCCGGAAAGGGGAGGTTCCACTCCCTGCTCCTGGCCACAGGCTCTCACCCTCCTCTGGCATTGCTCCTTCATTCACCCAACCATGCAGTGAGGTGATGCAGGGAGTTCTGCCATCAGAAAATGAATCATTCATTGTGGTGCCGTTGGCTCTTTGGCAGATTAACTCCAGGAGTTGGGTTAACACAGATCCTGCGAGTGGCTGTGCAGCCACATGGGAAACAACAGCCGCCAGCGGGGAACCTGGATAATTTAACCAGTCGAGTCACTGAATCATAAAAATTTGTTCGGAAGGGATCTCTGGAGATCATTTGGGCAAACTGCCGACACAAAGCAAGACTATCACCGGCATTACAGCAGTGATTGGAGGCACCGGCTGTTTCAGCTTCAGTTTCTCTGCATGTGGAACAGGGGTAACACCACACTGGGGAAGCTGAATACCTGTTTAGTGAAGCACCTGGAGATCCACAGGTGACAAGCGCTGCCTTAGCTTCAAGGACGTACAAGACTACTCAAAGCTGCTGGGTGTCAAGGATAAGAATTCTGTTTTTCCTGGCCTTTGTATAAGGCTTGTGATATGGAGTCATGTTTTAGGCACAAGAATGCTGAATTTGTTCAAATATTAAGATTTCTAAGTGCAGCTTATGGAAAAAAATACAACCATATTGGTATATATGCCATTGAAGTGGGGATGATACAGCTCTATTTATCTGTTTCCCAGTAGGTTTAAAACCAGTAACTGCCTGGAAGCTATTCCTGATGTGATACTGGCTGTCATATTTGTTTACCTAAACTGAATGATGTCAGAATAGAGAGACCTTCTTTGCTCCTTTATAGTAGCTTCCATCTTTCAGACTGGATCAGGTATAAACAGTCCTTCAAAGAAAATATTTACTTTTCATCAGAAGTTTACATAATATGTTCTCCAAAGGAACAAATACTGTGTTTCAGCATAGTTTGAAACATGGGAGATGGAAAACAAGTTAATGAACAACATTTAAGTCAACACCAAACCACTTTCTTTCTCTAGTAAATACCGAGACCATTACACTGTGGTGCAATAAGGAGAAGTTCACGGTCAGTCTCTTTTAACTCACTCTTCATCATATTTTTAGGACCTCATGCAAAAATTCTACACTGGCCTTGAAGGAGTTAACTGCAGGCAGGCATAAATAATGCATATATATACTTTAAGGTGAGACTGATCTCTCTGGAGAAGTCTGAGGGAGAATTATATAAAAATATTATAAATAAATGAGAATGAGTGGAGAAAGCCTTAGGATCGTCCCTAGAGGAAGGAAGCACCTGGTGATAGGTACTGTGGGATTTTTCAAAAAAAATTACTGCCTGGCTGGCAAGACAAGAGGAAGGGGTGGAAGGAGTAAGAAATACCAAAAGTTTGTGACCTCAGCCCGTGGCAGGGGTCTTGCCTGCAAGTCCTGTGCTGGGGAAGAAACAGAGCTTGATTTCCTTTCTGAGAATCAGGATCTCCCCAAAACAACCCCATGCTATTTGGGTTCAGTACTGGAGACTGCTGGCTGATGTGAGGGTGCTTCAGCAGCTGAGCAGACCCAAGGCTGGGTATGACTTAAATAGAGGAGTGAGTCTTGGAAAGAGCTACATCTTTGCAGACATGCATGAGGAGTTTGTGGTTCATCCAAGAGACAATCCCAGTCCATTTAAGCCAGATGATGATAGTACCTTTTGCATCTTTTCATTTTATGATGATCTGTAGCCCTGTTCTGAACATAACAGGAATTAGCAAGAAACTGCCTGCTCACCACTTCCCTAAAAAATATAAAAGCCTTTAGCAGAGATGGAAGAGGGAAAATGTCACAGCAAAATCTGTATTTGCACAGCAAAATCTGTACACTTTTATGGAGGGAAGTGGGCATGGGGGACAAGGCGCTTTTTGTCCTAGAACCGTTTCAGACTGGGCATGAGAAATGAGCAAGCGGAACCTCAGGCTTGTGATTGGAGAAGAGCAAATAAAAAATGCCCTGTATTTCCAAGGAGTAACAACAGGGTTACTTGACTTGTAACAGTAGCGTGTAAGACTTAAGAATAGACTTTGGAGAGAAGAATAATATCAGAGGGAGGATAGGAGGGACAGAAAGAGGAAAGTGGAATAAAATGTAGGAAGCTTTTACTAATGTTGGGTCGTGTCACACTACTATTTTTATGATAATCAATTTTCATAGTCAGGAAAAATGTGGTGGATTTCCTAGTCTTTAGTATCTGATAGCTGCTATATGGGGAATTACTAAAGATGTTACTTACATGTTACAATTCTGCTGGCTAAAGAGGAGACACAAAAATATGGGCTATAAATAGGAAAAGTATCAGCTTGGAGGAAAACCGATAGTGACGTTTTCCAGATATCTTAGGTTAGTCTTAAAACTGATCCTGCTGTAATATATTGGTTTGTTTCCTTAGCACACAGGTAGGGACATGGTTATGCAAATTGCTGGTAGCATTTAGAGGACACCCTTAGTAAAGGAGGATCAGGATATGCTACACAAAGGGTCAGGTGACCTCGAGAAGTGGACTAATAGAAGTGGAATGAAACGTAACAAAGGAAAGAAGAGAAAAGCAGAGCCATGTGGCTGGGAACACTGTGCTGTAAACTCTTCAATAATATAAAAGAGAGGACAGGAAAATGTGGGCGTTTAGCCTGATTTCTGGATGATCTGGACTGTTAGCATGAAGCATCTGGAAAAGAAATTCAGTGTCTGATGGTGAGGAGCAGCAGGACAGGGAGGTGTGAATGCCTTTGCCCAGGGAACTGGTAGAACATCTGCAGTGCCATACCCCTGTCTGGCACCCTGCTCAGGAACAAGCTTCTGTGGAGATGGGTGTAGGAAAAGGTTTCTAAGGTGAGCAGAGTCCCTTACACAGAAGCAGACTAAGGAAGGGTAGTTCTTTTATTCTTGGAAATTCAAGACTAAGGGGAGGTAAGAGCAAAGAAGGTCTTTTTTGTTTTTAACAGCAGTCAGTCATTATCAGTCACTAAATCCTGGACAGATTAATCAGTCAGTCTGTCTGAAACAGAGCGGTTCACCCAAGCTTCCACTTGCTATTGTGCTTCTGCTTACTGCATTGTGCAGTGATCTGGAAGCCCCAGGCACGCGCCAGTCCCTGCAGACCCAGCAATGGCCCTCCTTAGAGCAAAGACAGCCTAATCAGGTCCATCTCAAAAAAAAAAAGGAGAAATTGCAGAGGTGAGGAATGGTAATGTGGAGATAATTCCATCTCCCCTGTGTGGGAGGTCGGTGTGCACTGACTGCAGAACTATTAGATATTTGTCTACATAGCCTTTAAAAAGGAGAGTTGGAGGATGCTGATAAAATAGCTAAATCTTGAGATCTACTGTGAAGGCTTGTTTGAGATCTGCCGTCACAGGTGGATAAAACAAATGGATGTGAAGTCACGTGAATGTGGATGCAGACTCTCTGGCAAGGCTGTGTTACTTAGGAGTGCCAGTTAGGACACATATTTAAGTCAGGTGGCTTGGGGTTGGAGGGGGAAGCTGGGTTGCAGTCCCCACTATGCAGACCCGGACCTGGAGTGACTCTGCCTGAGTCGCTGAGGTTTTTGCAGTTGGCTTCCAGCCCAGTTTGGTTCACTTGACCAACTGTCTTTTCACCTTTGCTCGCAAACAGCAGCAGATAAAAGTTGGCCTTGTCTGTGCTCTTTTGGGTGACTTAATCCCTAGCACAGGCTTACTTATCAGACCTCTGTACACAAGGCAGAGTTAATTGGCTCTGATCCACCCGAGTGGAGGTCCCTGGAGCTATGCTGATTTTTACCAGAAAATGTTCTGACTTAGCCACTCGATTTCCTTATGTAAAAGAGCCAGTTGGATTTTTCAGTGAGCTTAAATTAGTGATAAAAGATAAATCTTTCCCCATTTCATGAGTTGGAAATATATTTATTGTGTGAGTGCTTGCTGGGGAGGTGAGAAAATTGTTCCCAAGCCACGGGGATGTATTTATTCCCTCTCCCCTGCTCTCTAACACCAGACTGTGTTTCGGCTGCAGCAGTGTGTATCCACCTGTGAGTTCCTGAGTGTTGATGTCACAACCCCCTGCCTAAGTGGCCTCTGTTTTTATTCATCTTGCCTTACAAGACAAATAAAGGATCTCGAAGGAGGAATAAGCAGAAGCACAAGGAGCGGGGAGGCGGCGGTGGGTGCAGCGCGCGGCTGCGAACGGCAGGTGGTGCAAATGCATCTCCGCAACAGCTTCTTCCCGAGGGATTGGAGAGGCCGAAAGGGGCTTAGATCCGAATCCGCTAAAAATCACTGCAGCCAAAGGCTGGGGAATATCATCTCCTCAACATCACAGCGTGTTTAGCAGCCCAGTCACGGCCGTGTGTCAGTCTGTTGAGCTTTGCTGAGTTTTCAGCTAAAAAACGACCATAGAGGAGAGTGGCAGGAAGCATAGCAGTTGTTATGAGACTTTGTGAATTTTAAATCCATTTTCAGGAGTTCATAAAAAATTCTCTCTGGCCTCTACTGAGGAGACACTCTGAAAATTATTGCAAAGATATGAAAGGCCAAGGTGCAAAACTTGAGATACAGCAGCACAGATTTTTACTCCTTATTTTAACCTTTTTTTTACCCTACTGATGTCTCTGTTCCTTATCTTAATTATCTCTGAAGGAAATCCTATTCTTTCCTCCCTTTCTGTATAGGATCCTGCAAATGTCATTAAGTCACATTGTTTCATTGCACTGGGGAGCCCAGGGAGCGTTTCTATCATCCTTATGCATGTGATTAACACAGATTTTTGTAATGGGAAGCAGTTCACCTGGACCGGTTTCCATGGTGCCGCTAAGCTGGAAGCATGGGATCTGGCACTCATTTGCTAAAAGCTGATGAGAAGTTGAAAGAGAATTTTCCCTTTGACCTTTTCTGGCAGAGGTCACTAGTGCTAATCAATATCCTTATTGGATTTCAAGCATTCAGGGACTCTTCTTAGACATACCCCCTGAAATTGCCATGAGGACTGATTACAGGGAGACAATCAGATTTGCAATATGGCAATTCCTTTCAGCAACCACAGAAAGGTCAATCAAATACTTGCGAACCATTACGAACCACTGGACTCCTCTTCTTCTTTAATGGTAAGGTGAGCTATGTTTTGGTTTGAAGGCAGTATTGCTGCCAGCTTGTACAGTTCATGTACAGCATAAATAGAGAGAGATGAAGATCTTAAAGAGCAGGTTTAGTTTTGATCAGGGATGGTTTGACTAAGACTGTCCCTGCCTTTTAGGAATGGCTTTATATGAGATTCATTATTTTATCCTGTTTTATGAATTTTATAGTAACCTTCCACTGTTCATTGAAATGTCTGGGAAATTAAAAATCTACCTCTCTGTATTGTGGCAGTGATAGCAACAGAAAGCATATTTTATTTACCTGTTTACCACTGTAGTCTTACGCATCTTGGCACAGTGAAAAGGTGCATGACTTATGTGCACAATAATTGGCAAAGATATAATAAAAGTCTGTTTGCCAATGCCTGGTAACTGACATTTTCATTGTATTTTTGTATTGCCCTTGTTAAGTATTAGTTCCTAATCAATACTTACATCCAGGTACCAGTTACTAAGAATTTTAGCGATTAAAATCAAAGCTAACAATCACTCCAGAACCCAGCAAATCAGTGAAAGCTTTCTGTAGGTTGTGTGAGCAAACAGGTCAGTATAGTCTGACCAAATACCACTGATACCAGTGCAAGGATTCTTATCCAGTTTAGTGGATGAACAGAGTCAGGGTCTTTCTTCTCTCATACACAACCTCACCTTTACACCCACAGCATGTCCATGCATGCACAGAGCTACAGAAGACAGATCCCTGAAACCTGTTCAAAAACATTTTTGAGGTTAGAACTCATCTTCAAGGAGTTTTGCTTCATCCCAGAACAGTCAAAATTAATAAACTTTTTGTGTAAGTACATACACCAGGTTTCACTTTAGATGTATTGGTCAAAAACAAATGCACTTCATTAGGAATTTAGGGGATTTTTTTCCCAGATAGATGAGAAATAAATAATGTGAATATTCTCACTTCTAGACAGGCAAAACATATTTAAGAAATGGTTAAAAATACCCGTGAGAGAGCTAGCAATCAACACTCTTTTTACTAGTTTTGTTTTGTATTCTTTTCTGACTAGTGTGTTCATGACCAGCTGTTTTTAGACCTAGTAAAAATTCTCAAGCTCACATTAGGAAGGTTTTCAGTTACATGATCTGTAGCTACAGTTGTTAGAATACTTGGCATGGCCTTTAAAAATGAGAAAGTTATTTTTGTTGAGTAAAGCACCAAAGCTCTGAAATAATATTTCACTGGACTTACAGAAAATGTGTTTGAACTTTGCTTTTAATGCCCAAGTGACAGGCAATTTGGTAGGCAGAGAGTTTCCAAATGTGACTTAAAGCGATGCCCGTTTAACCTGTGTGGACATGAGACATTTCTGTGCATTTATAAGGGAAGAATTTGTACCAAATCAACCTTGACCAGTATTTCTTTGTCCACACTAGCATGCTATCTCATCTCACCCCGGGTTGCCTCTGCAGTGATGGTGAAGTGCTGTAGCAATGGCATCTCTTGTCTTTGCTGTTTACCTTAAATGGGGAAACTGCCCAAGTTTAGTTAAATCCTAGCAAGTTTTCCTCTTAACTGTGCACTGCCTAATATTGTTTCTTGTTTTCTGGGTAGAAAATACCTATCTTGTATCACATCAGTCTCTGCCTGGTAGCTTGAACAAACCTCTATTACAGAAGCAAGCACAGTAAGAAGCATATTTGGACTACACTGATAGAGAAACTGGGGCTTATAATGGTGCAGTGGCTTGTTGCTCTCTCCGATTACTTCAGACTCCAGAGGGAAAATAAATTCTAACAGTAAAAGGCATGTGTGAAATTCAGAAGGGTTACAGGAAAAACTAGCCTGCCATTCTCAGAGCAGCAAAACTAATGAAATAAGGCCGGATGATTGGATTTACCACTAAGATTTATTAGGCACGATCATTCAAGATTCCTGAAACAAGGTGAAGGGCACAAATGCCAGTATTGCCTGTAGCCCTGCTTCCCCAGGTGCCCATGAGGAGAGAAGGTCTTGTGAGAGCACCGAGATGAGCCAGCCTGCTTCCTCCCTTTCATACGGGTGTTTTTGCCCAACAGGGAAAAAGCTATGTCCTTCCAGCTCCTGTGACATGGCAGGGAACAGGGAAGAGCCACTGGCCCGACTTTGGCCAGGTCAGGAAAGAAACTCTGACCCTGTCTCTGGTCCCTAGTACCATCAGTGTGGTGAGGGAACAGAGCCTGCAGAGCCAGTGTTCATGGCAGGGAAGAAGAGCTTCCTTCTCAAATGGAAGCCCTTCTCAAATGTCCTGTGATTAATTCCCAGCCCTACTATTTACTCCTTGAAAATAATTCCTGGCTATATGCTATAGTCACTGTCTCCATGTAAAAATTCAGGAAATAAAGTTACAGAGCCAAAACAGATCAGCATAAGTACTGTCAAAGAATCTGAATGATGGGTTTTATTCTTAGGGTAGAAGTGGCCATTGCTTTGGATATGAGTGGACAGAGGATGCAAAATCCATAAGGAAACCAAACATTCAACTTCACATTCAGGACATCACTCTGTGCCTCCTCTCAACCCATATGACGACTAAAAGGATCAAGGAAGTTAAATATCAGTGGGGCTGGTTGAGATTTTATTTTGGTTGTGTAATGAGAAATATGGCATATTCCTGCTTTTTTTGAACTGAGAGTCAGATGGAGTGTAACTACCATTTGTCATGGTACCACTAGTCAAGTTAAATACACTGGAGTGGAACTGGAGGGGAATTGGGAGGAATAATTTGGTCCCCCAGCTGTGACTTATTGACTGGAAGCAGGACAGTCTGGAGATGTGACAGCTCCCTGACAATTACTTTTGTCCTGCCATAGACAGTTGTAACAATTACACTTACACTTAATTACTGCATTTAGACTATGGTAGGCTAAAGCACTCTGTAGGATATGAGGTGTTAAGAAGCAGAATGCGTTTTAAATTTAGAAAATCCCCTTGAGAAATATCCTTATTTCACACTTATTATTTGCAAAGCCAGCTTTGCAGTAAAAATCATTGCTTCCATGACTGGAACCAGTGTCTTCAGCAAGAAGCAGGTGTATAGAAATCTCTCATATGGGGACACTGACGTTCCATCTGCTCTGAAAATACAGGAGCTGCTGAGTCATCTCCCATCTCATGTGTATTTGACATAATTTTTAAAGGTTATCAATACTGGGGCACCGCATGCTTAACGGAGAGGGGTTTTTATCTTATTTCATTTTCCTGTGAGCCAAAAAGTAAATATCTGCCTGATCCTGCTCCTGTTAAATTCAATGACTGAAGTCCTTGTTTGTTCCAATGGTAGAGGATTTAATGTTGCAAACTTAAATAATTAAAATAAGTGACCCGTAGTGATGGGAAGCACACATCCAAGAGGCAGAAGGTCATTTTCTTCTTAAGCTGTTTATAGGTGTGAATTAAGATGCCTATGAAAAATGCTTTACCATTTCTTCCAGATTCACCCATGTAGCAAAATACATGCAGAGCAAGTAGAGTTTATAGGGGAAGGACTGGAGCAAAAAATTACAAATAACATTGTGCAGCCCCCAGTCTCGGCTGAGACTGTCGGCACCCAGCAGTTTCTGTTGTGCTTCTTATGGGCTGGGATTTTTGGTCTCCTGTGCTCACTGCACACCTTGTGTGTTGGTTTCCTTTGAAAATTTAGGTACTTGTTTTCCTGCCTAATTGGAAGCAGAACTCATTTGAAAATGTATTCGCTTTCCCTCCAGGGATGGTGCTATACTAAAATACAGTGTATGCTTTGGCTTAATTTAATAAGTCATAATCTCTTCTCATATTTTATTACGTCTTAGTGCGAGGTGATTTTTTCCAGAGATGACTCAAAATAATACAAAAGAAAAAGCTTGTCCTGTGAACAAAACATGAATTACAGCTGATAAAATCAAGATAGTTTGAAGGCTTGCCAGCACAAAGAATAAACTCCCTCAGATTCCTAACTTACAGAGTAATGTTAGCAACACCAAATTTCCCAAGTAATTTTGAAGTCTAAAGGAACCTTAAGGACGGTCTAAGGAAATCAATAGAAAGAAAAAAATTTCTGTTAATGCAGAAAATCGCTGCAAAATGAGGAAAAGAACAAGGTAATTTCTGCTGTTCTGATGAAGACTCACAGCTTGCAGTGCTCTTGGACACACTTAACCCATGCTTTTTGGATGTGGATGTTGTTATGCTCATTGGGAACTGCCATCTCAAGAAAGTATGTAATACTGCCTGTGGAAATGTCAGCATAAGCAGAATGAGGTGTTCACTTTCTGAGCTGCCTGCACAGGGATATTGTGCTGAGGCTCTGTAGACTGCACTCTCTCACAGCTCCTTGCCAGGTGCTGTTCAAGATGTGAGCTTTGGCTCTAAAGCCATTTATGGGTGGAACACAGCACTGCTGGCTCGGGCTGGGAGCCTTGACAGAGGGTGTAAACTCAGCAAGCAGCACAACTGAGCACTCGGAGATTTACACTCTGAGTCCCATAGGATTTGGGAGCCTGGTGGAGCTGTTTATTTCAATCTTGAGGAGCATCTTTCAGTCAGACCCTTCTACCAAAGGAAGTGGAAGTTCAAATAAAGAATATATTGGATTTTTTAATATGTTTTAAGAAAACAAATAAATTAATGACATTCATACTGTAAAAATGTATATAAGAGCCTCTCTTTGTCCTCATTATTTTCTCTATTGCAGAATGCAAGAAATGAACTGATTTCAGTGGAGATTATATCTCATGAGCTGAAATCAGCCCTGGTTCAGTAAAGAATAAAAGAATGTATGTAAGCCCTTTTACATTAAGGCTTTGGATGTAGGTAGAGTTGTGACTAAAGTGAAACTCATTTTTGTTAAACACTTTTAGGTGTGAAAGAGGCAATCACACAAAGTGTGTTAAGCTCTCTGTCTCTTCAGGATGTCTCACACAGGAACTTTTCTCTCGGTGCACATGATGTACAGGCTTGGTATTTTTAGAATGACAAAAGGCTGTTCTTTCTTCATCAGATCATTCACTTTTCTAGATGCCTTAGACCAGAGTTTTCAGAAGGTATCCACTGACTCTGGACCTCTGCACAGTTTGAGAGATTTATAATCACTATGCTGCTCTGCCTCGTGCTTCAGAGAGACGTTCTTGAACATTCCCCCAATCTGATCTCTGTTGGTGTTTTTGGGCCTCTCCAAAATCATAGTTCTCAGAAACTAGACCCCTTAAGCCACTGGCAATATTTTAAAATGTCTGAAGATCATATTCCAGACTTCTTTTGTATCCTTGGGCAAGTTGCTTAACCTCTCTGTAAGCTTCAGTTTCCTCACCTGAAAAGAAGGGAGAATATGTAATCGTGCTGTGCCGCTTAATTCAGGAATGTGAGCAGGAGGAGCTCTGAACTCCTGGGGGCAGAATGCAATTACGTTACCAAATATTATTAGTACTAGTATTAGTATTAAATAATGATACATATTTATTCTAAATATACCCTTGTTCTACTTCATGCAATACCATCTAAAAGACCATTCACATTACGGAGAGACATGTCCTGTGTGGTATGGCTCAAGCCCGAGCTTCAGGAAAATTTTACCATTGGCTTGTGTGGAGCCAGAATTTCACTTCAAGGTCAATCTCAAACCTGTATAAATCAGTGCAAGGACAAGACTTCTACACTGTGAAAGTATGAGTGGTCCTTCATTATTATAAATACTGCAGAAACATTTTTTTTTTAGGCATAAAATACATTTTAAAGGAAAAACCCATAACTATGCATTTCAAATCAGTTAAATATTGCTGGCATTAAATATACTTTAGTCTTATGAATAATTTGGAAAGACTATTTCAGAGAAAGATTAATCAAGTTTCAGAAATATCTGAGAGTCAATGATAGTCATTGCAACTGCTGTCTGAAAATCAGTACGTGCTTTCTGAAATCTTCAGAGAACTGGTCCTTAACCCAAAGAATTCAAAATATAAGATGGGAAAGAGAAATCCCTGAAACAAAATAATAGCCCCACAGTGTTTTTCAGATGTTGGGATTGAAATTGGTCAAAGTTGATGGCAGTCTACTAATGTCTCTCTTATTCTTTAGGATTTTGTTGAAAGCAAAGACTGCAACACAAAAGAGATTGAGAGGGTACAAAATCTGAGATGAGGAATCAGTTCCCCATTGACACATTTTTTGCCTGAGGAGTATGTAGCCTCGATTTGAGTCAGACTTTTCAGTTCTCCTTGTATAAGTGTAAGAGTGGTTATTTTAAATGCATGCATCATACTGAAAGGATGGTGGAATGAATGCTTTCTAGTTCAAGGTCTGCCGCTGAAAATATTTTCTGCTTTATTAGCTGTTTGCAGGCTGTGATGTCTCACAGTGAGAGTCCTCTTGGGTGCCAAGATTTGCAGGGTTCAGGCCAGAACAGAATGTAAGATTAAGCTCTGAACTGGTACAAGTGGACTAACTGCAGGGGTGTAGACGGTAGCAAAACTACACTTGTTGCTGCCCACTTATCACCTCCTGATGCCACTTGGAGTTTTCTCTTTCAGTCTGTTGCTGCAACATGTAGATCTAATAAATCACTTGTTTTACACCATATGTACCGTGTGGATCTCTGCTGCTTTTAGCTCACTAACAGTTAATACCTCTGAGCCATTTTCTCCAACAAAGAGAGCCACTCTTTCATGGAGAAACTCTTTATCAGCCTGGCAACTTGTGAACTCCTTAGCATTTGATCTGATGCAGACAGTGCTCCTGATGAAATCAATAACTGCATTGATTGAGTAACAACCTGAGGGACTGGGCCCTGGATGGGGCTAGCACAGCCAAGCGATGAATTCAGTGATTGAAATGTTTTCAGTAGAGTTAGGAGCTGTCCCCTAAGACAGGAGATCTTCTGCAGACTAGAGATTTTAGATGTCATCGTATGGACTCTGATATATGGACAACTCACCCCTAAATCAATCTTTTCATGGTATAAACATGTCTCTCCAAGTTCTCATTGTGACTGAACTCCCAAGAAGGACCTGAAGGTGCTGCCTTTCGTGCTTCCACAGTTGTGTTCTCCATAAGCCAAAACACCGGCTCCCTTCAGTACAGAAAGTGCAGCTCACTGGCTCCACAGACAGTCTCCTTGGAGTGACTGGGAACAGCAGCACCTCAGAGCTACCCTGGGCTGTGCTGCCAGCCATTCCAACCTTTTGCTCTCCCAGACATGAGGAAAGGCAGCTCTAATTGCTGCAGCTCTCCAAATCTTTTCAATGCCTCTGTGACACTTTCACCTTCCAGTCTTTCAGAAGTAACCCTGAAAATGGGCACTGTCAACTGAGAAAAAAATCTGTTAATCTCCACAGTCACCTAAGGGGCAAACCAGACTTGGAGCACTTCAGTAGCTGGGCTTCATGAGCTCTCTGCTTCATGCCAGTGTGACCAGCCTCTGGAGACCTCACAGATTCATTCCTCACCTTGGTTAACCAGCTTACCCAGCAGCACGACTGGGGTCAGTTACACTCACTAAACTCCTGACCTTGGATAAAGCCTCACTGATCCCCTCAGCAGGACAACATCCTTTTGCAATACTGATAAAAGACCTGGCTCTGTGCACCTTTGCACAGATTTTCATTGAGTTATTCTTGACTAAAACCAACAATGGGAAAACACAGCCAAGATTTCTGAGATGTTTACATGGAATATTATTTTGGTGGGGTATTTTGCTGTTTGGTTTTTATAATTGATACTAATTGATCAATATTTTTTCCATGGCACAGTGAGGATCAAAGGTAGAAATGGGTCTGCATCTACTTAGCAGTGCTCTTTTGTAGTGGAAGACACCATAATTTGCTGCAAAAGATGTGATATCTATAGGAAATCTAAAGCTTTGTCTATGTGGGAAAAATACAGTGGATTAAACTGATGCATAAATGTAAGGTTGGGTGAAAATTCTGCTTCTGGTGTATGAGAGGTTTGTCAGAGTTTAGCTTAAAAAAAAGCTCAGAGAGACAGCATCTCTGGGTATTTTTCTACCCTGAAAAACAAAAACACAAAAAAACCCCACCCAAAAAACCCCCAAACCAAAGCCAAACAAAAAATAAACCTTAATTCATTAACTGTGTTTTCTCTATTTCCTGTGCCAAAATTTTAACCTGGTGTGTGGGCCACAGGAGGTGTTCTTAGACAGGTGCTCAAAGAAGCTTTCTTTTCCTCTGTGGGACCTTTCTTACCAGGTGATTCAGGTGATACTGTGATAAGCCAGGATCAGATATCCATCTCTGAATCCAATTCTGTTTAAAAAAAAGGGTTATTGTCTCCCAATCTTTCCTCCTCTCCCAGCTGTTTGTCCGTGTCTTCCTGCCAGATGTTATCACATCCTCAGACTGTTTGCAGAAATGTTCAGAAGAGGGTCCTTAAGTTGCTTCTGGCAAAATCCTCTCCGTTTGCAAAGAGCTATTACTTAAACCATTTTAAGTAAACCTGTCTTCTTTTGATTGATAGGATTCGGAATGCTTAAAAGATCATCCCTTAAGAGGCTGTGTCCTGCTTGCCTGCTGATCTGGTGGCATGGCAGTGGCAGGTAGCTCGAGACAGTAACCACGCATGAATTTTTGGTCAGTGCATCTGCCCAACATCCCAGGGTAACCCCTCAGCCGGTGGTGGTGGACTGGGACTCCTGGGCTCTGTTCCTCATTGAGTGCTGACCCAGTACAGAGTCTTAAGCACATCAACCATTTATGCTTCAGTTTCTGCATCAAGGCATAATCATCCTCACAGCAGGAGCAATGTGAGAGTTAATTGTAGAGCAATTTGATCCCCTTGGTGCTGAGTTACAGGTGACTGCTGCTACTTCTGCCTTTCATAAGAATTAACTTTTTTTTTCTTTCTGATGTCTTGAGTAAATTAAAAGCCAAATTTGTGTTCACAATGGGAAACTGTGCTCCACTTTGAAGAACGTTGTTTATTCTGATGATTCACTATCAGGAATGTTGCTATGTTAAGTGGCCCAGCAAGGAATCCTCCCTCCCAGCCCTCATCAGAGCAAGCGCACAATTCCCAGGAGCAATGCATCAAACTATTCAGCTGTCCTCAGGGAGGGCTAAAATCTGCTCTCTGGGTACCCCTCACATTCAGTTCAACTTTGTATTGCTGGGTAAGGTCAGGTGAGTGCATTTTTGTGTGTATTCAATTGAAACTCACATCAGCTTCTCAGGGAGACCAACACAGGTATCACTGAAGTGCACAGTGGTACACCCAACGTGTCAGGGACAACAGCAGGAGGGAAGAGTCCCCTCCCAGTGTTAACACAAGTCAGGAACAGCTTTTCTCCTCCTGAAGACAGGCACATAAAGCCATGTGCTGTAATGCCATATGAATCTAAGGCTATAGCTCTGCAGTATAAAATTCTTCTCAGCAATGCCAGCTTGAGGAATTCCCACCTCTGGCTCATTCCAGTGACAGCACGACGCCTCAGGTGATCACCTCTGTTGGCAGCACACCCCAGTGCAGAGGTGATAATAAAGTCAGGGGTCACTGCTGAAGCAAACAGAGCATGTCACTACACCTGAAAGTGCCTGCTGAGGTGGTGCATAGCTGGGCTGCTCCTCAGTTTGGCTGTTGTTCCTCCTTACACCACTCCAGCTTTGTAGAGTAGTATGTCAT
Organism: Eulacestoma nigropectus; assembly: GCA_013397775.1. Taxonomy (NCBI): domain Eukaryota; kingdom Metazoa; phylum Chordata; class Aves; order Passeriformes; genus Eulacestoma; species Eulacestoma nigropectus. Next base: position 1,474,912 of record VZTE01003571.1, read on the forward strand.
GTATGTGGATGTATAGATACCTATATATATATATATATATATACACACATATATGAAATCCATAATATGGTCTGAGCATCTCTTCCAGTGGAATAGCTGGAGTAGGGAGTGCAGCTTCCATGGCTGGAAGAATCTGAAATTGAGCCCTTAAAATGAAAATTAACAACTATTCCTTGGTGATGGCAAAGAGTCAGTGTGCAAAGCAAGTGATTTTGTAAAACTGCTATTGCCCAGGAGTCAAAAAGCTATTTTCTAGCAAGTATCCTTCCAGAAAATTCTCACTTTTCAAATTATTATAAGATGCTTTCTGCTCTCCAAGATGATATGACGGATGGTGAGAAAAGCAAATGAAACATACTGAGTTTAAGCTGGTTTACTGAGTTTAAGCTGGTTTACTGCTTAACTGTATCCTCTACTGGGTTTACTGGTTTTTTTTATTTTAAGCTGCAAAAGGGTTATTACCATCTTAAAGCTGGGAGCTCCGGTCTCCAAATCCCTATAACATCATGCCAAAGTAAATGGGACAGTGAACTGACAGACACTGTCATAACTTACTCGCTGGAAACTCACTAAAATCCTGCCTGTGAAGGCACAGAACCAAATCCCATCATCACCTGAGGCTAAGACAGTGTGACCATGGCAGCTTTGGGTGGAGCTTTGTCCACATCACCAGATACAGTTAAGGGCCAGCCCTTACCTTCTCTGTATTCCAAGGACATGTCTTGCTCTTGTGTCCGCCTGAGCAGTCACAGAGTGACAGCGCCTGTCATGACTGAAATCTTTAAGAGGAAATATGGAAATAGTGAGGGAAAGTTGGGAGATTGGATCTACCAGAGAGCCTGACCCAATTCATTCCCCCAAGGGTGGTTTGGAATTGCAGGAATATCTCCTGTCAGCCTCCTGCAAATAGGGAGCATCCACCCTGGTCCTTGGAGGCCATCTCTCCTTTCCTCCCTCGTCTCCACCACACCACGGCTCCCTTGGAGCAGTATTGCCAGACATCTGTGAGCTGCTGCTACCTGTGATCACTTCTGTGCTTACCACACACTGAGCCCCAGGAGCAGCTCTTACTATCTCCAGTGACATTCATTAACTGCTCTTTCTTCCTCTCTCCGTGGCCACTGCTACCTTTGCATGGGTTTGTGATGGCACCAGGGTTCCTCCTTCCCCAGCAGAATGGAGCCAGGGAACAGGACCTGGGGCAGGGAGGGCAGTGTGAAAAGCCTTTCCTCCTCCTGCTCTGCTTCCAGGGTATACTCCAGGCTGCTCATCTGTTTTTCTGAGACATTTCTGCTTGCTGCCTACAAAGGCTCATTTTCTCTGGCTGGTTTCAGAAGCAGTGGGAGATGCCGATGCGAAGCCAGCGTTGTAAAAGCACACTGAAACCTAGCTTAGACTTGGAACCTGGCCTAGCCAGATCAGCGGTAAAATTTTCAAAAGGAAAGAGGAAAAAAGCTATTTCCCATCACAAGAGCAGTGGGGTGTTTTCCATGGGAACAATGATGTTCTGGTTAAGTTCTAAGAACTTTTCTAATTATTAGGCCAAACCAATGAGAAAGCTGATGTCAGCAGGAAGAGATGATGGGAGGAATTATAATTGTGTCTGGGGCCATATGAAAGCATTATACCATGTCTTGCTCCAGACTTTGCATGAGTCATTTTCCTCCTGGTCAGGATTGTGTATTGAAGTGCAGACTGGCAGTTGTCCGGATCTTTCCTTGTGCCAAAACTGCTGTGAAGTTGGTTTTGTTTGTTGTTGTTTCTTTTTCCAGTGCCACTGTGAGAAGTACCATCAATAGAATTTCTTCTCTGTGGAGGCAGCATCAAGCAAGGCATCACACTGTGTGGGGCAGTAATTGCAACACTTGCTGATGATTTATTGTCAGCAACTTCTCTTGTGGAAAGAGTGCTTCCTCAGTTCCATCCATAAAACTCCAGTGGTTTCAGGAGGAATTATGGCTGCTTGCCACTTCTGAGTATCTGCCTCTGAGCACTTAGGTCTTTAACTGTATGTAGATTTTCTGTAGAAGCCTATTTGCAGAAGAGACCTACTTTTAGACACCACAGTGCAGGACTCTTCCCAAATCATACTGTTGTTTCCATCTGTAGAGCTGAGATAACAGTTGTGCCTCTCCCTTGATTAGAAGGCATTTTAAAAAGTAGATTCACTGAGTGATCTGCCTCTTTCCTCTCCTTTCAGCACATCCCAGCTCCTCTTGGTGTCACTGGAGAAGTACCTATTGTTTTCAGATAGAGCTGGATTGAACTTCGGGATACTCTAAGGAGACAGTCATCAATTTATTGATGTTGTCAACAGGTAAAATGAGTTACAAGACAGTGTAAATCTAAATTTTGTAGGAAGCAACAAAGCAAGCAGTTATGTCATAGAAAATGGGCAAAGCCAGTAAATGATCTGACAGTTGTGCCAAGCACTTCCTGCTACAGTCTTCAAATCAGAGAGAAAAAGCCATCAGCCACCTTGTGCTCTGTGTCTTTCATGTCCATGTGATGAGTTAAGCCACCAGAGCAGCTTCAGTGCCTTCACTCACAGATCTATGGGACCTGCTGAATCCTCGTGCAGTCTTTCCAGGGCATAATCTGTAAGGCTTCATTATATGTCAGGCCTACTTAAAGGTTCATGCACTGAAAATATGCAAAGGCTTCTGTCACACCGGCAAAGCTCTGGCAGAGCTCCCCTTCCTCAAACCTCTCCTAGGCAGCTCTGGGAGAGGCTTGACTTTTTAGCCGCTGTGGGTGCAAACGTGTGCTTGGAGGGGTCTGTGCTCAGCCCTGGTGTGAGGTCTCTCTTCACAGTGGAGCGTAGATTTTCCCAGACTCAGACACAGAGGTACTCAGAACTTTTCCATTTATGCATACAAGGATATGTTCTTGCACAGAATGCACCTGCTTTGCACAGAATTTTAAAGCACAGTTGCTTTAGCAGCACAAAAACAGAGGAATCTACAAAAAAAAAAAAAGAAAAAGAAAAAAAAATCATCAACAAAATATCTGTATTTCCCACCTCTGTTTCTTTACCACCATGGGCATTATTCAGATAATTACTTGTAAGTTGATCAGTTTTTCTTTGCAGTTCATCTCATGACTTTTGAGACCTGAAATCTGTTCCTAGCTCTACCTTTTGGCTGGTACCTCATCTAAACCAGGATGGGCCTGCTGGAAAAAACATTTCCTTCTTCTGTCTCATCTTCTACTCCAAACCTTGTGTATTTTGCTGCAAGTATCCTTCTATATCCCAAAGACTGATATGTCTTGATTTATGTATTTGTTTTTGATGCATTTCTCTGCTGCAAACAGCAGCCGTCTGCACAAGGGCTGGAAGAAGTGACTTTTCCTGCTTCATCTTATCTTCTTCCTCCAGATAAGCTTCCTTCTATCAGTCTTCGATGTTTTCTAATGCAAATTTGTAAAACTGGAATTAAAATTCATCCTGCTGCAGTATGTGGCGGTTTCCCTCTTGACAGTTTTCCGAGTGAGAGCAGCAAGTGTGAAGGTGTTGAAAAGCAGCCTGCAGTGCTCCGTGTCAGCTGTAGCTTTTGAGCAGGAAACGCTGCTGTACTAAGATCAAAAACTGCTATTAGCATGGTGTCCGGGGCAATGCTGCCTATTCTTCTTGTTCTGTTAAAGAACATGCTATTTTCTTGCTTCATTGCTCCATCTGTAGCACACTGGCAGTGGTGATTGTCATTATTGTTATTAAGGGAGAGCCTATCATGCTTTTCAGTGGAAAATTGGATTCTTGACAAGATCGTTTTGCTCGAAGTTTAGTCTTTGGTGGGAAATTTTCACTTTTTTTATTAAAAATCATTCAAAGAATATTTTTTGCCTGGAACTTTTAGAAAGTATTTCTTCAGTGCAATGCTGTTAATTTTTATGGGAGATGGGGACAGATGTGTTTATATTTTCTGTCTGTTTTTATGGCTCACTGTTATAGCACTGACTCTTGTGGCTCCTCAGAAAACCGTTCAAGTGCCAAAGAATGAACACAGGGCCAGTATCTCTTTCACAGTTTTATCAGGACAAATCCATGCTAGCGCCACTGAAAGCAAGGAAGTTTCCTTGTATATCTGTCAGTCTATCCACAGGGCTGCTTGACTGGTTGAGCACTGGGGGCAGAGCTCCCTAGTGCAGACATGGCTTATACTGGCAGAATAATAGTCATCTTTTGCCAATATACTTCAAACTAGTTTCCCATACTGCATAAACTATGCCTGGAAGAAAACTTGTTTCTGCTGACACTTGCTTTTGTCAGAAGAAGAAAAATATCCAGCTTCTGATCAAGACAGTCATTTGACTGGACCCATGATGTGCAGACAAGGACTCAGAGGCTGTACCTGAGCCTGACTGTCACCTGGCTCGCCCTGCAAGGGCCTTTCTGCTCTTGTTGCTTCCTTGGAGTAAAACCAAACAACACCACTTGCCACCTCCTTGACTTGGGTCAAAACTGTAAAGGTGCAGGGAGATTTGGTAGTAAAGCAAGTCCCCCTCCCAGGCAGTGACTTTCACATGAAGGGCTGGGCTCATCACCGTGACCTGCCAGCAGAACAATGTTCTGTCTGCCTGGTGATAAAGCCACAAAGCCCTGGAGGCACTCCTGGCAACTCCTGAAGTGCAATCTAAGGTGCATGTCAGCACTGATTAAATGGAAGCTTTATAGAAGGCGGTTTGGACCTTGATTATTTTAGAAGCACCAGCAGTCAGGGAACTGGATCACTCGAGCTGTCAGCTAGGTGATTTAGTGCAACTCCTAGAGGGAATAATGAAGGTTGTGATAAACTGCAGTGTAAGAAGCCGGTAAATAACTTTTATGGAAGAACTGTATTTGGAAACACTGAATAATGGCAACTAATGTCACAGATCTTATGGAAAGGTGCTTTCCAGAATTATATATTTAAATGGTCATAGTGAGTCTAAACTGGTCTTTGGGAACTCGGTGGAAATCAATAGAATTACTTCAGGGTTGATTTAAGAAAAGAAAACACCATCAATAATGTTACATATTTATTGATAATGCGAAACAATTAACTGCTTTGGAGAGGAGGAGTAAGATGTGTTTATGTTAATGCTGATTTATTACTTTATTACTTCTATAACAAAAAACAAGACTTCCAAACCACAGCATCCATTTGTATTTTTTATCTTGACCTGTTTATCAGTTCTTTTTATCATGAAGCCCACACAAATGAGGAGAGGCATTTTTTATGTTCTTTTTATTTCACAATGCATAATTCAAATCCGGAAAAACTGTTTTCTGGCATAAATACACATTTCTTTTTAACACTTTAATGTGATTTAATTTTCTATAGGTTATTTTAAGAAGTGGTCACATTTTGGTCTTCATTTTTATTGTTTTTAAATTCAGAAAACTCTCTAAATTAATGTCCAGTGGAAAATTAGATCTCATGTTCTGGCTGTAGACAGAATTAAATCAATGAATTCTAACTAAAAATTATACATGAGATTTCCTTTATGCTTTCATGAGCCAAATTTCTTTGCTACTCCAGCAAAATTTGCAGAGTAAATAACTGAAGTCACTCTGAAATACTATTTGCTTTCGGAGTGCCATCCCATGGATACTGGACACTGGACAGGTGCTTGTATTGATTGTAATTAGAATTTGGCTTGATCATACCTGAAGCATCCATGCACATGGAGAGAACTTTCCAAAAAATCTGTCTGCACAGGTCATAAGGATCTTTTCTCTGCTTCTGTGCACTTTGGGAGGGCAGGAAGCTGACATTTTACTGCGTTAGGGCCTGTCCTGACTGGGTGCACAACTGTGACATGGTGATGGATGATGGAGGACCAGGTGTGTGCTGAGCCATCAGACCTGATGCTGTTCCTGTTCCAGCTGTTGCCCAAGTCAGCTCTGGCTGCAGAGGGTGGGCTCCTGGCTGCTGCAAGGAGCAGGGGCTCTGCAGGTCTGAGGACGAATAAGTGGCCGTGATCCCTTGCTTGATCTCTGGCCACTCATTCTGCCCACGGGCTCTGTAAATCCTCTGCAGCTCTTGTTATTTGAGTCCCCATTATTTACCTGCCTGAACTTACCACCAGTGGCAGGTCTTGTTCTGCCTGCACCACACACTGACATCCAGCCACTGTGCAGCTCTCGGGGGCTCTGGTGTATCCCATGATGATCCCAGAGATTTATGTGCTGCTGGGCCCTTGTATTTCCGATGAGCTTTTGTCTCCCTTCGCAGTGTCTGTGGCACAGTGGGATGTGCCCCCATAAAGAGGTTGGAGACACTGGGGGCTCCAAGAGCATCGTGACGCGACTACGGTTTGGGATAGGTCAGACAGCAGCCTTATTAACTGTGATCAGTGAGAGATCATTTGGACAGCATCTCCCCCTCTGCTCCCCCTTCCTCCCAGTGATTGCAGAGATCCAGCCTATATACTGGTTCAGAAAAAAACAAAACAGGTGAAAAAACAATCATTTCAATGCAAACAAAGGCAGGGAGCTATCCCTGGAAGGGAGGGACTCCTTAAATAGCTTGTTAACTGCCACAATTCTAAGAATGAAAACAGTAGATAATGAGACTTTATGGAGAGATGGCTCTTGGTGGAGCCCATAGGAGTGGCACACTCAGTATTATCTTGCCTCAGAAGTGGAGACTTGGGAACAATCACAGGCTGTTAAGTCAAAGGGAGTGTTCTTCTAGTTAGGATAAACTTCTTAGCCAGACATCTCAGATCTTAAAAATAATAATTTTACCACCACAGAGGTAATGTGAGGTGAACACTGGTTTTTTTCAGGTTGCAATGAATCTGCAATAAGTGTTGAAATGCCTTCACTGTTCTCCCTGCAAAGAAGAAATTTTAAGACCAAAATTATTAGAAGTGTCAGAAAACGTGAAGAGCAGCAGGGAGCTGCTATGGCTTGTAAAGTGGCATACGGAGAATCTGAGGGATGCCAGGAGGGTGGAAAAACAGTGCAATGCTTCTTCTCTGGCTTTTGAATTTCTGGATAACAGCTGAAGTTTGGGAACATGATGGTCAGTTTTGTGACTCCTCACTGCAGCTCTTTGGGTTTGACCTTCAAGTCCTGGGTAGCTTCTGATTGACTAGAGACAGTTATGATAAACTACAGTCAGTAATGATAAAACTGTTCTTTTCTGCAAATAGACAGTATCACTACATGACAGCCTTGGTGAACTTTTGTTTAGGACCAAGCAGGGATCCTTTTATGATTTTTTTTTTTCCTTCACTATTTTTCCCCTCTTAAAAATCCTAATTTTTCAATATTGAAATTATTCATGAACCACAATCCTTTTCTAACTAAGCAAAGCATGGAACTGCTTTTCCAGAATGTGTATGACAGTATTTTTTGACATTTTTAACCTGAAATCTTAATATTTTTATTTCAATTGAAGTCACTTTCTACTTTGAAGTTTTAAGGTAATTGAGATGAGAAAATTTAAATGAAAAAAATTTAAATAGAAATAAAATGTTTAAAAATTACAACAAAACACTCTGAATTACCTAACCTGAACATTTTGTTCAGCTTTCAGTTTGCAAAATTTCCAGGTTTTCCTGATTTGGCTGCACCACAGGAGCAAAGCATTGATAAAGCAGGATTCTTTGACTAGTTCAGGGGTTCCTCCTGCCCTGCAACAACCACATAAAATCATGACATAGCAAATTCATCCCTGAGCAATAGGGACTTTGGGTGGGGTCCACAGTGTATTCTGACATTTCCAACAATTTTGTGAAGTAGCAAGTTTTCCTTCTATTCTCTCTATTCCTGCCTTTTGGAAGGAATACTACTGAAAACAATTTATTTGGATGAAATTAGCAAAAGGCTTTTCATAGGTGCATGAATGGATTCAGGTAGTAGCATATGTACCATATATAATGTATATGAGAACATGAGAGAATAAGAGCAGATCAGAATTGGCAATTGCAGTCCTATCATTCATCCATTCGGTTTAGTTGTTCCTTTCTACAAACTGGCTGTTCCCAGTCCCCTCTGCCTTGCCTTTCCGTAATGCTGCTGCTGTGTTGAGCCAGCTCCACCCCTGACCAGCCAGGATTTTCTGAGATCCCATCTCAGCACCAAGCGAGGGCACTGCCCCTCACGGGGAGAGGCAGCAGGTTTTGCTCCTGCCTGGGTACCGCCCTGCAAAGTGTGAGTGCAATGCTCTAGTGCTGCTCAAACCAGCATGAGTGTACTTGCCAGCCCCAGAAAACCTGTACACAGGTAAAGTAATGCAGTTATCCACTGCTCTGGGTTATGCTGTCATTCTGTATCAAGATAAATTAGTGTACTCGGAAGCAATCAGAAGTAATTACTCTTTAAGAAACAATAGGCATCACTCTGTGGCTTCTACCTGACAGCTAAAGAACTTGGCTTCCTGTGAAAAACCCATACAGCTTAATCTTCTTGTGTCAGATCATATTTCCTTGTCTTCTCTTGGTAAATGTTTACATTGCTGCAGTAAAAGGGGCACTGCATGATCTCGGCTAACAGGGGACTGTGTGTTTAGAGATAGTAATGGGAGCCTGCATCTCTCTGCTATCATAAGATGAGTGCAGAGAAGGTTTGCAGGTACAAAATAGCACCTCTGCAGGGGCTTGAGTGGTCCCATTCTCAGGAGTAAATCCTCGTTCCACGAAGTCAGTTCCTACTGTTAGATGAGCTGACTCTGTGGCACAGCAATGATAGGGAATAAAATGATAGGAAGTGAGCACAGAGACTTGGCTGTTCTTTTGCTCTTCAGGGAAGATGCTCAATGACATTCCAACTGATTCATTTTAGGAGTGTAGATATACACACTGAACCTTGCTTTTGCCACCCCTAGTGCTGCATTCCGATCACCACTTGTCATTTTTAAGTGTTTCTTTAAAGACTGAACCCTTCTCAAAGGTTCCAGTGGCATCTCTGAAATCTGATAGAAATCTAAAGTCAATGTGTGCGCCAGTCAGTGACTTCAATTTACATTCTCCAGGAGGAACTGCAGGATTCATCTCAGTGAAGATGAAGTGAAAGAGTGGCAGACTGAGATCCGAGTGAGCTCCATACTTACAGGGACAAGGAAGAGTGACTTTTTCTTACGTAGTAAAAAAGAGCAATTCTAAATTTCAGATCTTGACAAACGCTGTCATCATTCCTGCTGCCCTTAGACACTTATTTCAACTTTTTGCAACTTAACCTTTGCAGTAGCTGGTGGGAAAAGAAAACTAAGTAACAATAAAGTGATCTTGTGGTTAACTCAGTTATGCAGTGCATAGGAAATCTGGATTCAGCTCCCGGCTTTGCTTTGGATGTGCTGTGTAATTGAATACACAGTGTCTGTTCACCTCAGTTCTCCTTCCATCAGATAAAACTGAGAACATTTCCATACCATCAGAAGGTGATTTTGAGGATATTTTCACTGGTGGGAGATCAAAATAGACATAGGCCAGTTAAATACTATTCTTCAGCTGGGTTTTACTCTTTCTGTGAGAATTAACAGTGAGACAAGGCTTTTAAGGACCGTTTCTTTCTTAAGAATAAAATTTAGTTGACCTTCATTAGTCTTTTACAAGATACTACAACTCTCAGCAGACTTTCTCATGCTTGATTTCTTCATCAAGAGGGTGGTGTAGCACTGGAACAGGTCACCAAAAGTGGTTGTGAAATTTCCGCCTTTATATATTTTTAAGAGGCTGTGGGGCCAAGCCGTGGTTGACCTGATCAGGTGTTGGCAGCAGTCCTGCTTTGAGTGGGAGGCTGGACTGCAGATCTCCAGAGGTCTCCTCCAACCAGCATTTCTGTGACTCCGTGAATCTAATTAGCTTCATCCTACATGGAAATATCAAAGTTATTTTAGGAAATATCTGTATCTTTGTGCAGTGGAAGCAAAGAAGATAAGTGTTTATTATCCTTTATTACTAGGACTGAGTAAGTATTTTACCAAAGGCAAACTCTTGAGTAGCCCTGCTTTCTGGCTCTCTCAAAGCAAAACTAAAGACAGATACTAGATTAGATTAGATATGTTATCCATTTTTCAAATTAATTTTTCTATTATATCCATTGGTTATGTGTCTTACATAATAATTTATTTGACAACACCATCCTGGTATCACTTCTGTATAATAATACCAAACCAAAAAATTGTCAAGCATTAACTCTACAAACATATTGCAAACTGCAGCTTAAGTATGTCAGTGTCTTATGAGGATACTTGAGGCTGAAATATCTTCCCTACCTACAGACTTTTCAAACTAATACATACATGCTTTACAGAGTTAACAGCTGCTGCTATTCCGCTAATGGGAAGTATTTTCTCTCTCTTATATTCCAAATAAATCATTATTCATGTCTTTCTGTCTTATGTTCAAGGTCCAAATAGTCCCATCTCTGTAATAGAAACCAGTAGAACTTAATGAGTTCTCTCAAAACTCAGAGTGACTTGTGTGTACGCTCTTCTAGGTATTAATGCTAAAAGCTCTCACATAAAAAAGAACCGTAGTGTAGTCACAACATGAGGTTCTCATTTTATATTTTTGCATTTACTACTTATTACTATTTCATGTATATGAACTGATATAAAAAGTGTGCATGCATATTTACAAGGATGCACAATGCAATGAATTCTGCATCGTTCTCTTAATGGGCTTTTGAATCCTGGTTTTGTTTGTAGAGGAGAATTGTTGCATTTGAGTGTCATTTGGTCCTTATGCATATATGAAAAAAGTATGAATGACACGTGCCAGGAATTAGGGAAATGAAAGATACAGAAAATCAAGGCACTGACTGGATGTTTGTCTTGATTTCCTCCAGTCATCTTACTGGTATCTTACATGCATATTGAATACCTAAATTCTCCATTCCTACAGTTTTTGTCCTGAAAAAAAAGTGTGGTAAGTGTACTAAACAATAATTATTTTCCTTCGATGCTCATTAATAATTTAACTGTTCTTTTTAAGCACAAAGGTCTGGCTTGTTACTCTGTATGTGTGTATGCTGGGAGAAAAGGGTAGGAAGAGAAGCAATGACAGCACTATTTTGGCTGGGAGTTTGCAAGCTCCATGCAAACTGCCACAGCAGGAGCTCCAGCCTCACGGCTCCCAAGGTGAACTGGAGTTGATCCATTTCATCCATACTTCGGGCTGGTAATGCACTGCCCTTGGGACCTCGCCACTCCGCTAGCAGAACACATGGGACACAGGGAAAGGTGATGCTCTGCTATCCTGTGAGGTATCTGAAGGGAAGTGTTTTTCTGAGGACGAAGATTCCCTAGGAGGGAGACTCGCCCATGAGAAAGGTCTGTTACAGGGCTCCCCTGAGGTGCAGCCAGGTGCAGGGGCACACGTGGGTGGTGCCACAAGTCAGGCAGAGAGCACACTGTGACTGGGCTGTGGGGTCTCCATCTCCTACAGCCAACTATTGTTGTGGGACTGGGGAGGACACTGTTTGCCTAAAAGGCAGAAGACCAAACAGAAGGTACCAAATCAGAGTGGGCTCTGTTCTTCCAGCTTGGATTTTTAAGATTTTTTTTTAAGGTGAGTTCAATAGACATCCTAGTTACAAGAGGTAAACAGCAGAGAAGGGTGCTGTGCCTGCCAGAGCTGCTTGGACTGGCTCTGGAATAATATCTGAACACAGACACCCAGAGAAAGTTTCTCTTTCTCTTCCTTAGGAGTCCTTGGACTGTGCTTTTTGCCATTATATCCAAAGAGTGTGGATGCAGGGATGTAGCAAACAGCTGCCTTGTGTCACTCGCTGTCTCATTCTCTGCCTGGGCAGGGAGCAGTGCAGCCTTTCAGCAGGGGATGTCTGCCAAAATCTGTACTCTGCTCTGTGTTTATGCTGGAAAAGGAAAGATCAAAGCATGTGCTGAGAGTTAAAAATGGAGGCTGTGTAATTAGGGACCTCTTCTCATTCCGAGTCACATGTGCACGTACGTGTACTTACATACATGAGGTTCTCCTGCCCTCGTCACCGCCTCATCCTGGGGCAGGAGACTGGTCTGAATCGAGCTGTTCCTTGCGATGGCCATCAGAGGTCAGGGCTGCCTTTGAAGGGAAGTGGCTTAACCTTATCTGTGACTAAGATGTTGTCTGCAGGGAGGAGACCCACGATCAGGTGATGATAGTGGCTCTGTTGAGTCAGATCAGGCCCTGTCCAGCCTGATCTCCTGTCTCAGACTGCAGTGCTGGAAGTGTAAGAGAAGAGCATAAAATCGTACTGGAGAGGACTCCTTTTTCTGATGTCTTCCCAGCTTCTGGTGTTCAATGTGGAGGCACTTCCTGAGCTCCAGGCTGTATCTGAATTGCAGCATGTAGTGGCTGTTAGCAGATTCCCATGAATTTGTCTATTTTTTTTTTGAATGCACTTATTCCTTTGGACTCTACATCAGTGAACATCTACATTAGCTACCAACTGTGTAAAAGGTCTTTCCTTTTTATTATCAGAAGAGCAATTACTCTGTTTGCTTTCTCCATCCCACTCCACGCTAAATACCTCAATCACATCCAAGTTCAGCTATTGTTTGACAGGCAAACGAGTCCTTGGGTATGAAGTCTCTTCTGCTACAGAAGCCATTTGGTACCTTCGATGTTCTTGCTGCTTCTCCTCACTCTAATATACTTTTTTGAGATTGCACAAACAGAATTGCAGGCAGTGCTCAAGACATGGGCACACCGGGGATTGATAAAATTGCAGAATAATGTTTTCCATTTTGCTGTCTCTTCCTTTCCCATTTGTCCTTAGCAGTATGTGAGTTACCAAGTCGCTCTGTTGTTAAAAGAGCCTACAGGGAGAACCTCACAGACTCCTCCTGGAGGAAGGATGTGGATAACAGGACATGATTTATCTGTTTAATTTATGTTGGACTGTTTGATTTTGCAAAATTAACCTCCTCCCTGAAGAAAGATGTCAGATGAAATTTTCAGTTGAAAGGTGCAAGGGGAGAGTGAGAGATTAGTGTTCAGAGCAGTGCAAAGTTTTGTGCTTTGATCCTTCTGCACACTTGCTGCTCTTCTCCACCGTGTGTCTTGCCCACAGGACACAGTTTGGGGGCAGGACTGGGTGACTTATCCAGAAACTGCCAACCAGATTGTTTCCCTTGGATCAGACCCTATCGAAGCAGTTATGTCCTTGGCTTTTCACATGCAAAAAAAGCACTTTATTAAAAGAAACAAGATACTTCCCAGAGTCTGACAGCTTGCATTTTAACTATCACCCCTAACAAGGGACCTTAAAACTGACCCCAAGACTTAATTTAACCATTACAATTCCATTAGTCTAATTTGTCATGAAACGTCTTTAACTAATTACCTGCATTTGTAAGTTAGTCCACATGTCATGAGATAAGAAGTCAAGCATAGTCATAGGTCACTGCTCTGGGCTGCCATCACATAACACAGACCCTAGATGAAAGGGAATTCAGAGTTGATAGGAGGAATCCAAATGACAGCTCAGCCAGTACCAGGCAGACGTGGCTGTAATGTAAAAATTGGACCATTGTCTTAAAAGTGGTGTTTTGGAAAAGATGGGGCATGCCCTCATTAGCAGAATAAGGTCTAGGAAGACTGAGCATTCCTCGTAAGCATTTGTCTTGAAGGTGGTAATTTGATAAATGCAGGTCCCCACTAAAACCATTTGCTAAATTTGGCAGACAACAGTATTAAATATTTATGACTGAATTTAGAGCTGTCCCTTTTCAAAGAGACCTGATTACGTCCTGAATGGCACTTTAAAAAGCTCATTTGGGAACTTTTGTTGGTTTCCTCAAACAACGAATGTTGAAAGAGAGGAAAAGACCAATTAGGAGTCTGATTAAAGGTTGCTCAAGCCTTTCACTGAGTAGTTTGGATTTGGCTCCCTATTACTTGTTGGAAATCTGCCCATGAATTTATAGTGGGAGCTACAACAAGCTGTGTGCCACAAACACCTCTCTCTCTTAGATTTAGGCAACAGTAAACTTCCTCTCATTTCTCTTGTTCCAGTGCCTGTGACATTCCCCTTGAGACTAGATGAGGAGAAGGATATGGTACGTGATTAATGCAGGATGAAGCATTCAGAAAATTTTCTCATTCTTGTTCCTGTTTCCTTCCTCACTGAGCGGAGGTGCAGAGGGAGGTCACCAAGAGCGATTCCCCCCATCAATACAGAGTGTCACCATCACACTTTTGGCTGCTGGTGCTGAGTGTGAGGGGTAATTAAATCCCTGCCTCCACCCCAGCTCCCTGTCCCTTCGCTGATCCTTACAGACAGCAAACGCCATTGAATTCTTCACTTCCATCACTCATTTGATCAATACAAAGGGCCGGCAACGACACAGTTATACTGGTCAGGCCAGCCCTACCTTTGTACTCCCTAAGTACAGGCTCTGTCCAAGCCATAAATCACAGCTACTCTAAATTATAGAGGCTGCCAACACATCAGAGGCCTGGAGTGGGAGCTCCCTGTGATCACAGCAGGGAGGAGAGGATAAGGAAGGCCCTGACCAAGCTGTCTATTCTGTACTCAGGAGCTTTATTCAGACAGCAAGGAAGAATTCCTGAGAGCCTCTGTGCTCCTCTTGCCTGCCGCAGTGGCTCAGCAGTGTTCTGGGGTTACCTGCTGTCCTCAGGAAAAATCGAAATCCTCTTTCTAACGGCCATAAGGCAGACACTGGGATTAGGAGGAAACTTCCTTTGGTGGTGTATTACTGCAGACTTTATACCTGCACGTACCCTTTTTTTGCATCCCTGTGGGGAGAGAGGACTGACTCATTTATTTGCATCTTCAGCACTGGGAGTGCTCAGTCCTCTGTGAGGGGGAGGAATGGCATCGCCCTGCTGTCCCCAGCTCCTGCCACACAGCCCTGAGCTGTCATGCTGCTCGGTGGTGTGAACACCATGGCACTTCTTTCTTTCCTATGTGGAAGTTCACCTGTTATTTTCTACCAATATTCCTCCAAATCTTTCAAGATAAATGAATCTTCAGATCTCCAAATCTTTAGCCTGTCTGAAACCAGCATAAAATATCTACCAGTCTGCAATGAAAAATCACAGACAATCCATCCTTTCGATCTCTTGCTTTTATCCTAAGCTGATAAGGGAGGCCCTCCTGTGCTTGTCAGCTTTACATTCTTGGTGTGTGCAGCATAGCTGAGGATTGCAGATTAAAGGTGAAGAGTTGAACAGGGAAAAAATGCAGGAGCAAAGCAGCTGTTTAATGAGATAGAGGGGCTTTCCTCTTGAAAACTGCTTATCCATATCCTGTCTCTTGGTAATTGCAGGGTTTTTCTTTATGGGGCATGCTAGCACTGTTTTCCTGGTTTAATATATTTTACCCACTTGCATGATCATCTTTTCACTTTGGTAGGTGAAACCATTTATGAAATTGTGAGTGTCAACAGCATTTTTTAAAGCTGCTTAGTTCTGTCCTGTGCATCTTTTGTCTTATAGTTAGAACAAAGTTCAAGTGTGCTCAGGAGTCAAAGCTCAGACAGTCTCAGTCTGTACCTAAGTTTGTACCTTGCAGTTCCAGGATTGGAAACTCCTTTCCACGCAAGTCTGTCTCAATCTGTAACAGAACATCTAGAGTTACTAATCCAGATATCGCTGAATTGACTTTCAGTGGTAGGATGTGCTGTGCTGATAGTTAGAACCAAACACTTGAAAGACAAGCTCTTGGCAGCTGTTTTAGCCTGCTCATGTCGCCGTCTGTCTTTCTGCTAGAAATATTTTAATTTTTGAAAACACCTCCCTGTGCCTTGCTCTGTTTTTCAGGTAGACCCTTCACCTCCAGGTGTCCCTAAGGGTCTCAGGTGGTCCTGGTGCCTTCATCACTGCTGTAACTTGCTGGGATTCACCTCCAGAAAGAGATCTAAAAATCCATCATTACAAAATCTGCATAAGCTTACAGGGGCCAGAGCAGCTAATAAAGATCACTGGGAAATGGCTAATGCATGTGTGCTGCCGCTGCACCTACCACTGTCTTTGCTGGTCTCTGGAGAGGTGCTGGGAGAGCACAACAGCCACTGGAGGAAAAAAGCAAGAGAAGAGAAAGGATTCATCTGCCAGGAAGAGATGCAGTGACTATGGCTTGGTATGATAAACAGCATGTGCTGCTCAGAGGTCTGGCTGTGGACAGGCCATTAAGCCCCTGATCTCTCTCCAACTTGGAGAGCCTTCTGCTGTGGCTGATGTGAACAAGTCTCATTCTTTGTATCACCTCCATTGCAAATGAGGTTAGGAAATGGGAACATTTCAGGGTTGGAAAGAGTAATCTGCGATTTTTCAGATACCAGAAGTTCCTGATCTCTTTTGTATAGATAATGTCAATGTTTATATATGTATAAATGATAACAGGGAGGTTGGAGAAATGGTGGGATTTTGAGTTGGGATAGGGGGGATTGCTGTGAGTTGGAGGCTTCTGAAATGGCAGAGACTTGGGATCATAGTCTGGAGAAGATGGATGCCTTGGCTTGAAGTGTATTGCCACAGTCTGGAGCAGGAAATCATACTGGGTTTGAGAGTGGAGCAGAAGAGAGAGAAAATCTGCCTCACAAGGGATTGAAGGAATTTATTTTAGGGACTTGAAGGACTGAAGTAACTCATTTCACATGACTTTTCCTCCTCTATTCCATGCTCATGACTGCATGCAACAGTCATTTTTGCTGATGGAAATGTGGTCGCTGTATTTTCTGTCCCACTGTCATCTCCTTGTCTCTTTACTTGTCCATACAGTATCATATACCCTATGGCATCATATAATTAAAATAGATGATTATGCAGATGTAAGTGGATCCCTAAGGAAACTTAGCACATGGACATAACACCACAGGCAACTTTTAACTGATTATGCAGCTATAAAGAAGTTTCTTCTTTCTAAAATTAAAAACACCTTAACTTTTTTTTCCTTCTTTTTTAATGCTGACAGCTTAATGTTTTCCTCTCCAGATAAGCTCTGAAATGGAAGAGAGAGAGCAGAGTACCTTATGGAAGTGAAGGCCATAGGTTTATGGGTTTAGAAACTTCTGAAAAGCACAAAAATATTTCCTCCCATTTGCAACATCCCTCCCCCTGCATGCAGAGTGCAGCCCCTATATGCATTTGGTTTCCAGATCTGTGATTCCCACCCTCCTTTTTATAAGCTGTGAATTTTTTCCCTTATAAAGCACAGATTTTACCCCCCCTCCCATGCCCCCAGGGGAACTTTTGTCCTGTGAGTGCCCTAGGTTTTTAAAGAACATGGAAATGCCTTGGTTTGTTCTGTTTCTGTACTGCTACCTCCAGTTCCTGATTCCTGTTCCTCTCTGGCCTCTGCTAACACAGAGTCTGTCCCAAATGGGGGTTTTCTCTGCAGTTCCAGTGAAATGTGGCTGTGTGCACAGGGACTGCAGCCTTCTAGCCAGCATTCTTTCTTGTTATTTCGTAGAGGAGAGGTATCACTTTTTCCCCCTCTCCATCATCAGCCTGATTTTATTATAATCACATAATGCCAACACTGTTCATGTTTCCTCATCCCAAGACTTGGTGGATCCATTCAAACACCGTGTTAATCCCTCTCTATTCTCAGTAGCACCTTTATGATGGTATTGCCTTTCCAAGCAACAGTTGATCTTGCAAGCCTTCACACCAGCTAATCCAACCTCTTTTGGCTTCTTTCCCAAAGGTGTAGAGTTCTAAGGGGAACACTCAGCAAGGATATTTTCACTCAGTATCAGTGGATCCAGAATTTCTTCTTTTTTTGCCTACAGGGCTGCTCACTCCTCTCCATTACTAGCAGCAATGAGAGATAGATACTGCTTACAGAAGATAATAATTTTAAAGGGAAGTAAGACAGAAAATAAAGAACCTAAAAGCTGTCCACATTTTCTATCTGTAGGTACAAGTCAGGTGGAGCTGCCCTAACATTTGTGCTGCTGATTAAGGAATAGCCTGTTATGTAATAAGCAATACATACTCTTCTCTAGGAGCAATCTTGCAGTGAAGCAGGAGAAACCACCCAGGTGGAGGGACCAAGGATTAGCTGGTGCCTGAAGCAGAGACTGTATGGACAGCATCTCCAACAGTATTCCTCACAGCAGCTTGAAGAACTCTGGCAGATCATAGCAGAACTCTTCTACTTTATTATGTGCTGAAAAGTAACTGGTTTTCACACATTAGACACTAATCAAGGTCACCCCTTCACTGCTGAATGCTCTGCATTCACTGCGCTGTTGGCAGGAGGGCTTGCTCTGCTCCTGTGTGTTCAGAAAAAAAACCAAAATAAAATAAAAGGAGAAGAAATCCTTTGGCCAACCATCTGTTGGAACAGAGGCCATGGATACAATGCAGGTACAAATGCCTGGACGCATTTTGCAGGTGTGCCCTGTGACCCATCTTTCCGTGGAGAAATTCACAGGGAAAATAGATTGCACTAGACTGTTCCTGCAACTGCAGCTAATCGTGCCTTTTCTATATTACTGCTACAGGATTAACACAAACATTGCTTCTATTTTCAGGCTTATCAAAGGCAGCAGCACATCTCTCTAATCTCCTATTTCCCTGCTCTCTTTAAAGTGTTTAAATGAATGGAGCACTGATGAGCAGGGATGTGGTGCCAGCAGGGATGGTGTCATTTAATGCCTCGCTATTTATGCTATTTAATGCCTGTGTGGCTTTATGTGCCCTGGGTGACTTGCAAACCATCTGGCACCCTCCACCCTTTCGCAGGACAGACGGAGGTGTAGACAGCACCTTCATTTGTCTCTGGTTCAGAGAGTGACTAGCAGCAATAAAACAGTACAGTTCTGATGTGCCTGCTCCTACACAGCCTGCACCTGCTGTCACTGAAGGATGAAGCTTGGAGGCCATGGATTGGTGACCCTTGAGAGCAGGCAGTTTGGATCTCAGTGAGCTGTGGGCACTTACCTACATTCCTGTTGGACTGGTTGGCACACACAACCTGGATTTTTCTTACAGTTGTAAAAAGCATAATGATATCTGATCTGCCCCAGCACCTGTTTGTGCACTGTTAACTTGTCAAAAGGTTTCAGACAAGCTGGAATCAGCAGAATTGCGAGTGTCACATCAGCTCCTTGTCCTAAGAGTCCTACAGCTGGATTTACAGTATCATTGAATCACAGCCTGAATTTTTAGCCGTATTACTTACACAAATCACAAATACTTGGGTTGTGTCCTCCAATCTGCTAGGAAGTGGGCTGAGATCCACCCTGCAGCTTTCACACCATTGTCAGCTGGCATTAACTTCCAGTCATTTTTTCCTTTGAGGCCAGATTGAAATCAGTGACCTAGAAGTAAAATACTCTGTATTTTGTTAGCAAGCAGTCCCTGGAGTTGTGCAGTCTAAATTGGGATGTTTTCTCAGTGAGCTCTTTTGTATATCTTCCATGGCAATTGTGCTGTAATTACCACAATCCTCTTTCTGGTAGCAGAATTTATTAATTGCTTTCCACTTTCTCCAATGCATTTCTGCTCAGATCACAGTGAAATAAAGACTTTCTTTAGTGTGTGGATGGGTTATGATATCCTACTGTAAAGCATTAGTTTTCTACGGTGACATAATCAGAGATTATATTATGGATTCACTGATACTCCTGCAAGGAGAGTTTCCAAACTGGAAACTGTGTTGGACACTTACTGCACTGCATGTTAGCAGTACAGCTGTGGGATCTGACCCTGAAAATGCTCATGTCTGGGAGAATATTTGCAGAAGTAAGGACTAGTCACATGTACAAAAATTTTCACAATCAGCCTTCATGTTTATGGGATGGATCACTTGTGGACAGTGCCGAGAGTCTGCTGGGAGGTGCTGGCTGCCCTTAGCAGTGCCATTGCTGGAGGTTCATTTTATTCAGCATTTTAAGGAAGTGCCCAGCTCAGGTTGTAACTTTACTGCAGTCTGTTCATATGAATAAGTTATATCTCCACTTTTTCTGGAGTTCAAATTCTGTGTTCAGATTCAAGGTCAGATCCAGTTGGTCACTCTGTGGCACTGTATAATGAATTGCCTGCATCCCAGAATGTACAAAATTGGAGATTAGAAGCAGCTCCACCTTATTACCATGATAGCCAATTGCAAGTGGCAGTGCAGTGGATAAAGGGCAAGGTAATGTAACATGTGAGTGGAATAGCTCTCAATCTGTGTATTATGAAATTGTCATTCTGTGCCACTGTTCAGCATAAATGGACTAATCTTCAGTTTGAAAATGAGGAGAGCTTGACTGTTAAAGAATAGGTCATTTGGCTTCTGGCAGCAGCAGAAGATGCTGTAATATTAGCTGTAAGAACTTGTGCATTCTTGGTAAGGAGATAAAAATGATTAAATTGCACTGCTTGCTTCTCTATCTTCTAAAGTAATTCATATTTGGACCCGGATTCATCTAAGTATTTGCATAATTCCTCAGGCCATTCCTATTCAGCCATGCATTTCAGCTTGTGCTTAAGCTCAAGCAAGTGCTGAAGTTCTTTTCAATTCCTGGGGCTTCAGCCTTGCAGAACAAAGTCTGGGCCGTTACTTTATAATGTTTCAGTAGCTTCTGAGATTGCTGTGCTGTAGCAAATGGAAGTTTGCTCTATTTGTTGTATTATGGGCTGAATACTCTTTAATGACTCAGAAAGGTTAAGGGTGAAGATGTTGGGGCCCTGGAGAGGATAATTTTTAATAGAGTCCTCTGTTGGAAATCCAAGAGCCAGAACGGGGGGTCATGTCTCCAAAGAGTTTCACGGACTCTGCAAAACTGGCAGTCACACTGACTGCCTCCCTTCCGCTGGGCTCTTCCTGAAAAGGAATGAGCAGAGCCAAGGGGAAGGTTTTGTTGGGCTCTTTGGGACATGGAGCTCTTCAGGCTGAATTCTGTTCCAAATTATGCTCTATTTTCCAGAGTAACTTCGGTCGGGTTGTGCCAGGTGGTAGCCATTGGTGATGTGAATTGTAGTTTTAACATATCCTTCAAAAACGGCAGTATTACCATATGTATTTCTGTGCAAACTTGGGAGGGGGGGTTGGAGAAGAACCTTGATATGCTGATTTTTTTTCTTTTGTGGGCCTGGAAAGTTCAAAACATTTTGTCTAGCATTATCAAGCTCTTGAGTGTCAGTTCAGTTTAGCAACAGAACGTGTCAGCCAATAGAGTTCCACTGCTTCATCAAGATGTGTGTGGGAACTGGAAATTTTTTAATTGGGATTGACCCCAATCTAAAGTGAAATATTTGGTTATGGCTTTTTATAGAAAATACATGAAACAACTAACTTTTTTTTTCCTTTGGAAAAAATAATTTTCAAACATTTGGTAGGAAACCCTTTACAGAACAGATTTATGGCCTGAAGTCTTGTTCACAGTGAAACTGGTGGGAATTCTGCTGCTGACTTTCATGTAGCCATTTCACTGAGGTTTTCTTTGCAGCAGGAGGGATTGTGTGGCTCTCTATCTGGAGGTATTAATGTAACTTCAAAGCTTCTCGGTCCACTTTAGAAATAAAAATTATTCTTTACATCCCATCGACTTGTTGGAAGTCTTGCTTCATTGAAGGTAACATGATTTTTGTCTCTGTCCCAGAGAACCACAAGGAACATAATCTATATTTGTTAAAATGGAGACCAGCAACATGTTCTAATACAACAGTAGCAGAAGAAAGGGCAAATGTCCAGGTTAGTGCTCTGCTTTGCTGGGCTGTCTTCACATCATTGCTTTAAAATGTTTGTTCTGTGGAGAAGATCACTGCAGGTTCCAGATGCAGGTGTTTACAGGGGGATTGTGTTTCAGAGCAGTGCTGTGCATAATGATGCTGTCTCTGCCTGCCTGCTCCCAGTGCCTAAGATGATTCACCTGGTTTTTTCTTTCTGTATAGCGGATTTCTTAACGTTCCAGAAAGCTCTATTTGGAAGTTGGTTTTCCACCCCAAACTGAGGTCTCACTATTAACAATCTTTTATGAGCATGGAGCAATTCATTTCATTGCTGAGTCCTTCGTTACTTCTTCTTCACCTGGGACAAACTGTCAACAATAGTGAGAGAAGGAAGAGAAAGGACTGGAAGAATCAGAGGAGGCGGAAAAGGAGTATTCTGTGATCCCTTTGCATGAGATACATGCATTTGGAAATTTGCTAAAATATATCTGTAATGTTTTTCATAAGAAACATTAAATGAAAGTACAGTTAGTTCTGGACTTAACCTACCCATTTTTCCCTGGATTTAGGGCTAGCTCAGGGCAGTCTTCCAGTTTTGTGCTTCAAGCCCATCTCTACCTACTCAACTGGCAGGTTGCACTGCACTGGGGACAGCTCTGGTAGACACAAAAAGAGCAGGATCTTCCATGGAAGAAGTGATTCCCAGGAGGGGCCTGAGAGCTGAGTTTCAAAAGCATCATGTTCCCAAAGAAAGGCCAAATTTTTTCAGAAGGGCTGAACAACAAGCACTCCTGCTGTGACAGATGGCTGAGTATTTCAAAAGATCTTGCTATTAAAGCTGGCTGGAGATTGTCTATTCTCTCATTTTTGACAGGAACTTGGGTTTTCTGTTAAACATAATAATAGTGCAGAATGGACAGATTTTCCTTCCAGCATTCTATTTTTATGTGAGAGTTTTAATTGTTTTGGTTAGGGAAACTCTCACTCCTGTAATACATTGATTTACAATCACTGTGCTGGAGAGCCATGTGAGAGACACTTCCCAAAGTCTGATTCCGGGTTCTGACCCCCCAGTGGCAATGAAGCTGTTCTGAAGCTCTGGCTGAACACAAGGGTGCTGTGTGTGATGTGGTGGGCAGAGCACTGGAGTGTGCTCCTTCCAGACAGGTTTTCCTGGGTTTCCTTTTATGTTTCCTAGAGAGGGTTGAGTTTTGAGTTACTTGATTTGGGATCCTGAACACACCATCTCCAGTGGGTGAATATCTTCACTTGTGGCTGCTCACAGGTAGGATTGGGGGTGAAGGGCAAGCTGTGTTTGTATGTAGCTGAACATGCAGAAAGTGGGATCTTAGAACTTGAGGCCGTTTCTCAAAATGTGTGCTTTAACATTAACATTTCCATTATTTAACTTTCCCATCCATAAACAGGAAGTAAATCTTCATCATCAGTGAAAGACTTACAAAGTTCAGTGTTTATACACACAACTTTGGAGAAGCAGAAATAGAAATAAATCCTTTTCTTCCACTTGAATGTCTCAAAGCTCTTTTAAACTGTTAATTAATTGAGCAGTCATAATGATGTGCCAATGGGGATGAAGGGGAAGGAATAATTTACAGGTGGGAGAAATGAGGCATGAATGACTTCCTAGCCTTACCTGTGCCATGCTGTTAGTCTGTGTCAGATCCAGACAGATACCTTCTGTCCTGTCTTCTTTTGCATCTGTGATGGGTGGCTGGAGCATCAGCTTCCCCCCCTCCCTGCTTCTTCTCTTCTGTAGGGAACCCAACTCCTTATCCCCAGGCTGCTGCTTCATGGAATTACAAGGAGTCCATGTGGCTCCCTCTCTGAGGGAGCAGGCCTAGAAGCTGGGACATTTGCTTCAAATCTCAAGTTCCATCCACTGAACAGGACACGGCCAGAGAGTCAACTCCACTGCATGGGAGAAAGCGGGTAAGGAAATGAAACTTCTGGGTGCTCTTAGAGCAATGGCACATTCTGCCCAGCCTTCCTCCTCCTGACTTTATGCACAGCTGGATTATGGTGTGCTGTCCTCTGCACACCTTCTACAACAATTCAGGTAATACCTTTGCTGCACTGAGCAGAGTGGCTCAGGAATATCTCACCTGGCTCTGAAATACCAGCTCACCTCTGAGAAACAACAGAGCCCCCTTTGTCAGCATCTCTTTCTTGTCTGAACTCCTGTATCTGGGGTTAGTATACTTTTGTACAGAAAACATTGAATATTCTGGAATACATAGAATAAATGAGCACAAGGTAAATTCAAATAGTTTAAAACTTAGGGAATGGGCAGGATAAAACTACTGCTTAGGAAAATACCCAGTGCAGAGTTTCATCTACAGTTTGGCTGAGAATCCTGTTTGAACTTAGTTCTTAAACACAGTTGTGAAACTCATGAAGATGTCACATCAGTTGCTCACCCAACGACCTTGAGAGCCCCCTGGGAAGGTAAGCACAGCACCAATAGTGAGCAGTTATTCTAAAAGGCTGCTTTGCTTCATTCCTCTGGCTAGTCCTTGTCGAGCTCCTGCAACTCCAGACGTGAAGTTTTTCTTACCCAACGTGGTTCCAACTGCTTCTCCCTATCAGTTATTCATATCTGAAAGGGAAAGGAAAAATACTGACATAAATTGCTGGTCCCTGGCATATAAGTTTTTTTATTTAACTGGCAGGGCTTATGGTTACCTTCAGACATAGCTTTTAAAGTAGTTTTTAGCTGGATGACAGAGATAAGCCCTCCAGGGAAAAGCAGTGGTAAAGTGGTGGGTCATTATAAATATTTTGTTCTCTCTGTAGTTGTGTTTTCCATTCTTTTTCAGTTTATGTATCTTGTAAAAATTTTCCAGTAAATCTGCTACCTTCTATGTGGTGAATTTAAGCCTATTGATTTGTAGCTGTCCTAATTGCATTTTACAGAACCCCTGCTGCCTCTGGGACCAGAGCTTGAAAAGTCCTGTTTAGTGAAATGGATTGTCTTCCACAGGTCATTGACACCCTATATTCTGCTTTATCTAAATTAGGCAGTCTCCAGCATTCTCTGATCTAATCCCAAAAGTAAGGAGTGTGTGTTATGTGCAGATATAATGCTTACACATAAATTTCTATTGAGAAGTTGTTGGAAAAGGAGCTGAAAGCAGGTAGAGCTTGCCCTCCCAGCTCAGTGCAAGCGCAAGGATGCAGTGCCTGCTAACAGCTGGCTTTTCCGCAGCTCAGCAGGTGATGGAGTTCCCACCACTTCAGGAGCCCACTGCCAATGGTTAGCACATGCTGTTGTGAGAAATCTCATCAGTCAAAAATGCCTCATAAATAATTTAGAGGAAAGCAATTAGCACACACCTGTAGCTGTTTGCAAAGTCACAGTTATACCTGCCAGGGCAATCTGGAAATGGAAATTTCAAACCTATTTCTTGAAGTGGCCAGAACAGTCTAGCTTGGAGCTAGGGCTGATGGGTAGTTGTTGATGAGTAAGGAGTAAATTGCACTTTCATGTCTTTTTATGTGTAATGAATTCCAGGAGAGCATTTTAGTATTTTGTGCATATTGGGAAAGGGATCAAAAGAATGCAACAGTTTTAAAAACTCCAGCAGTCAAGGCCTTATCCTTTCAGAGGCTCTGCAACTCATTCAGCTGCAGAGCGGGGGGACAGATTTTAACAGAGACTTGGACACGCATTTTGAAGGCATCAGCTAGTTAGAGTTTGTCTCTAAGTATGGACTGCTCAGAGAGGACAGGCAGGAGGAAAAGGAAGAAAACACTGTTTGAAGTATCCCATCTGAGTATGCTTGCCTTGACAGATCGATGAGAGCAAATTGTTTGAGGACTTTTGGGTAATGATAAAAGGGAAGGGAACCTGCTCTTTAAGAATTTCAAGCAACTACAGGGAAGGTGTGAAAACAGATTTGTTTGTGCAGGTGAGCCCTGAGAAGGGGTATCAAACATTAAATCTAGAGATGACCCAAGGCTGTGTAAATAGGGCACATGTAAATATATACTAGGAGAGGGTTAGAAGTCACCTACCGTGACACTATATTGGGACAAGGGGACAGACAATGTAACATTGCAAGATCCTCTCAGCATTTCTGATAGCTGTGCATGCAGTCATGATATCTCTGCTAACTGAATGCCTAAAACATGTTCCTCTTCACAGGATCCCCCCTTGGCTAGGGAATTATTCCTATGTTACCACATGAGGCAATCCCAGTCCTAAACTCTGAGATTCCTTCCTCTTCCTAAGAGGCAGTTTGACACTGTATTGTGAAAAAAGCATTCAAATGTGGGCTGTTCCTAGTATGAATGCTACAAAGCATTTCAACTACGCTTAAAGACCATCTGAATTAGAAAAGACTGGAGTTAGAATTTCTAGCAGTGGCATTATTTTATTCTGCAACTCTCCTGGGTAAAAACATTTCCCAGAGAACCACAAGGTTGTCTGCACCATTTGACCCGTTCTTCTAAATCCAACTGCCATCACCTGGCCAAGAAAGTAGCAGAGAAGCCCAAGAACCTGCCTGCCACTTTCAGGTCAAGGCCTCCATCCAAGGAAAATTCCACGGGTGAGCCTTAGACAGTAACCAAAAGCAGCAGCTGCTCATTGACTGTGAACTGGACGAAAACCCCTGCAGTCAGTCAACAGGCTGCCCCAGCTGGTCTGGCCTCACAGAGACAAGTAAGACCTCCTGTAAGTAATATTAATTGGAGTCTATCTAGAAATCTCTTACAGTAGATTTTGTTTGACTGCAATGGGAACTTTAATACATTATTGAATACATTATGGCAGTGCACCTTCCTGGACTGCATAATGATTAGCTGTTAGTGTGTTTTGGTAAGAGGTTCAAATATTTCATTTGCTTATTTCTTTCATTTTTTAATACTTACTAGCTTTTAGTAGAAGTGGGGAATGTGAAGAATATCCTTCAGAACTGCAGATGAATAATTGCTCAACAGCCAGAATTTCAGTAACTTTGAAAATCTTCCTTGAACAGAAAATCAGCCTGGGGTGAATCACTGGTCACGGGGGTGAATCTGGAGTGGTTTGTGGCTTTTCTTCTTGTGAGTTAATCCAACTTTATTCCAATTTAACATGTTAGCTAGATGGGATCATTGTGTGGTTCTTAAGCCAACTTAACACATTTTATAAGATTCTAAATCACATTATCTTCTGGACCACAAATAAGTGTTCAAGAAATGTAAGTTAAAATAATTATCTAACAGGCTTTAACCAAACATCTTTCCCTCCTATCTAGAGAAAAGTGAGTGCAGAATTTGGATCACTATCCATAAAAGCCTGTAGGAATATTTACAGGTATCCTCTTGAAACAAGTTGAGCCCTTGATCTTTATAACATTATTGCAGTTATATATTAACAGCACTGCAATGCAGAAATGTGAGAAACTACTAAAAATCTCAACTGGGTCAACTAAGGATGAGTCGGGATTTTGTTCAAAACAATAGGCATAATGTTTTCACAATTCAAGAAAATATTCATTGTGCAGGAGAGATTACTTCTGTTTTTAAAACGGGGATTATCTGGCTACAGGGTTTGGCTGGGCTTTGCCAGTGACTGCACTGTACATGAGGGTAAACATCTGCCTTAGATGGTATCTTCTGGGTCCAGAGGTTACCACCTGAAGTCTCCTATCACATCCCCATTCTGGGAGCTCTGGAGTCTGAATTGGGATGTCTCTTCATTGTCTTTGATGATAAGTTAGGGAAGAAAGAAAGAAACTTGTTCATTAAAGGTAGATTCATCTCCCTCACCTTTAACTTGTAGGAGCTGTCTGAGTGTGTCCACAATGAATGGAGAATGAATGGTTTCTTCACCTGAAGATTTATCTTCTAATCTAGATTTGATGACTTGCCACTGGAGGAGGACATACTTGGCTGTTCCTTTCAGAGGTCCTGGCAGCAAGGTCAGACTGGATGTCTCCTTTTACACAGTCAATTTTGGTTAATATCACTATATATTTCAGCACAGTAGGATCCCTGATATTTCTTGTGCTAAAACAACTCCAGTAACACTGTACGGGTTTTGCTTGGGGTTTGTTTTTGTGGGTTTGGTTTTTTGTTGTTGTTGTTTGTTTGTGTGGGGGGTTTTGTTGGTTGGTTGGTTGGTTGGTTTTTTGTATACTCAAGATCACAAGGAATCCTTTAATGAAACCTGTTTTCCCTTTTTAGTCTCAGACATTAGCAATAATCTGTGATCTTAAACCTTCAACATCTATCACTGTGAAGTTCAAGTGCTTACAGTCACTAGCCATAGGCCAGCCACACTGGATACCTTTCAAAGGCAAACAACTGATGCTTCAAACTGCCAAGGTTCCTTATTCACCTGGGGCTCAGCCCAGAACAGGGATCTTTCATTGGACTCCAATGTGAGAGTTTACATTTGTTTTAAAGACACATACAGAAGAGATTAAAGAGGTTCAGCTCTTTTGGCAGTGGCATGTGGCTTTTTCTATAGCTCTTCCAGGGACTGCATGCAAACAGAGGTTGTGGCTGAACACTTTCAGATCCCTCTATGTGATCAGGGTATTATCTGCTTGGCTTTTAAGAAGTCCAAGGACACAGAATGAACTGATGTCTCTGAGGCAGAGGCTGACAGTTAAGTGCTGATCTTCTGCTGCATCTCTTGAAATACATAAATCAGGCCATGCCTATGTTTATAAGATGATAGTTCCTGTGTTGGCGTGGCCCCTAGCTTGGGTTGGGGCATTCCCCTTTCACTTGTAACTTCAACTCAGAAAATGGGCAGAGGTCTGAATAACAAACTTACCATCACAAACATTTTTTTGTAGGTGCCAGGGCTCCAAATATACTGCCTAGATTTTCTTTTCAGGTTGATTTTTTTTTTTGGTTTTGGGTGGGGTTTTTTTGAGTAGAGATGAATAATCTATTTTATTTGTCAGTTTTAATTTGAAAAGCAAAGTTCATTGTGTCAAAAGCCCTAGGTATGGCAGCCCAGCTCCAGATGATATTGCATAAATGTCTTGATAGGACACTGGGAAAGGCTGACATCCTTGTCTACATAATTTTGAACTCCCCATTTGACCTTACTTTCTCCTAGTGGATTCTCCCAGGCTAAGAAAAATCCCTAAGCACAATTGCCTTTCAATGGTTTGAAAACATGTAGGAAGGCCCCTCTAGCACTCTCATTCTCTCTGAAGATGGTCTCGGCTTCTCCAGCCTCTCCTGAGAACAAAGATTTTCACTGACTGAAACATCCTCATTTCTGTCCTACAGTGCACGTTCTGTATCCTTCTCCATGTACAGTTCTGGTGCTGCACTAACTGTAGCTATATCCTGCTTTAGAAGGAGTTTGGTAATTACAATAACAGTATCATTTGGGGAAGCTGATACTCTAATCTCTGCTGGTTTTTACCTCTTTTTCTTTCAAGTTACAAGAATTGAAACAACAGCTTGGTCCTTCTTTTAATTTATTCCTTATTCCATTTCACTCTTTTGTTTCTGATGAAACAACCCCTCACAATCTGATATCAGTGAAAGCCAGCACAGTGTCAAAAGCAAGTCCCACGTCTGGCTGCCAAGCAAAAGACAAAATGTACCAGTAGGATGCTGTGCAGCAGCAGTACTTCCAGGAGGCAGCCTTCTTCCAGATCTTGTCCCTGGTGTGTCACTGCAAGAGAGAACACAACCAACATGTTTTAATGAAGAATATTGGCAGCTGACTGGAAAAGAAGAAGCAGTGTTTATTCTTTCTGTAACACCATTTGGACTAGCGCCATTTATACATGTTCAGGGAGGATTCCCACCTACACTTCCAGCCTTGACCACTTCAGCCCTTGCCTCTGGTGGTCCCTTTGCAGCTCCAGAGAAAACCTGGTGGGTATTGCTTTTTTGGGGGGTTTTTTGTTGGGTTTTTTTTTGTTGTTGTTGTTTTTTTGGGTTTTGTTGTTGTTGTTTGGTTAATTGGGTTTTTTTTATCCATGTGGATAAATTCAATCATTCAGTTTCCAGTGAGCTTCATGGATAGTTGTAGTGGCACCACAGGAGGCAGTGGAAGGGAACAGAGATGCAGGAGCAAAAAAGAGTGACTGGAAGCAAGAACTTCCTCTACTGGCTTCACTGCCTAAATAAGCATGAGGAATTGTACGTAGAACTAGCTTTACATTACCTGCTGAGCAGCTGGTGAGCTACAGAGCACAGCAGTGGTTACCTGCATATTTTCTGGGTTTCAGAAGTGGGCTCTGCAGCCTGTGTTGGTACCATGACGACACTGCCTGTGGTACCTGGAATAGCTCATTTAAATATAGCCTGTACATGGTCTCCATGAGCTCTGGTCTGTGCAGACATACAGCAAGATATAATTACGGATTTTCCAAGTCCAAAGCTAAACACTATGTTAGGGCTGCCTTTCTTTCACTTCCACAGTCGCTTTTGCAGTTCTTTCTGGGGCCAGTTGACTTCAACCTGTTTGTTTTCAAAACACACCTGCAGGGCAGGCAAGCAGCCCTGTCTGTGTCCTGTAGAGTGAGATCTAAGAATACACTCAAAAGCAGCAAAATTCACTTGGGACTTTACTGGTCCACCTGTATGAGGGCAGCCATCAGTACCACAGCAGAGCTGATGGGCTGTGTGGCTCCTCATTCTTCAGCACAACGCTGGGTATCTGCACTTCACCACTTGAGGGTGGCCCAGGCTATTCTGACTTGCACACAAGGGGGACAGGGAGCATTTTGTGCCCTGCAGCCTGGGCTAGGAGGTGACCACTCTGGGGGAAGCACTGTCCTGATATGCCAGATACAGGGAGGTTCACTCTAGGAGTTTGTAGTGGAGCACAATACTCATGTCAATGCACATCATTCTCAATCACTAAGGATCCTCTCTCCCTCACGGAAATTAGCCTTCTCTCTGAAATCCTTGTCAATGTTGTAATTACGAAAGTACAGGTATTTTAAATGCAGTTGAGTAAATGTGCAAGTCGTGGTGGCTTCGTGCTTTAAAAGCTCTGCCTGTAGTTATATAATTGGGCTATAATCATAGAGGAGGAACTGAAAGCCTCACCCTGCAGTGGTAGAAATGTCAGAGGTGCCCTCACCCCCACCTCTGTCAGAAGTTGCTGTGGGTGAATTGTGCAGGCCATGGAGTAGCCCTAAACAAGCTATCAGAAGTCTGCCTTTAAAATGTTGTGGGTTTTGGGGTTTTTTAATCAGGTCACTTTGCAAATCCAATTTGGAGTTTGCTGCATATTTTTTAGGGACAGTCCTTGCTTTGGGGTAACCAGCATGTACTAAGATGTGCAGCTGGAAAATTGGCAACCCCTTAAATGAGGTTTGAGCAGATCCACATGGCTGTAGAGATGTAAGGCTTAATCTTTATCAAGTCCATTGAATTTGATGGAAGAAGAAATGCCACTTTTACTTTCTTGTGAGATAGAAGTCAATGTTTAAATTCTAGAAGATTCACTTCTGGGATATGCTGAAGTGATCTTCTTTTCAGAAGCTGCTGCGCACTTGTCCTGGGAGGAATAAGCGAACAAGTAGGGGTGGAGGCAGCAGAATCCTGGGCAGGGTGTGAGCACATGGCCATGGGGAGGGTCAGCAAGGGCAGAGATTCTCCAACTGCTCGAGATTCTCTTCATTAACTGGGTGGGGGCTGGAAGTACTGAGGCAAGATTACGTAGTGGGGCTGTTTCCTCTCAGGGGAGCTTGGGCTATCTCTGTTGTATTACTGCTTCCTTCTCACCTCTTGTACCCCTGTCCCATAGAAGGATTAACCTCATGAAACTTCTTATGGCCTGGAAAAACGTCAGACTTCCAAAGCATGGGCCAACGAGTAGCCGCATTCCATCATTATGTACATCGTTATGTTCAGGTTAGAGTTCGCCTGCTGTGAACATACC
This sequence comes from Eulacestoma nigropectus, assembly GCA_013397775.1. Classification (NCBI taxonomy): domain Eukaryota; kingdom Metazoa; phylum Chordata; class Aves; order Passeriformes; genus Eulacestoma; species Eulacestoma nigropectus. The sequence continues at coordinate 1,506,359 of VZTE01003571.1, forward strand.
TTTTTCAAGCTTTTTTACTTTGTAGTAATTTAACAACAGTCCTTTCCAGGTATTTAATGACAAGTATGTGCTGAGACCTACAGATATTTCTGCCAGTATAGTCTTTACATCACAACTTGAAGTTATGTGAAGGAATGTGCAAGTTCTTTGGAGTGGTCCTTCATTTTATTCTGATTCAGAAATGGAAAAACAGGCAGGGACAACAAAGAGCAAATTTAATTTTCCTTCTTAAACCCTGCCAGTTCGAATAATCTCTTGCTGAGTTTCCTGATGTGGCTATTCACATTCCTTCATGAATTCAGACTGGCTGTTAGCAGCCTCCAAATAAAACATGGTTATATGGAGATTTACCTTGGCCCTGTTCTTGCTTGGCGACATGAGACGCAGAAAGCAGCCAACTGGTTCAGCTCATGCTACATGTCCTCTTCCAGCAACTGCTTCCTGTACAAGCCCACTGCTCTCCAAATTAATGGGATTGTTGCTTTAGCTCAAGATGTAGGAGATTTAATTCTGGTGTTTGTGTCAGCGATCAATGAAGTCAGGAAATTGCCTTTACAGAGCATTCAAAAGCCCTTTTATTCTGAAAGAATCAAATCCAGGCTTCTGTTTAATGCAGTAAAGGCTGCCATCATTAAAACATTGAGGCTGCAAGTTTGGCCACAAAAATGTTACTGTAATGCAGTTGGTATTCAGTCCTTTCTGTCAGTGTTGCCAAGTCTGGCTTTTATTTATTTATTCATTTTCACAAGTCTCATGTTTTTCAGGCATTCCATAAAGCCTCGGTGTTTACAGGCATCTTACTCATCTGAGAGTCTCAGCTTCCAGTTTTTAAAGATCTGCTATTAGCCCTCACGGACAGGGAGGAAGCAGGAACGTGTGATAAGGCTGATCCTGACAGGCAAAACCAGAAGGCTCATAAAACCCCACATTTAAAAAGTCAAATATGATTTTTTAAGAGGATCTCATGAACTTGGTCTCCCATTTATGTGTCTCAAGTGCCTGGCATAGACTCTACTAATGATCGCCCGGGTCAGGCCGTGATTCGAGTGCAGAGGTGCCATTAAATGCAGAGAGCTCTGCAGCACTCGGACTGGGGGAGGAATCCTCTTTCCATTTATTATATTCCTGTTTTAACTTCATGGCCTGAGCCTTGCCCTGTGCACCCTGTTTACTGTGTGTTTCATAAAGGCCAGAGGACTCATCCTGTTGCTCTGAAACTGCTTAGCCCATCTTTGGCTGGATTTACTGCTCAGGAAGAACAAACGGTTGCTTAGGAAAGCGCTGCATTTAACGAGAGAGCCGGGCTGGACTTTTTTCAAACAATCAAAAGCCAGCAACTCTCAGCTTGGCATGGACTTTGCCATTTTGTTTGTTGCATCACCCCATTGTCTTCTCTATCCCTTCTTTTTTTGAATTTCTTTGTTACAGCATTTCACAACCCACAGCCTGGATACTATAATTCCTGAAGGAATGCACAGCATAATGAATACTGCATGATCACAAAATAGTTCACCTCGTGCAAAGCCATAGCAGAAAACGATGCATCATGGCTGTTTCCCAATCTTCCCTGCTTCACTGGTTTCTTTTATTTGGAGAAATTCTTTCAGCTTCTCCTCACAGGGGCTACCCTGTGAGAGGAAGTGTAACCTTTCTCCACCCAGCAACAAAAATGCAATGGTTTTGGAGCACTTCCCATTTCCATGATGCCTCTGCACAACGCAGCACAGAAGTTAGGGCTGCAGGCAGGGGAACTGGGGTACAGAGATGCTGGGTGACCCACACAGGGCAGCACACGGAGAAACAAGCCCTGCCTCGTAGGAGAAGCAGCTTTGCCAGACTGCTGGGGCCAGAGTTAACAGCAGAACTTTTTAATTTGGGGGTTTTTAGCAGCACTTCTATATATCGAGATATTAATTAATGGCTTATTTTAAAAGGTCAGGTTGTCGAGTTTCTTATTTTGTAAATTGGGTTTTTGAGAAGCACTTCCACAGACCGAGATATTAATTAACGGTTTATTTTAAAAAGTCAGGTTGGCATTTTTAAGTGTCTCATTTCCGCGGCCGTTCCCGGGCACAGCGGCGGCCCCGAGGTCCCGGCAGGACCAGGGCAGCAGGGAGGGCCCGTGTCACCTTCGGCATCGCGGCTCACACGCCCCAGGGGTGCCCCGCGGGGGCTTCCCAGCGAAGGCGGGCAGGAGGGGGAGCGGCTGGGCCGGGTGGGGCCGAGCCCCGGCCCGGCCCCGCGGGCCGCCGGCCCGGCCCCGCTGCGCTGCGCTGCGCTGGCTGCCC
>VZTE01003571.1:1508890-1600699 GCA_013397775.1 Eulacestoma nigropectus
GGAGGCCGCGGGGCGCCGCGTGTGGCTGCGCTGCCTTCCGGCCCTCCCTGCGCTCCGGCCTCCTGCCCTGCCCGCCCCGCGCTGTCCGGGGGCTGCCACGGGGCTGTGACCGGGCCAGCGGGAGTCGGGGAGAATCCAGGGACGCTGTGCCGTGGGCAGCACGGGGAGGCTCTCCCTGACTGCACGCTGTGAGAGTTGGGGTGTTGATGGGGTTGGAAAGCTGTAGAAGGGAATTTTCAGTTGTTGGGAGGGCTTTGCTTTTCCATCATTGGGCTCTCGACCCCGCTTCTCTGCCCCCAGGTTGTCTTCTGCTCCCTGAGACTCCCATTCTTTGCAGTGTAAGCACAGCGCTTATCTGCTCCAGTGCTGCTGGCTCTCCTCTCCCTCAGCCCTTCCGAGCTGTGCTGGCCGGGAGGAACGGGGAGCTCAGCAGCAGCAGCTGTGGGTGCTGAGCCACGGGACAAGCACAGCAGAGATGTGTTCCTCAGCTGAAGGCTGGGTTTAACAAACGTGCTCTACCATTTCCAAACTCCACTTGTTCTAGTCCAGACTTCTAGCTCAGAAGAGAGATGGATTGCCTTTGGTAATACCCTCATCTTTACTTGTCTTTGCATGTTGCTAATATAAGAAGAGAAATCATCTTTAAAAGCTGCAGGAAAATGTGTTTAATACTTGTGGAAATACACTCTCTCTTAAGAAAGGCCTTTAGAAAGCATCAAGGAGACCCTTGACCTCAGACACATGCAAGGACCTCAAATGGAGTATCAGTTTCTGTTCCCTTCACAGAGCTTGGACAGCAAAATTGGATAGACTTCGTTTCAGCTACTTCTGTGCTTCTGCCTTGCAGAGGTATTCAGGAAGGAAGGGACAAAGCTTGAGTCACATTTCATTAAAATCAGTCTAAAGCCTGAAGATTAAAAAATATCCTTATGCTTTATATCCTTATGCTTTGCTTGTACAAAAGGATCTTTGGGTTCTTTAATCTAGAAAATTTCCATCTGTGATTTGTGACAGTATTTCTCTTAAATGTTCCGTTATCTAAGATACGTATCTCCATTAATCTAGTTAAGCCTAAAGGAGGATGTTTCTGTAACATCTTGCCAGAAATAAATCTAGTAGATGTGTAGCCAGCTCGGTGAGACTGAGTTAGTTCCCAGAAGTGCTGGTTGAGAGGAGTCCTTGGTAACTGTAGGAGTTCAGGGCTTGCAGTGTGACCATGAGGTCACCAGCTGCGTGCCCTGCTATGTTCCTGTGAGTCAGTAACTTTGGACTTTGGCTATTTCTGTATGGTCTTGTGCTAATGAGTTATGTTTTGTCAAAGTGCCTTTCCCTAGGGCTTGCTTCACCTCTGGGACAAAATGTTTGCTTAACAGTCCACAGAACTGTGCTGGTCAGAAGAGAAAGAGAAGAGAGGATAGTTGCCATTGCTGTGAGTCTGCTTTTGCATGTGCTAATTGAGTCATTTCAGACTTCCTGACCTTATCAGCTTAGCTCTGGCCACGTGGTGGTTTGAAGAGAGACACCCTGCTCCAGCTTCCTCTCTCTTTCCAATTTTGGATTCTGCCTGGGGGAGGGAGGGCATCTTCTTGCACAGCATATCTCAGCTGCACACCATAGTCTCAGGCTAGGTTTCTCTTTCCTGCTTACCTCCTGTCCTTGACAGCTGCCCAGATCTCCACTGGGAAAGGCTGAACCCAGGATGTTGTAAGAACTGCCTCCCACGGGAGCAGGTGATGCATTCGTTACTCCTGCCTGCACAAGGCCACACTCTCAAGGCTGTTTGCTGTATTTACAGTACTGATGATCTTAAAAACAAGCTTCTTTTATAGAAGATTTTCCACGTGACTCTTGATCCACTGGGCACCCTGACACAACCCTAGGTGGCTTGTGGTGATCTAAGCATGAAGGAGCAGTTCTGCAGTGCTGTGGGTTTGTTCTCCACTTGTGTGGACAAAAGGTTTCTGTGGTCTGACAGTTCAGGTGTCAGCTAGAAACCTTTGATAGGGTCTTGTCAGCAGCATTTGCTGGGACTGCCTTTCCCATTTTTGTGCTTTTCAGTTAAAACCTGGGGTCTCTAAACCTGCCAAAAATAAATACGACTGCCAAGGACTAATGAGTGGTTAAACTAAGAGGCTTATAATGGGTGAAAGATACGAATGTATAATGTCTTTTACAGTACTCAGTTTCACTGAAGGTGATGTAAGTTGCAGCCATGTAAGTTGCAAATGGAACGATCTGCTGATTGATCTAAGGAAAATACAGTGTGTGTGTGTGTGTGCACTGAATTTGTTACTCATAAAGGATCGAGGGCCTCATGTTCCCCCATTCCCATGCAAGTGTGCAGTGCTTGATGTCAGGTTGCCAGAGTCATGTTTGCTTGTAGCTTACCAGAGCTCTTGGGATAAGTATTCTGAAAACGGAGTGGTTCCCAAATACATTTTTTAAAAATTCAAGTACAAAGGAAATTTATAATCAGAATCTGCCATTAATACAGAGGTGTAACAGTTTGGGGTTGTCTTCATCCAGTGCAAAAGAGATTGTGCCTTTTAATATTTAACCATTTGCAAATGGTATGTCAAACACAGCTGAAGGGATGACTTACAATACACTTCTTTCACTTTTGGTCTTTGGGACATGTACATCTTGGGCTTTTTGGGTTTGAGGTTTGCTGGTGTAGTACTGGCAGCATCCCTGTGCAGTGGAGGTGTGGCTTACACTAACCAGATGACTCTGTTAGTGGTGCAGGTTCCTCAGTTCACAGGTTTTTCATCTGTATCAATGAGTGGGGCAAATATTTCACTTTCTCTTCAGGTTCTTAAACGTTGGGTGGTGCTTGCTGTATTTTTGGTTTTACACTGCTCACTTCAGTTCCTTTTCTAGCAGTGCACTTCTGAGCTGTCCTTTTGTCTTGGTGGTTTATGGTGCCAAGTAAACCCAGTGATACTCCTGTAGCACTGGTAGAAAGTAAGTTCTTCAAGCAGCATCTTGAATTAAATATTTGCATATGGATTATCTTTTGTTACTCTAAGTAACACTGCTGTTAGAAAAGTGAACTGTTTGAGCTCCTAGAACTGGGATTAACTGCTCTTTGGAGGCCTTTGCTTTAAGGGGATCCAGACTCAAAACTGATTATGTTTGAAAAGGGAGAGGGGAGGACAAGAAAACTGCTTGGATTAAATGGCTTACTCAAACTTTATTCACACTTCAAGGAGAAACTTTTTTGTGCAGAAGAAATTTATAATGTGGATAAATTGGTGGGGGCATCCCAGACAAACATGAAATATTTTTTCGTCCTATAAATTATAATTGAAGCATTTTTTAATGATCTAAGTTAAAAATGAAACAGAATAACAGGTAGGTAGAGTAGCTGTCCTAACATCTTCCTTTGTTGCAGTTTTAAGAAGCTGGATTTCATGACACCAATGAGCAAATTACCTATTTCCATTGCTGTTGCAATTGTGTTGAAACTGTGGCACAAGTCTTGTTTCCATTCAGGTTTGCCTCAGGTCCTTTTTTTTACCAGGACTTAGCTTTTCGAGAATCCAATTCAGAGTTTTTCCCGCTGTGATCATTAGTTCAGTCTCCTATGGGTGGAACAGTGGCAGCTCTAGGAATTTCAGCTCTTGCGTAATCAATCCATGGCTGTTCAGAAATCCAGTGCTTGCTCACCCTTGTTCCATATCTGAGGCAGTGTCCGTGGAGATTGTTGGGAGAGCAAGGAGAAAGGTGGTGGCTCCAAATTGTTCAGGAGTGTTCTTAAAAACTGGCAGGTATGTGGCACCTATTGCAGAGCCTGAGATGAAACCCTTGCCTTCATCTGCTGTACGCTCCTTGGAGTGCTCAATACTTGCTGTGTTGGCAGAAGCCCTGTGTGTATGGGGCTCTGTTGAGAATGTTGAGATTTGGCTGGGTTTGTTTGTTTTGCCTGGATGAAGTGTGGCTGGAATAAGCTGTCCTAGCAAGCCTGTGGTTTGGCTGGTGTTTACTGAAGCCACTCAAGGAATGTTCTGTAGGTGCTGCACACAGCAGACAGACATGCAGAGTTTGTAGTGGAAAAGCAGGCATAAACTGCATCTAGGGTAGAGAAATATGTAAGTGCTAGATGAGCAAGTACAAGAAAATTGGTGTGATGAGATGTTATGTCGTGATTTTTCTGATAACTGAGTTGTGTGGTGAGTAATAGAGGGTTACAAAAGAACCAGACCTTGTTGCAGTGCTTTTATATTGTTGAGCTGTGCTGTTAGTGGAGGTAGCCAGGTTTCTTTCTAGGTTGTAGGTCCAGTGAATTCTGGACAGTTTTCTGTGTGGTGGGAATATCTTACCCAAGTGATAAATAACATTCTTTGTCCTCTCTGCATTTCCACTCCCTTCTCCCTCCTCCACCAAAAAAAAAATTTTAAAAATGCCAACTGCTGTTCGCATCTAAGATGAGAATGAAAAATGCAGAAGAGCTTCTTAAGTCAGACTTCAAATACCTGGTTTTGCAGGTGTCATTCATATGTGCCTTAAAAGTCCAATTGTTAAGGTTTTATTTCATTTATAGACTCCTTTATTTTCAGCTATGCTTGACTATCTGTAATGATTAGGACAGACATGGCTAAGGAAAAATTTGCTATAATTGCCTGTAAGTCAGAATAAGTCTGATAGAGGGGCAGGACAAAGTCGATTTCTGAATTTGAGAAAAATACAAACTTGTAAAATACAGGATGGGATGTACAGGATGAGGCTGGGGCAGTGTGCATGAAGCATCCCATGTGTGTGCTGTTTATGCCTTCCTCTTGTGTTTCTGGATTCTTCTAACTTTTAATTACTATTTTTAGCTATGTAGTGAAGATAAACAGATATTACTATGCAGGCTTTACACGCTTGTGTAGTCTCAGATATATCCTTATTGAACACTTTGAGATGCAGGTTTTTAGTGGGGAAAGGAATTTTTAAGATTAACTGCTGTGCTGCATTGGTACTGCTTTGTTAACACAAAGATAAACACTGATTATAGAAGCTGATAGTGGTGGTGTCATATGGAGTGAGATGTTGCTGTAAATACAGAGCAATTACTTCAGGAGTAAGCTGTGTCATTTTTTATCTAGTCAGAGATCAAAATTTCTGCGGCTGTTTGTGCTTTGCTGTTCCTTTAAAGGAAAACTTCGTGTGAGCATGTGAAGTGTTTTCAGAGGCTGCTCACATTTATTGCACAAGAGTAAGGGCTCCTTTGTACAGTGCTGGTGGGGTGGGGTACCTGCACACACTTGTTGATAACTTGGACTTCAAAGTTTTGTTTTTCAAAAGCCTTTTGAGGCAAGCTGGTTAACTGTGCTTGCCCTACGGCCTGGGCAGTGAGAGAGGTTTAGCCTCAGGCTAGAGAGTCATGAATTACATATGGGGAGCATGGGATGGGTGGGAATTACCTGCTAATTGCTTTACCTCTCGGGAAGGTAAATGAGAAAAGCCTGTTTACACACCGAAACGTTGCAACTATTGCTTGTTTTTCCTTTTGGTGCAAGTGAAAATGTCTTAGGGAATGTGGGGTTGTGATTGGAGGAGGGGTGGAATTTTAGATAGGCATGAGGCCTGAGGAATGTGCCTTAGTGTTTTGCTATTATGTTACAGTCCAGATAACTCTGAATTCATTTCCCTTATTCTTTCAGCTGTTATTCAAGATCATAATGGAGCAGAAAAATGAAAAGCCATAGAAGACATTTGCTTTGGCAAAGAAGTCAGCTGCTGGCCCAGTCTGGAAGATGGACCACTGGTTTTGGGAAGCTTGGGAAATACTGCTTCCAAAAGCAATTTTTCCTAACTTAGAAGAAAAGACAGAGTGCTCAGCTATTTGTGATCTTGAATCACAACAAACTGTACAGAAGACTGCGGTGCAGAAGGAAGACACTTGAGCTCCAAAGCAGGTGGGCTCCTGATGTGCTTCTAAATGCAGAAACATGTCCAAAACCTACTGTTGAATCATCCAGCTTTCCTTACAGAAGTACTGAGAGCAAAAAGATCCTGTCCCTATCGCGAAGCTAAAAGCTCATCTGGAGAAGCAGTAAGGAAACTCAACAATGAATCCTTTCAGAGTGAACATCCCTTGAATGAAGAATTTGAAACTGTTGCTGTTCTCAATAGCATCTCTGGCCATATCCATTATGTCTCATGTGGTTCGCTGGAAGGTGCTGCCTTACCTGTAAAGAAAGGTGGTTTTGTATATAGCGGGGAGGAGAGCAATAATGATGAGGGCAACACAGTCCTGGTAGTTTTAAATAACTATAAAAGGAAATGCTGTTGCAAAGGGAGTGGAATGGAACTTGTGGCCCCTTGACAGCTCTTAAGAGGTCCAAATTTAACCATCATACTGTAAAAAAGAGATTTTTATTTATGATGCATAAGAAACTTTCTATGGTTAGGTTTCGGTATAGAATTATAAAATTCCCGAAACTTCGAGCAAGAGGCAAGACTTGCAAATTAAGAAAAATCAAACGAAGGTTGGTGCAGAAAGTTACAAGGGACCATCAAGAAACGCTTCAGACAGATTTTGAAAGTGGATTGTGTAATTTGTTTTCCTCCTGGAAATCTAAAAGTAACCGTCTTTGGAAGCGGTACAGCTTATCAGATATGAACAATAATACACCCAAATCTTTAGGAGAGGAGAATGAAATATGTGCACCTGAGATCTGCCACACGCAGAATGTGTCTGCTGAGCCATGTTCTGAGGATCCAGAATCCAGAGGGCAGGATGGCAGTGTGGATGCTGTCCCACCAGAACTGCATGTTAGAGCTTCTCCAGAGGCAGAGACCTTGCACCAGGTGGAGACCAATGGGGCTCTGGCAGAGGATCATTGCTCCGACATTGTCGTCTCTGTGACAGGAAAAGAAATTGCTGTTTCAGATCAAGATGATGTAGAATCCAAGGAGATCGTGGGGGTAGATGGAATGACACTGTTGCAATCCTCCTTGCAGGATTCTGATGTCAGTGATGATTTTGCAAATGGACCTTTATCCATGGAGCTGACACAGAATGAGGACAGCTCTAGCCAGATGGAAGTCGAAGGCTCCTTAAACTTGGACATTTTTAGTTCAAAATTACTAGATCACCCTTACTGTAAAAGTCCTCTTGAGGAGCCTTCACCAGAAAGCACAGGACTGAAATCAGGAACTCGGAAGGGAGGCAAAAGGAACAGTCAGAAAACTTCCCGGGTGGCTGATGAGCAGTTGGCAACGTGGCTTTGTGGTATACCTTTTAAATATCTTAGGGCATCCAGGAGTTCCTGAAAACTGCTGCATGTATTGTGGAGTTTACATGTTGTGTTAATTCCTTTATAAAAATGGTGAATTTCTTACTGTGAATTGTAAAAGTCGCTTAGCATAACATTTGATGAAGTGAGGCTGCAAAGAGGAGAGCTGCATGAAGGAGGGACAAATGAATGTTTATCTGACAAGCTGTTTTAAGATTATTTTGTCTTAGAGAATACAATGTAGTTTAATTGGAATCTTTGCAGAAAATTGTTGATAGAAATTTTAAATGTCTTATCATGTGTCATCAAAAGGTTCAGGTTTTTATGTGATTGATAATTGTTATTTTTAATTTGGTTTTTGAAAATCCTAGGTATTCTTCTACCCTATTCTCTCTTCTCTTGCTCTTAGTCTTAAACTAAATCACTTAAGCTCAGGTTTTAATAGTCAGATATTGTTCATTGTCCCTTAGTTTTCTCTCCAATTGTTCATAAAGTTGGCTTAATGAATCCTATGAGACAATATTTTTTAAAAAGGCAAGATTAGTCTTAGCAAAGGTTCAGCAAAAAGGCTTTGGGGGTTTTTTGTGCTATGCTGAGCATGCAGTATTCGATAGTCTCTCCAAAGAGGAACATGATAAAAATAGTAATTGGTGTCTTATGTGTAGCAGCATTCTACACACAGAGTAAGGAGCAGTGAGCTAACACGTTGTGCCATCTTGTACCATCAGTGTAACTTCAGAGATGTTCTGATAACTTCCTGTGGAGAAATTGGCTTTTTAGAGTCCCCTAAACTTGAAGCTGGTGTCAGTGAGTGTTAAAGGAATTATTTGAAGTTTGACGTGCTCTGATTTTTCTGCCCACCTTTTTGTCCTTCAGTTTTGCAATTGATTTCTCTAAAGCAAAATGTAAAGAAGGAGACAGTGAATCTCGAGAGAGGAGTTAGCTTTCCACATCCATATCTGCAAGTTAGTGTGGGATTTCTGTGGCATATCTGCAGGTTAGTGTTTCTCTGTGACTGGCTTTATGTGATCCAGCAAGGACCAGATTATGTGTGAGAAATTGAGAGATACTGTGGTAACCCAGTGAACAGACCACTTCTGCAATGGAATTTTAAATTTTGTCCATCAGAAAAAGAGATGTAGTCCTTCTATAACAGGCAAGAACCAAGGTTGTACAAGGGTGACAGAGGTTAAAGTTTTGTGGTCTGATAGTACAGTACTTCTGAGTTTTCTCAGCTGAAAAGCTGTAAAGAATTTTATTTGCGGTATAACTGTGTAGAGGAGCTCTTGTATGTTTAGGAGTGTTGTTAATAATTAACTGCACCCTAAAAGATAGTGCTAACCTGGCAAGAGTTCATGGGGTAGAAACATGAAGGAGGTGCAAGTGTTAGGGCTGCTCTTGGGTTTTGAATTTCTCTGCAGCAGCTGAACTCGGACGTTAATGGGCTGCAATGCTTCGTGCATTCAGAAGTGCTATTAGGTATCAAACAGCCCCATGGTAAATCCTGTTCACGATGGGTATCTGATTTTGCCCCAGAGTTGAACTTAGTATTCTCTTCCTTGAGTTACACCAGCCCAAGTGAGGTCAGTATCTTGCTGGAGGTCTGAGGTCTGCTGCTGCTCTTAGTTGTGATGACAAGAACAATCCTTCCTCTGTATATTAATAAAAAGCCTTTAAATTTTTTGTATATTAAAACAGGATAAGGTACACTCATAAGCTCCATGCATTGTCTATCTAGACTTCTAGTCGGAGTGAGAAATGTCCTCCCTGTTACAGTATACTGAAATGTAAGGGATAAAAGTTCTTAGGCAAGTGTGTGGCAGAATTGCAAGGAAGGTTCTTTTCCCATGAAGAATGCTTCCTTGTGTTCTGATCTTGCTCTTTAATCCTTCCTCCCTTCCTTCTGTCACACTTCTTGTTATATCCTCACTGCTATTCTCAGCTCATTGGTTTTTTTCTTGGTCTCTCTCCTTTGGTGTTTATTCTTACTGCTGTTCTTCTGGCACTTTTTTCTGTCCAATGTTTCTCTCATCTTGCTTTTTCCTATCCCGATCTTGAAAGTTTCCAGGAAATGTTGTTAAAGCTTTAGTAAGCACTGCACTATCCAGTGATGCTCTCTGCCATCACACCCTGGACTCAGAAGAGTCCTGGACTTTGGATTAATGCAGTTTTCCTGGACTCTGATCTCAGATTCAGCTTTCTGTACACATCAGCTTTCTGTACACAGAGCACATGTTTTCTGCTGCATCTGAAAATTCATTTTCAGAAAGCTGGTCTTTTTTTCTCTTGTTTACTAGCAAGTGTTGCAATCCTGTTCTCCATTCTCTTTCATTCTCAAAGTGGTTTTGGGTGCTTGTGTGGAATTTATATCTCCAGTGTTCCAGTCTTGTGTTCAAGAAAGAAAAAGTCTATTTCCTAGGTTTTTCAATTCCTCCAGCGTTCGTCTCTTCATTATTTCCAAGTTAATATCTTTTGTTTCTGGTGGTGTGGTTGCTCAGTGCTTTCCTGGGCAGTGACAGGCTGACATGGCTGTCTGTGTCACCTTAAATACCATCCCTAGGACACAAGGGTAAAGGAGTTAAACTTGCTGGGAGTCTGTCTGGCGTCTTTTCCGTTCACTGTGGTGCGGCAGCGGAACTGAGCAGGCTGCAAACACTGCCAGCCCCAGCTGCTTGCATTTGAGGAGAGTCATTCTGCCTGCCATAAGGACAGGATACTGGCTTTTCAATGAAACCTGTTGCAGGAACTGATGGCTTTTCATGTTGCAGTAAAATGATTTAAAATGCTAATTGAAGTAGGGAACGGGATGGATTCTTCTCTAGCACTGTTATAATTAGTTTGCTGTGGATATGGCAAGAACAGGGGCTGATCTTTTCCTGTAAAGCTGAGTGATCAGATTCATGCATTTTTATTTTCGTCCTTCTTCCCCTACCCCCGCTTTTATTTAATGTTGCCAATTTGAGCTTAGTTTTCTTAAATATATACTTGCCATGTGTGGTGCTGCATGTTGGTTGGGTGCAGAATGACTGCTGCTTGTACTTGTAAGAACTGAGAGCTTTATTGGATTGGTGAACTCAGAAGGTTTTTATATGTTTGCACTTTCATTTTTCTGGTATATTTAAAGGATTCCTAGATGAAGTTATGAAGAAATATGGCAGTTTAGTACCACTCTGTGAAAAAGATGTCATGGGAAGATTAAAAGAAGTCTTTAATGAAGATTTCTCCCATAGGTGTGTAGCAATATCACATTGTACACTGGGTAAAGGACAAATCACTTGCATTGCTACTGCATGCTCCACATCTAACAGCTAGCAGAACAGAAGTCCATTTGACATGACCTTGACTTGATTTTTATCTACCTTTTCAATCCTGTTTTAGAAAACCTTTTATCACCAGGGAAATCATGAAGTATCGGGAAAAACATCCAAAAACCTCCACTTGCAATTTCCGGGTCTTCTATAATAAGCACATGCTAGATATGGATGATTTGGCTACACTGGAAGGCCAGAACTGGCTGAATGACCAGGTCAGAGATGCTTGGTGTTTATGTGCTTCTCTAACCATTTTTAGCCCATTTGTATTAGAATATCAGTTGTACACCTTCTGCTGACATTACAGGTGGATGATCCTTACTTTACACTTGACAAGTGAAAGGAGTGGTGGGCAGCTTTTACAGTGACAGGTGCAGTAAGTCTGGAAGCTGGGAGGTGTCACACCTAGATTGTTTCCTTTTGAAGAAATGATGTTGCACTATTTTGATAAAATAGTGGCTACCCATATAGGTTTTAGTAAGTTTCCCCATCCCCAGCTTGAGCAGATTACAGGAATGACAGTGTGAAATAGCAGACTGTGGCCCACAGCTAAAAAGCCAGGAAGGCTGCAGAGCCCAGGGCATGCACCGGTAGATCTAAATTGAATTAAACTGCATTTAAGATTGAGGCAAACTTCAAGCAGCCAGTTACAGTCTCTCTCCAGGCCGACCACTATTAGTTGCAGAGTGCTCGTCCTTCAGACAGTGTGGCTCTAAAGGCTCCTCTCCATATTGCTGGTCTAAGTGGGTAGGGGCCTATGTTTTATGGGCACTTGTGAATTTGGGTCTTAAAAAATTGTGATGTATGTATTTAACAATTTACTAACTCTTCCAGATAATTAACATGTATGGTGAACTCGTAATGGATGCGGTCCCTGAAAAGGTGAGGGGATTCTATTATGCAAATATACCTAATGAGAGATGGAGGGGGAAGGGTGAAACTTTGCACACTTCAGATATAGAATCAAGATTCAACTCGATGGTCTGAGTGGTTTCATTATAATTTGTTGCTATGAGCTGCTCAGATTTTCTACCTTTTCTTTTCCCTTTTCAGTGCTGTTGCTCTTGTTTCAGGAACTGACTATTAGTTCTGCAGATGGTCTCTGTGGTAGCCTAATGTTACTGATGTACCTGTAGAAGACATGTGCCCTGTTTTGGCCCATCCCACTCTCCTTTCTTCCCTAGAGGTTTCTGTTTCCCGCTTATCTGCTTCTGAAGTGCAGTATTCATGCCCTTGCTCACCAGCCTGGTGTTTCAGCTGAAATTTCTGATGAAGATGGATTTCTGCTGAGATGACAAACCTTGAGTGTTAGCATCTGAACCATGCACATGTGCTGCTTGCACTCACCCTCCCGCCCACCTCGTAGCTGTGGGGGCTGTAACAGCTCAAGCTGTGTCAGCTGCCTGCCTGGTGAATGTGAATTTGTGTGGAGCTGCTTGGTTCCTTGGCAATATTGACTCTGCAGGACTCTGTTTTGTGCATCCTCGACAGAATGCTTGCAGCTTTGCAACTGCAGTGCCTAACTGTTGGTGGCAGTTGAGAAAAAGAAAGCAAAAAAAAAAGTAATCAAGATAACAAACCCCCCTCCCATTCTGTGACTAAATTTGCAGCAGTGACAATTATAAAAACCCATCTGTTTACTAATAGGGCAGAACAGTTTTCAGGTGAGACCGCAAAGGAAGAACCAAACAAAGCCATTCTTAGATGAGCTCTGCACAACTCTTAAAATCTTCAAGCTTGGAAGAAAGAGCATTGTTGCTTTGATTGGAGGTGATGGTGATTCTTCATTAGTATTCTCCATATTTCCTGAGTGTGTGCTAGGTTTGGGGTATTGGAGATTGTATCTGTTTGCTTGTGTCTGCTTTTTCTTCATCGTGCATAATTGAAATCCACATGGGAGATTTTGTGCTGGTACCTCAGAATAAGGTTTTGAAGTCTGTAGGCATAGCTAATGGGTGTTAGACTGTGTTCTCAGATGCTGGATTTTCTAACTTTTTTTTTCAAGTAACAACTCAAGCCTTCTACCACCTCTAAACTAGCAGAATTATTAAAAACAGATGTTGCAGATTTCTGTTTGTATTAATCTGTTCCTATAATTGCAAGAAGCTAAGCACAGGGAATAATGGTGTTAACCTGGAGCTTTTTTTTTTTTTTGCATAAGCCTACCTTTTTTTGTCATAAATGTAGGTTTTTGCTTACCAAATGGATCTTTCATACTTTAAAAATACTTCTCAGTAGCAGAATATTGTTCTTGGTGGGAGCTGGTCATAGTAGTTGAATACCAAAGACAATGTTGTTGGACTAAATCTCGTAACTGTTTTGATCAGTTTTCTTTTTCTGAGTCTCAGCTTCCAGCAACTAAAGCCAGAAGTTACTCCCTTGTCCACCACCCCCGCTTTTCCAGTCCAGTGTTCTCTTCCTTGATCCCTGTAAAGAACAACAAAAACAAATTCCTTGTCCTGGTGTTTTTCTCCCAAGTCTGTCCCCAACAAAAAAATTAAACATTATATGCCTGGAGATACAAAAATGTAAATATAAATGCTGCAGTGGCTCACATCATATATTATAGGGAAATAAGGCTTATTTTATTAGCTTGCTGAAGAAAAGCAATAGTTGAGGCTTGGCAGAGCCTCTGTTTGTCCCTACTGGGGTTCTGTTTCTAAACCTGCATTAAATATTGCCTCATTACAAGTTGTTTTGTATAAATTATCCTGGGGGAAGGGGAATGACTGTGCATGAAAATTTCTGTGCTCATTCCTCCTCTCTCTCTCTCTCTCTTTTTAGGTTCATTTCTTTAACAGCTTTTTTCATAGACAGCTCGTAACCAAAGGATATAATGGGGTAAAGCGATGGACTAAAAAGGTACCTGCAACACGGTGTCATCAGTGCTCGGGCTCTGCTGGGCTGGGCTCAATCACTAAATTGAAGCTGGCTTACAGGGTGTTATTTGCAAAGGATGGGTTAGCAAAGGAGCTGTACAAAGTGGGGAGGGCTTGATGAAGATGGTAGTGTGGCACTATTCAAGTTAGTATGGGTTGCTCAAGTGTACTTGGAATGGCTAAATCTTCAGTGGGAGGTTATCTCTTTGTGTATGTTCATGCAAGTTGTTAATTTAACTGCAAGAAATGTCTCTTACTGCTCCTGACAGTGCCAGGTACACTAATCTACAGGAGAGCAGACTTAATTCTGTTTCTTCCTTTTATCTCAAACTGGCATTCTTTGACAGAATCAAATTGTTACCCCGAGTAACACATACCAGGTACTAGAAAGCAGAAAAGAGACCCATGGTTAATAAGCCAGACTGTTGTTCTCATGACAAGAACAGAGTTCACCTTGCTTTCCAGAACCCACACCAGATCATGGGTGTGATATTTTCAGGGGTAGCTAATGCAAAAAGAAATACTCTCTTTTTTTATTTTTTTTTCTATGAACATTTGTCCTTTCTAATATGGGAGATGAGGCAAAACTAATCAAAGGCCGTGTTTGAATGTATGATCTTTCTGCAGAAGTACTTAAATAGCACACATCTGTGAAATGCTAGAGATGAACTCATTATCCAAATATAAAATCTATTCATATAATTTATTAAAAATCTCTTTAAAGAGAGATGGAATATCGGTGCTTAATATTCCCACATATTATTTTTTAAACGTTCTTTTTCTCCAGCAACCCAAGTTTTGTAAAAACCTCCAAAGTTAAGGTAGATTCTGGAGGCAGAATTTGTACTGCTGTTGCTGCTGAGAGGTACCTGATGAGAGCAGGACAATTGTTTATAGACATTTACTCTTAAATTCCTGAAGAATCTCTCAAGCAAGAATGAGAACTAAGCAGTTTCTGTGGGAAGGATTCTGTACACTCCTTCATCCTGCAATGTGCAATTAAGGGGAATTTGTTTCTGCTCTTTAAACACACCAGAGTATTGCACCATGTTTTATAGATGTTCTCTCCTGGGATACAGGATACCCTGTTCTGGCTCTGGCTGCAGTGGTTTCAGAGCTCCTGTTGGTGTCTGTCCCTTCTGATCACCCATCAGATTGGCACTCCTGATGCACTGTCATGGCACAGAGCTGACTCTGCTGTCTTGGTAAAGTGAATCTGGGTTGCCACCACTCTTCCTGTACATCATTTCTTAACTAAAGACCCCACGTTTGGCTGCCTGTTACCACTCTTCTCCTGCAGTAATCCAACAGCTAGGGCCACATGAGGACCCTTGAGTTTCGTGTGGCTCTGCTGTTGCTGGACATCACAGAAGATGGAGTTCATTTATCTTATTCCAGTTTTCCTTTGTGGTCTCAGCTTGCTGCTGGCTGACATCCCTCTGCTTCTCTCCAAGAATGATGGATCGCTGTGTAGTGAGTGTGCTGTAATCCGGTCAGAAAGCAGTTTCTGTAGGTGGGAGCAGGGTCGATGCTTGTCACAATCAAAGGACTGTTGTGAGCCAGGCTCGGCTGATAACTGCTGTGAATGCCCAGACCTTTTTGTCTCTTCAACTTCCCATTGTTACTCAAGAAATAGACTTTTCTTTCCTACAAAAGATCTGCCTTTGCCAGTAGTGTTGCAATTATGTACTGTTCAAATTGCACAGTGCTTAAAAGAAAAGGAAAAAAGCATAGAAATCTTCCCACAGGATGAGTTCGTTTAGTTCAGTATTCTATTTTTGCTTATTTTCTGGACTGTGCCACCAAAACCCCAGTAATTAGACACTCATTTAAAGAAGAGCTAGGAGAAGGAAGATCATGAAAGGCCCTGGCTTGGCTGGCTTCCAAAAGCACAAGGGCTCATCTGCCATACAGACACTGGGGGTGTTGCATCTGATCTATTTGTTCTGTACTTCACGACCTTTTCCCTTGTTTGCTTGCCTGTGACCACAGTACATCTGCTACAAAGTTAGCTTTGAGAAAGGATGAATCTGCTCTACCTTCTTCCCCTTCTTTTCTCTGTTCACCAAAGCATTCTGCAGTCCTCTGCCTTCCTTTGGCAAGTCCCAGAGCCTGTGTTAGCACAGAAGGAGACAAACTGAAAACTTGTTGGTTTTGTGGGGTGTTTGTAATTACAGCTTCTTCATAGAATCATGGAATGGTTTGGGTTGGAAGGAACCTCACAGACCATCCAGTTCTGTCCCCCTGCCGTGGGACACCTTCCACTAGACCAGGTTGCTCCAAGCCCCATCCAACCTGGCCTTGAACACTTCCAGGGATGGGGCAACCACAGCTTCTCTGGGCAACCTGTGCCCAGGTTTTACCAGGTTGAACCACCCTCACAGGGAAGAATTTCTTTCTTATATCTAATCTAAACATGTCCTCTGTCAGTTTAAAGCCATTCCCTCTTGTCCTATCACTCCATGCCCTTGTCTAAAGTCCATGTTCAGCTTTGTTTTGGCCCCTTAGGTACTAGAAGGTGCTATAAAGTCTCTATGGAGCCTTCTCTTCTCCCAGACTGGACAGCCCCCACTCCTTCAGTCTGTCTCCATAGCAGAGGTGCCCCGGGCCTCTGAACATCTTTTTGGCTTCCTCTGGACCTGCTTCAACAGGTCCACCTCCTTACATTGGGGGCCTCAGAACTGGAACAGCACTGCAAGTGTCATCTCCCGAGAGAGCAGTAGAGGGGCAGAATCTGCTTCCTGACCTGCTGGCCACGCTGCTCGAGATGCCGCCCAGGATGCAGTTGGCTTTCTGGGCTGTCAGTGGGCTGTGAATGCATGTTGCTTCATTTTGTTGAGCTTCTCATCAACAACCCTGAAGTCTGTCACCTACCCACGATGCAGCTCTGATAGAAATGAGTGGTGCTCACACTGGACAAGTGTCATTACTGAAGAGATGTAGCTAACCTAAACTGAGGCTCGATTGTATTGCCATCATTACCTAAGAAATCCCACTTCAACACAGATGTTGCAGTGCAACATGAGCAGGATTTTGTCACAAATACAGTAGTGATTAATTCTGATATTGTACAAGGTTCCTCAGCCACTTTCTGGACTGTAACTGTATTTTTGTCCCTGCTAATGAGTTGTATATTAGGTGAACATGAAGACTGGGTGAAAGAGTAGAGGGGGCAAAAGAAGACTTCAGTTATGGAGTGGCAGAGAGGAAGCTTGTATACAATTAATCTCTTGCTTTGCTGTGTTCTGCCTGTGGAACTCTCTCTAATACATGTTGTTCTTTTTGCCAGGTGGACTTGTTCAAAAAGACTCTCTTGTTAATTCCTATTCACCTGGAAGTCCACTGGTCCCTCATTACTGTGAACATCCCCAGTCGAATTATTTCATTTTACGATTCCCAAGGCATTCATTTTAAGTTTTGTGTAGAGGTAAGAGTGACAGCTGTGTCTGCAAAGTTTGAACTGTTTTCTTAAACAAAACACTCCCCCTTGGTTTCTGTTCAGCTGTAAACTTTAAATGTGGTATGTCTGTCATTGTCTTGCTGTGTGTGAAATGAGAATCAGCCTGTCCTGCTGAGGAGTCTGAAGCGCAGACCTCGAGGGTCACACCAGAGCTGGGAGTTGAGGTCAGATTGCCTATTGCCCAATTAGCCTGACCATGTAATCAGCACAGCTTTAGTGACTCTGTCTTGTCACTCCCACAAAAAGCAAGAGCTCAAAGCCCAGTGCCATGGGGAAGCAGACTAACCCCAAGGAGAGTGAGGGCATTTCTTTCATCTGTTAAGGGACTTGTGTTTAGGATAAGTGATAAATTGTGGTCCTTTTGGGGATAGGTTGCCTGGGTGAGGGCACAGGACTGAAGATGCTGTAGCGTTGCCCAGTGGGGTTTATGTGTTACTGTGCTATTAACAGCGTGTTGCCTTTTTCCTTGGCCTGCATTGAAACAGGGTGTTTGCCTCTGGTTATAACCCAGCAACCTTTCAGGTCTGCAACCTGAACACTGCAGTTAAATTATCGGTCTTTCTGATAAAGAGCAGCCAGGAAATTTTTGCTGGGCTTAGCAAATTGTAATGGCCCTCTTACAAAAGCTAATTTTGTCAACTTAATTGCTTGCTT
Organism: Eulacestoma nigropectus; assembly: GCA_013397775.1. Taxonomy (NCBI): domain Eukaryota; kingdom Metazoa; phylum Chordata; class Aves; order Passeriformes; genus Eulacestoma; species Eulacestoma nigropectus. Next base: position 1,526,421 of record VZTE01003571.1, read on the forward strand.
GATGCAGCAGCCTTCTACTTTTAACTGTGTGTAGTTGTTGGCTTACAGAAGAGTAGTAATTATTGTACCCAGGAGAGTTCCCAGCTAGGACTTCTGAATGAAGATAGTATGCCTGCTGGCATTTGCTGAGGATGAAGCTAATGTTTGTCCTGGGAGCAAGAGATCTCATGCTCTCTGGCTTGTGAATGTGCAGCATAAACCAGCCATACCTCCCGGCAGCCCGACAGTCTCTCCTGCAGCCTTTCATTGTGGTCTCTCCCATCCCATTCCAGGCAAGGCATTTGCACCTGAATGTCTCACAGACATGAGGAACTTTTTTTTTTTGCCTGTTCTACGGTTAGGAGGGGAGCAATACCCCAAAATTCACTGTGATCCACACACTAAGGTGAATGTTCATGTGCTGCAGTGTTTAAATTGTGCTATAAATGCCCAGCCTGTTTACAGAGAAGTAGGATTTGCTTAACCCAAGACCATAGTCTCATTTATCTTGCTTCCTTCTCTTTGCTTGTGTCAGCCCATTTTTTTTCCTGTATGTCACTAAAACTCTCCCTGGAGCTTTGTTGGGTAGCTGCAGAACTCGAGCATTTTGTATTGAGATTCCAGCAGGAAAATGCGGTCGTATCAAACATAAGGGCCTTGGTGTCAGCCAGTAAGCCAGGAAAGAACACATGCCAGGCTGCTCTGTTTTTCTCTGCATGTCTGGGAGCACTCTAACCTTGTGCCTGGGTGCCACAGCTAGTCTGGTGTGAAATAGAGCAGTGTATAGTCCGGCTGAGGGTGCTAGAGCTCCCCTTGATAGACCGAAATGAGCCTTGGTGGTAGAAGGCACAGTACCCACCATAGTTCATTTCTTTACCTCTAGATTTGAAGCCAGCTCTTAATGCTCATCTGAAATTTGTCCTCATTGTCAAAAGGATACCAACCAAGCAGTCAGTGTCTCTCTCCTGTTCTTTAGGGGGTGAATAATGTTGCTTTTTTTCCCTTTGCTCTTTAAAGAACATTCGAAAGTATTTGCTGACTGAAGCAAAAGAGAAGAATCGCCCCGAGTTCCTTCAGGGTTGGCAGACTGCTGTGACAAAGGTAAATGGCAGCACTTTGAGCCCTGGGGTCTGACTTTTTGGGAGATTTCATGAAGCTGCCTCTAAATTCATATATTTGTACAAGTAGTAAATAGGTTTATGCTGCCTGCGTGGAGAGTGCTGGGAGAGATGCAGGTAGTTACACATGGGAATTCCAGCTGTGATGTTCATTCAGCTCCCACCAGGGCTTTAGCACTTTCTGCAAGCAACTTGGGGATCTGAGCCTTCTCTGGACAATTAAAATGTGCGCAGCAAAACCTGCAGCTGGTGTCCATATTGACACAAGGTCAAGGACTGAATGAACTGGAGACTCATCTGCACCCCTTCTCCTGAAAAGGCTGTTCTGAATGCCAAATGGATGGGTTTGGTGAGGGAGGGAACAGGTTGATGTTGCTACTGCTGATATTTTATGTTTGCTATGGATAGAGGGCTTTGGTCTCCAGGGCTGTTTGTGTCACATTGCGTTTGATCGCGAGTAAACAAGGCCTGGCAACAATAAAAGGGAATAACTTGTGTGTAGTGTAAATGAGGGAATATGTAATTTGCGTAGCCATCCCATAATGGCTCCAAAGATATAAAACAGGTCATTGCCCACTAGACATACTTCCAACAGCTCCCTCCTTGCACAGGTTTATTTTTAGATGCTGATACAATGATGAAATTATTCCTCTCTGCACTCATGCACAACCTGTGCAGTCAGTTCGTCCTCCTGCGTTCTGTGAGGCAGAAGATCTGGGAGTTGAGAAAAAACAATTACTTTGCCTCTTCAAGTGCCAGAGACATAATAGCACTAGTGATTGTGACTTTTTAGCTCTGCATATCAAAATTGAGCATGTTTGAGGAAATAATGAAGGTTGAAAGTTATCATTTGAGACTGCCTTGCTCAGTCCTGTTGCCTGGTGATGAACCCTTTGTCATGTTCTCTGAAACCTTTTGGTGTGGCTGGGGGAGGAAAGCCGCTGCTGGTAGCATGGATGCTGAGAGTAATCTTCCTCTAGGCATGTGTGACTTTGCTGATACAGTTTTGTCCTGTGTAAAGTAGACAATGCTGTACAAACATTTATTTAAACTAATTGAGAAGCTGTTCTGTGTAGGTCACTAAAAGAAAATAAACTTGAAAGAAAGACTTGTAATTTATTTTCTGTCCTACACTATATATTTTTCTAAATATTAGGTGTTATTCTAACAAGGTGTTGAGTGTCACCTTGCAAACTTCGGGATGAGAACAAGTAATTACAGCTCCAGTTTCTGGTGCTGCAGAACAGCTAGCTCTGATCATGAGACAACTGATCCTTATGCTGAATCTCCTTTTGGACTTTAAGCAGGAGTTAGAGAATGAAAGGATAACTAAAAGGATAAGGATCTGACATGTCTCTGCCTGTTTCTTTTCCTTTCAGTGCATTCCACAACAGAAAAATGACAGTGACTGTGGGGTTTTTGTGCTCCAGGTAAGAGTATTCTTTTTTAAAAATCAGTGGCCTGTATTGTTCATGTAGTAAATGTCCTTTTTTTCAACCAAGCCTTTTCCTTTTCCCCAGTACTGCAAGTGCCTCGCCTTAGACCAGCCTTTTCAGTTCTCCCAGGAAGATATGCCCCGTGTGAGAAAAAGGATTTACAAGGAGCTGTGTGAACGCCAGCTAATAGACTAATAAAATGCAGCCAGCCTAATTTCTCTGGCATTTCTGACAAGTTGCAGCTGGTGTTTGTGTACTTGAATTTCTGAAAACTTCCATGAATTTTGAGCGATTCTCAGCTGAGTGGTGTGGCCACTGTTGTTACCTCAATTTTTTGCAAAGTTCTTTAATTGGCAGAACAAAACAGAGCTGCCGTAGAATATTCCTAATGTCAGTTTGATTCTCTTATGTTCTTTCCTGTATTTAATATTTATTATTTCAGCATGCATGTAGGCAAAGCATGCAACTAAAACCATGAAACGGTAGATTTGGTGCACCTTTGAGATGTAGCTAGAAATGACAAATACAGGTGAATTTGTCTGGAAACATAAAGATGCATGGTATGTTTTCTGATGCAATAATGCTTTGAATGTATCAAAAAAAATCAATGCCATAAAAAGAACAGCTAGAACCTATTTGGTAGTTCCATTGTCCCTGTTGTGGATGTGTAATACTGAATACCACATTTTAGGGTGGCTAAACTCATCTACAGTTTTAATTTGTGAAGACCCCTTTTTAAAATAGTTCAAGTTGCTAATAAAATTTATTCTGTTAGCATTTCTCTGGCTGTCATTGTCAGCCTGTCCCTATAGATAAAAAGCAGCCTTTGCACAAATAAAGCTTCAGCACTTGTCTGTGTAATAGAAAGTACAGAAGTGTTCAGTCAGTCAGATGGATGGTAAGTTCCTAGATGCTGCAGAAGTCTCCATGATGTGTGTATTAAGGAGAATTATAAAGCTGGTCCTGAAGAGTCACAGCTTAGATAGTAAGATAAACTCCTTGGCTGTAACTGTTTACATCTCAGATGGCTTTGAGTAATTTCTCAGATCCACAATATGCAGTAAAAACGTACCATTTCTCCCTTCAGCTCTGTCTTCAAAGCTTGTTGTCTTTAACCTCCCGTTGGCTTTTGCTTTTGTTCAAATATAAATTAATTCATTTCTGCTGCATCTGCTGTTTGATTGTCTCGAACATCCCTGGTTTTGTCTGCGTTCAATAGCACCGATGGGTCTGGTTGGGAATAAGAGCACTTGTGGGTGCAGTGCAAACACAGCGAGGTGAAGTCATCCCGCTCCAGAGGGGTGGGAGCCTGCAAGCCCAGCACTGAACTTTGCAGGGTTGTTGTCCTGGGCAAAGGATGAGTGAGAGCAATGGATCTGTTGGGTTTTCACCTTGGTCTGTAAACTGTGATGTGCTCCTTGCTGAAGAGAGCTACTTCTGTTTGAAGAGATTGTTGTCTGGCACTGCTACACCAGCAAATGTCTTTGCTGTGTTTTTCTGCCAGATAAAGGAATGAGCCCAGAGGAAAAGTATTTTCATTGCTAAACATCATCTGCTGCACAGCTTCACTTTGTGTCCATCCATAGCCTGGCTTCTGATGGAGGAAAACCACTTTGACTTCCCTGTCTTGCAAATTAATTCAGACTTGAGCTAAGCCGGGTGCAAATCCCTCCTAGATGACGGGAGGGAGAAGGGAGGGAGTGCTAAGCACAGTCAGGCCAGGAAGTGGAAGCATGTGCACACTATGCTGTGCTGGAGAAGGAGTTCCTGCAGTATCCTTGCATGTTCCCACTTCCCTTTGTTGGCAGCTGCCAAGGACTGGCTTAATTTAGCAAGATAAGGAAAGCCTTAAGCACTTGGTTAGATAATTTAAACGGGGAACTTAATGAATCAGAGAGAACCTAAGACCCAGACAGGCAAGATACACTTGCCCATTGTATGGTGCAGAGCACCCCACAGCACATGGTTTATTTGTGTTTCCCTGAGGTGTTACTGACAGGACAGCAGCACCTTCTTGGGGTGAGTGATTGCGAGCAGTGGAGGGTGACTCCCATAAAAATTGAAACTTGGGATGTAGTTTCTCCTGTGGGGTAGCACATATAAGCCAGTGCTTCTGTTGTCATCTTCTCTCTGCACTGGTGTCACATGAATGGTTCCAGTGCTCATTCTGCCATGTGGTGGGACCACTGATCCAGGCTACAACTAACCCGATTACAGAGTTCTTACCTCAGTAAAACTTGTCATGGAACATGTATCCCAGTATGAATCAATACACAGAATTGGGTGGCCAGGAAGAGACGTGGAGGTGGTGCCACTTTGGGTGCATGCAAGTGAGGCTTTCCTTTCAAGCAAGACTCCTGGCAGAAAGGGAGTGGAGCACAGAACTGCAAGAGCAAATTGCTTTTATTTTCAGAACTTGAGCAATTTGGTAAGGAAGCTTGAAAGGTGTCCTGTGAGACTACCAACCTGGGAGGTTCAATGCCTCAAAGAAAGACCCTTATTTTTTTGTGCAAGTTGCCTTGTTGATGGATATTTTTCATTGCATGGGAATGTGCTGGAACACTGCACTACAGAGAGTTGTTTCCTAAGGCTTGGTGCCTACTGCTGGTTGGTAGGCATCCATCTTGCTCTATATGAGAGATCGTGGGGAGTCTTTAATCACGATCCCTTTATCAGCGGCATCAGCCAAAGCGCAGGATTTCTGTGAACTGTGTGTTGAACGTGGGTGCTTTGAAGCAAGTGCATGTGTGTCCCAGATCGTTTGAGGGGAGGGGGCTTGCCTTGAATCTGCTGCCTTGTGAACTGGGGAATGGGGTGGGGAAACATGCGTGTTGGAAAGTCCTTCTTATGTGCTTTCTTGTCATCTAGAGGTTTCCTGACAAGTGTTCCAGTTGGTTATGGGGCAGCACAGAGGAGTTGCACTTGAGTCTCCAGCTGTGAACACAACAGTGAGGGGCCTCTGAAAAAAAAAGGAGGGGAAATTGAAAACAGATCTAATGTAAGCAAAGTATGTTGGTGCAGTGTTGAAATTAATCACAGGCAGTCGGAATCTCAGGCTCTGTAATGGTGTATCCTGTGAAACTGGACTAATTAACTCCTCCTTGAGAATGTCTTTGATGCCTTAAAGGAGATGGACTTCATAATCTGTAGTCATTTTACTAGTTCTTAAAACATTCAGAACTATGTAGAGTGTTTTTATTATGAGAGGCACATTTATGTGGATGTAGTTATGGCTGTTAGCAATTCCATTAATGTGATCTTCAGATTTTCATAAATCACTCTGAACTGGTTTGGCGGATGCTTAAATTTCACGACTTGTTCCAAAGAGATTGTCTCGCTGTGCTGATTTATACAAATAGTCCCAGAACTGGTGAAGCCTCTGTCTCGTGCATGACAAATTTAAGCTACCTGAGTTGTAATAAACCTTAAACAGAATTGAAAATGAATTATCAGTTTCCATTTTGTTTGCTTTAATCTATAGTTTTAAATGACTGTGCCCCTGATACAAATCAATAAACGCAGAGCGTGGCCTTGATTCTGCAAGGTGAGTAGGGAGATGCCTATTGCTGAGCTGCTGGTACTTGCAGAATGGAGGCTGGACCTTTCTGCAGTCTAATATGCAGTTGTTCTGTTCTTACCTGGCTCTCTTTGAGTGTGAAGGTGATACTCTGAATGTTTCACATGCACTGATCACTGAGCCAGACAGGCTTGCGCAGAGCGTCTGGCTCGTGTTGAATCTCCAGCGTAATGCTTAACCTGCCTTTACTTTCTCAGAGTTTTGATTGGCGTTATCTACTGTAGCATTTACTCAATTCAATGTGAAAATTTAAACCTTGGGAAGTGCTGCAGAGTTAACTCCGCTGAGCAACGGCTGCGCTGTGGGTGTGCTCTTGCATTGAATGAAGCCCATGTTCCTGTGAAATAATAAAATTGAGTTTTACCATAAACCCTATTTTCTTTCAGCAGTTTGGTTTCATTTTAATTTTAAAAGCAACCGATGTGATGTTTGAGGGAATGTTTGTAGCAGCTTGTTTTGGGATCTGTGTTATTAGGAGAAGCCTCTTCAGTTGATTAGTTCAGTAACTCTGAGCTGAACACTAATGATGCTCTCTGTCTTGCAGTGATATAACTTACCGTGGTTTAAGTTCTGACAACATACAAGATTGGAGATGTCACCCATTGCATAAATAAGGGTGGAAATCCTGCATTAGACACTTTCTTCTAAGGTGGCATTTAAAAAACACAAATCTGTCAACGGAACACGTAGGACTTAAATTGCTTTCCTAGATCAAACTACACTAATGCCCTTCTTGTATTGCTTGTGGATTTAGCTGTGTAACTATAGAGTTAAATCTTGTCTTTGCCACATTTTACAAAGCTGTACAGCTTGTGAATTTGTGATAATGGTGAGAATGAAGGCTTAGCAAATGTCTCTTTAAGCTATTAATCATGAGACTGGCAACATCATTGTCTTTATTACATTCATAATTTAAAAATCCTATCATGGAGGAGGAAACATGGATGCTTGTTAAATATATTCTTCAGTGGAAAGTACTAAGAAATCAGATCATTAAAGTACAGAATCATAAGAGACACTAGAGCCTTGCCAGGAACAATAATTACTATTTATATGTAATAGGCACTGGGAGGGAAAAAGATGAGTCTGGTTTGCTTATGCCTGAACTTAATGGGTTTTATGAGTAACCAGCTAGAAGGATTTGGGGATTGAATTTCATTTCAGAGCATGTAATATTACAAACTATAGAGCTAAAAACTGTTGTAAACGGAGTGAAATATCTTGAGAAATCAACTGGTTTGTTTTCTCTCAACACAAGTAGGCAGAACATGTGCGAATTTCAGCTCCTACCTGAAATTCTGATGAATTCTTAATTCTTGGGTTTAATTTCAGCATTGCTGGTAACTCATCTCCCCTAACCTGGCACTCTGAGGTTCCAGACCTTACCTAAGCACTAAGGTTACCTGGGGCTATTTACAGGCAGCTTTGAGAAGTGGCTGAGAGGAGGAGGGATCAAAAATCCGTTGGGGAATCTGTTTGCATCACCTTGTGATAAATGTGTTGTGGGAGGAAGGGCAGGGGAGAAACTGAGCTTTAAAAAATACGTATTTAACTGGATAATGTGGGTCAGGTCATGTTTATGGTACATACAGAGCTTGATGCAGACAAGGAGCCATCTTGTTTATGGAAACCTTTGAGATGAGTGGGAAAGAAATGCAAGGAAGAGATGCCTTTTGCAGGGATCACTGCTCTGCACAAAGGGACACTGTCTTGCTTCAAGCCCGTGCATTTTACATCAACTTAATGCAGGCAGCAACTGCAGCAAAGGAAGAAACTCCCTCTGCAGTGTTCAGCTGAACATCACGTTTGTTTAGGGCAGTTTGGGCTTGACAATTTATCCTCAGAATCTCTGACAGCTCCAGCCCATTGAAGAGCTGGCAGGTGTTGCTGCTCCACAGCAAACACGGGGCTGCTCCAAGGGAAGGCGCTCACAAATCCAATAGATTCCAGCTCACTTTTCAGGTCTGGCTTCTTGGGGGTTTCAGGTTTGGGGGGGTTGGTGTTTTTTGTTTTGTTTTTAACGAAGTCTGTCTAAAGAGAGTTTTAGGGTAATTCTTCAATTAGTATATTCCCTTTTCATTCAGGAAAGTTGGCTTAGGAGATCTGCTCTGTTTTGTCTACTGAAATGCTTCTGTTTCACTATTAACGGGCAGAAAAGAGTCTTTAGGGCAGAATTTTTGGCAGAATTTTGGATTTTGTCCTCTGGCAAATGACTCTTCAGGTGAATGGTTTTTTTCCTTTAGAAAATGAATATAGCTAAAATATTCTTAAGTAATAAAATGCAATGCCTTGAATTAATGGTCATTTAAGATTCATGTAAGCAATTGGTTGTCCGTAGATGGGATGTCCTAGTCTTTAGAAGAGACTGGGTTGTATTTTGAGGGGATCAATGCTATTTAGAAAACAGGGAGCATAAAGGACCAGCTTCCAAATTCACCCTTTGATCATTTTACCAGAACGAACATCAGAAACAGAGCATTTAAGTCCTGGTGCAGTTCTTAGCAGGGCTGTGGCTCATGGCCTTTCCTGGGGCTGTGGGGGTTCCCTGGGTGCAGCCTGAGTCAGATGGATCTTCCCAGGGTACTCTTTGGCCACCAGATGTCACGCAAGGACCACCAGAACAGCGTGTGCTGCTGTGCTCCAGCTCCCAGCCCATGGGTTGACCAAGCCATGGTGTCTCCTGGTTGCGTGTCACTGCCACGTCGGTCGTTGTCTCCTCACACGTTCCTCAGCAACGTCTGCGCTGCACTTGCAGAAAGAATGTGTGTGCTAAACCAACCCCCCCACCACCACCACCTTCCACCCACCACCAAATCCACTGAAAATCCCTCTGTATCAAACATGTAAGTGTTTGGCTCCAGTGCGATTACTCCAGAGTCCCATCAATTTTACAAATTGGCCGAAACATTTTTTGGTAGAGAAGCCTTGCATACCAAAAGTCTTTAGTCTGATCAAACTGCTGCCCTACCATAGATCATGACTGTTATTTTTATAACTCTGTATTACCGTGGCAAATGCTGGGAAGGGGGAGAAACCACATCAGTAGCAACTTCTGTCTGATTTGTGGTCATGTGCTCATAACTTGACATGGTTTTGCAAATAACTAAACAAAACCAGGAATTCGTTTTGAGGGGGGGAGGAAAGCTACCCAAAACTCCAAAAAACGGCTGCATCAGATATCTTGTGTGGAGAGTCTGAATTGCTCACAATTTGGGTCTTTTAGTGGAAAATGGTTCAGAGAGGAATGGGAACTGGTTGCCCTCTGTTAAGTCAGTTGGGGCTGTGCTGTGGCTGTCAGCCACTGCCAAACACTGTGACAGCCTCTGGGCCATGGATTTTTTTGCATTTTTATTTAATTGCTGGTGTCTGCTCAGGCTTTATCCTAAATTTAGTAACATTCAGTGTTCACTTTTCTCTGCAATACCTTTATAAATTCCCATCTAATCTGATCTCTAATTTTAAAGCCATCTGTCATTTTTGAGCTGTATATTTTCCAGCTTTAAAAGGCCTTGTTGAAGGAAAATTTAAATTCATGGCCTACTGAAAATGCATTTTTCTTTAAATTATTCATTGGTTAAAATGTCTTTGAACTTGTGTTTGTGTAGCTGCTGAGTCGGGGGAAGATGTTGGGATTCCTGGATGGTCCTTGCACAGATGCCGTATCAGTGCACTGCTCACCCCACGGCAGCAGTGGGACCTTGCTGCATCAACACCTCACCCACGGACCAACCTTCAGAGAGGTGTCCCCTGTCTGTCACACGCCATCCTGTTCACTAGGTGGCATTGCTTCCCAGTCTAAAAGCTTTTAAATACTTCATTAATTATGCTAATCCCCACGGTGGATGGAAAGTGAACTGCACTGCCATGGCTTCACCCTTGTGTCCTTTTTATTCTGCTTTGCTGATGGGATTTCTTGGGTTGAGTGACCTGCAGCATCCTCATCCCAGTTGTTGAAGTTCTGGGTCCTGGGAAGGCTTTGGCTTGGAAAACTTGAGCGAGCCTTGGGAACACTCCGAAGGTACTGCCCTGGCTGTTGGTAGCCAGCTCTGTGGTGCCAAGTCCACCAAAGTCATCATTCTCAAGTTATTGACCTGGATTATCATCTTTAATAAGAAACGTGAATGTACTTGTCGGAGCAGGGGTGGTGAAGCCTTGCCTGTCCTAGAATGGGAGTAAAGTGTACTGATGGGGGAATCTTTTCTGACATCAGACCAGCCATGGGGGCAGCAGGAGAGCAAGGTGCTCTGGAGGGTATTGAGCTGTTACTCATCACTTGGGTGTTTTGAGGGAGATTTGTTCATCTCTTTTCCATGTAGCCCTGTTATTTTACATTCTTATGCCCTTCCTTGTCTTCCTCCTTTCCTTACCCCAAGTCTTAATTAAGGGCTGAAACACAGTAGATTTTAAAATCCTGTCTGTTGCCAGTGGGAATTAGTTGCAGCCTTTTGTAGGCTTTAAAATGAGGAAATGAATTTTGCTTTTACAGGCTCATTTTAGTAGCAGGAACACTTGGTTTGTCCGTGGGACACATCAGGAAGGCAGGTGGCAAGGTCTGTGTGAGGTGCAGCTCTCACCTCTGTAGGTGTCAGGTCCCAGGTGTGTGAAATCACAGGAACCTGCGAGGCTGAGAATGACCAAACCCCCTGGAGGCAACTGATGCAGCTGAGAGCAGGGCGCTGAGGGAGGGGCACTTCCCAGCCCTAAATTCCTAAATTCCTACAGTGCTTCCCAGCCTGAAATATTGTTGCCCCTTTCCCTTTGCAAACTGTGGAGGTGCCACATCTGAGTTAAGACCTGCAGAAGCAGCTCCCTCCTGAGCCGGTCAGGATGGGCGAGTCCCACGCTGGGCTCTAGCACATCCTTGCTCTGCTCTCATGAAAGGACAAGACAAAGTAGTTTTTGAACAAGACTTTTAATGAACAAGCAAGATAAAAATAAATGTAAATTGAAGATCCTGTTTCTCATGTGTATTTTATTAAAGACTACAGAGTTGTTCATTCTTGCTGTGTAGTATAATTGCTAAAACATGATTTGTAACCAAATATAGCTGCTTGCATTAAAAATGGCACTGCTTCTTACTAGGGAGGATGATATGGTAAAGGAATGCTCATTTAAACAATTACATAGTTCAATTTTTGTATTCAAAACCTCAGCTTTTTCACTTTTTTAAAAAGTGAACGTAACCTTGAGATGTTTTTTAGCTTGAATTTTGTTGGACTGCACTTGGATGAAGGATAGTATGCAATTAAAATAAACAATATACTTTTAAAACTGGTTATATACAGAAATTAAACTTGTCAAACCATGTTTTGCATTTCGCAGTGATTGAGTACAAGATAATGAATGTGACAGATTCTGGTCACAACAGGACGATGCCTTTCATCGTCCAGGGCCTCTGCAGCCATGGAAAGCATTTCCAGAAACCATTTACGAGAGAGCAAGGGCTTGCATTTACTGGTTTAGTACCTGCAGCTTTTTGAAATGGTTTGTGTGGCTTTTTTCCTCTGAAATTCTAGAATTTCTAGCTCTCACCCTTCCACTGTGGGTTCAGATTTGCCGGGTGAGCAAGGATGGGAGGATTCCCTGTTTTCCCAGTTCCGTCTGAGCTGGGCTGGGTGAAGATCACCTTTCCCTACACTTGGTAGCTGGACTGGAAACTTTTTGCATGAGGAGTTGAGCTTTCTGTGTGACAAAATGTGCAGATATTTATGCTGTAGTAAATAAATCCATCCTTTCTTCCAGTCTAAAGACTGACATGGTGTTCTAGTGTGGGACCCAACGCACTTAAGTAACCAAAGCATAACCAAAGGGTTAGCTGTCTTCTGAAAGCAGGGATGCTGCTTTCTGAGTTTTTAACCTGCTAAAAATCCCACATCCATCACCTGTAGTTGGTCTTTCTAAAATACCTGGTTCTTGATGATGTGAGAGCAGACAGTCAAGGCTGTGCTATACATGGCTGGGGTCCCGAGGCCTCCTCATTTCTCTCTTGTCCTCAAAAGGTTTAAATATTTGCTGGCTTAGGCTCAGTGTTGACTGGAAAGAGGATGTGTTGTGGCAGTCCTGGTGTGCAGGAAAATGCCTTTTCAAACCTCCTCCCTGGGAGGAATTCTCCCAGGGAATTCAAGAGCCAGTTGTATATCCACAACTTTCATTCCTAAGTACCCCTCTCGTGAGAGCCAGATACAAACTGATTCAGAGATGTCTTTAAAAATCAATAGTCCTGGAAAAAAGTAAACAACTTCCCTCTGATTTGAGATGAAGTCTCCGAGAGCTTGTGGATGTCTCTGGGGAAGAACATCAAAACCATCCACAGCCCCACTCCCATGCCAGAGTTTTCATCTAGAGGAAAAGAACAATTACATTTAATTTGAAATGCTCTTAGGAGATTATAACTTTTTTTAGAATTAGAATTAAGATCAGAATTTTTTTAGACTTGATGGGAAGTTTTGGATACTTTCAACCTTATCTAAACAAAAACATTGATTTTTGGTTAGATGTCTGCAAAGACACACTTCTGAAAGCTCATTCAACAGAATGCTTAAAGGTTTTATTTCTATCCCAAAGGTGAAAGAAAACAACTTCAAAATGTCAGAAATGCTGTTACCTGATGAGCTCTATTTTTTGTAAGGTCAAGAAAAAATGATGGATACAGTAACAAGTATTTCTACTGTTACCTTTTAAAATATATATGTGATGCTCAAGTTCATAAGCGAAATGTGTGCCTTTCAGAAGCTAAAAAATAGCAGTGTAAAGCCAGAGTCCTTGGTCTGTCCCTCCTTGTTTCTCCTGAAATCGATTTTTGTTTTAAGTTCTTCTGGTGTAAATAATTTTAATGAAAAGGAGAAAATTGCTAGGTGGAGTTTATCATCTGGAATATATAGGCTTAGATGGTTTCTTGAAATACAGAAGACAGGTGAGCAGAGCTCTGAATGCCCTGGAGAAATAGTACCCAACCCTTTAAAAAGAAAATTTAAAAAAAATAAAAATAAAAAATCAGTTGTTATCCTGCAGAAGACTGACCTGGTGCCATTCTGTGTGAGAGTTGGGGCTGTGGGTGCAGACCTGGCCTGGCCAGGGTGTACCTGGGTGTGTGATGGAGCTGTGCCTTGGACACGTTGCAGGGCCAGACCCCTTTCTCACAGCCCTTGAAGCAGAGGCAAGAGCAACTGAGGAGCCTCATCCTCCCCACTTCGTTTTCTTGAAACTGTGGTCCCAAGAGATGGGGAAGCACATGTTTGTGGGGGCAAGGGGAAAAGGGGATTTGAGCAAGGTCATTATCCATCCCACGATGGATCCATGTGATCCCCGATCACGCTTGCTCTGTGCTCCTCATTTCTTCCTTTTCTGCAGCTCTGATAAACACATACCAGTTTGAAGGAAAAAGAGAGAGGAGAGGAAACACTTGAGGTAGGAAGGGACCACCTGGGTCCCAGCCCGTCTCTTTCCAGGAGAGAGTTGCATGGAGGAACACATGTCTACAGAGTTTTGTGCTCTCAAAAACCTCTTTGTGCCTTTGGTCTTTACTGCTGGGAGATCCTCTTGAGGCGGTGGTTCAAAATTTAGCTTGTGTGTCTCTTGTCCCACTGCCCTTCACCTTACCTTCATCGGGGTCCCATAGAGCATCCTCACCTTCCTGTGCCTCTGTGCCAGCCTGTCAGGGGCCGGTCCCAGCTCCAGCCCTGGTCATTCCCCCAGACACCTGAATTACCCTGCCCTGATCCTCTCCCCGGTCACCTCTGTGTGGTTTTGTCACCTCAGCGCTGCCCGGGGCTGTGGTGATGAGCCTCTTCCTGTCCCTGTCCGTGCCTCTGCCATCAGCAGGGACCGTCCCCAGGGCATCCCGGCAGGGAGCAGGAACCTCTTTGCCGACACCAGCGGGCGTTCGAGGGGGTCCGTAATGCTTTGCAGACAATTTTCTCTCTGTTATTGTTTTAAACTCCATGTTAGCCATTCCTGCTTCCCAGGTTTCCGCGTGTTTCAAATTATTTTCCCCAGAGGCATCGACAGCATTTTTCCAAATTGAATCTCATTTATTTTCTACCCAGGTTTCCAATCTCTCTGGGGCCTTTTGTATTATTTCTCAGTCCGCACTGCCGTGTACAGTATATCCTAATTTAGTATCATCTGTGAATTATATTACCATGCCCTTTAGTTCTTCTTCTATTTAATGAAGATATTTCCAAGAAAAAAAAATTTAAACTACATTTTATTAAAATAAGAAGGTAGAGTCTTAAAAACTCCTTTGTGAGTTTCCAATATGAATTCTAGATCTTTTTCAAAGGAATCTTCAGTGTTTTAAAGGGAAATTAAAATCTTCCAAATACCGAAGTTCGTAGGTGTAAAAATTAATCAGTTTTTCAATTAGGTGAGACCTCTGTCCCTGTGTAGCAAGCTCGGCATAGTGCACTTCCCCTGACAAAGACACCATCTATGTACTTGCAGCAGGTTTTTTTTTTTTAAACCAGCACCAAACATATGTTTCAATTCCTCAATAAATTTGTTCCTTTTCCCTTCCTGACCTTTTCAGGTTTGCTCTATGTGGCTGTTCTAGCAAACATGTACACTGTCAGGAACAGTGCTGAAGCAGCATATTTTAATGCAAACTGTGCAGCCTTATTCATAGGAAGTGATTTTCAAATTCAGAATCATGAATATTTGCACTGTGAGGTTGATTCTGTTGTAGCTTTTTATTTATAAGCTGAGAAGTGCTGCCTGTTGGTGCCCGGCTGGGAGAGCATCATGCCTCTGTTGTGGGGAATGCACCGCGCTATGGGAGCTGTATGTCCTATCAACACAGCTCAGATTCCCAACCCTGGACAGGGAAATAGCACTGGCAACAGGCAGTTTGCTGGAGATTCATATCCTAAAATATTCGCTGCATAATTTCTAGCAACGGGCAATTTCATGAAGACTATGATCTGCTTGTGAAGAGAAATAAGATGTAAATTGGATTAATAAATTGTTCTCTGCAAACGGTTTGCTGGCTGCAGAGGGCTTTTCTCTTAGAGAAATGCTGGGGTCTTCAGTCCTCTGTGGATTGGGGTTTTGACCCTGTGTGCAAACCAGTGCTGGGGGAGGCTTCTGAAACACCCCGAGCTTTGGCACGTTCTGGCTGTACTGACCCATCCCGCTCTGCCTCTGGCTCCTGCTCTCTGGGGACTTTCCCCCCTCAGCCGGAGATCGCCATGCTGAGCAGGGCTGCGGGTGCTCCTGGAAAAATTCCTGCTCTGTTTTAAGCTCGAGAACGTGTGGGCTCCAGGGGTATGTGCCAGTTGGGATGGGTAGTGCTGTGTCTCCCCTGCCCTCGGGAGTGAGGAGGGCTGGTGTTGGAGCTTGGAAAAGTCCGCGGTGTCAGTGCACAGGCTGAGCTGCCCGCGTGTCGCTGTCCCCTTTGGGTTGCTGTTGTTTGTTTTGGGGTTAAAAAATGAGCCTTGTTCTCTGCAGGTGTAGGGACTTCCCCAGGGATGAGGAATCCCCGAGCTCCTGGGGCTGTGCCACCGACATTCCTGCCACCACCGAGGGGGATGCTCCGGGTGGAGCCGCCGGCTCGCTGCCATGCAGCAGCTGTAGGAAATTAGAGGAGCCTTGGGGCTATTCTGGGAAACACTGAGGGAGATTCCCGAGGTTTCCAGAGCAGAAAACTGGCTCAGAACTGCCTGCCTCCATGCCAGACAGGGATGATGTGGAGCTGGGCACGGAGCCCCGCAGAGAAGGATGTTTGATTGACAAATCAACGGGATCCTGGAGGAGCGATGCAGAGTCAGGGACCCCTGAGACGGGTGCTGGAGGGTCTGGCCCTGTGCTTGTGGACTGCTCAGTAGGCTCCAGCTGGGAGCTGCGACATCCCTTGTGTGGCACAGCAGGCTCCCCCGGGATAGCTGGCATGCCCCTCGCATGGCACTGTGTGTAGGGCCTATGGCTGATACGGGACAGGGGGTGTAGGATATCACGTGCCTGTCCCCTGGGTCAGAGAGGAGATGGTTGTTGCATTGCCTTGGGGGTTCAAAGGTAGTAAAAGTAAAATCTTGCCCTGTTCACCATCACTTTGAGGAAACTTCAGCCCTCGGGACTTTTCCATCTGTTGTTCTGACTCTTGCCTGTGGAGAAAATACTGCTCACCTTGTGGACAGGGACATGGTGCCCTCTGATTTCACCTGAGCAGATGAGAGCTCAACTGCTCATCCCCCATGCTAATCCCATGGAGCAAAAACCTTGCCAAAAGAGGGACTGAAAGCCACGTGTGCAGTGCTGATGTTTGCAGTGGGTCTTCCACATGAGCACAGATGGGTGTGCAAGACACTGGGTCGAGACATCTCCTTGGTAACTTCAGGTCTGGTGAAGCTGTGCTTCCTTAGCTCTACATGAAAGCCACCTTTTGTTTCCAAAGCCACCTTTCCTTTAAGTCCTGGTCATGATGGGAGGCTCCAGCTCGGTGGGCAGCATTGTGTTACTTAAGCAAGTGTTTAGAGAGTGGCACGTCCTTGGGGACAGTGGTGCCTTTATCCCAGGCGACGCACCCAGACCTGTGCTCCACCTCCTGTGCCGTAGGCCAAATACCAAATTCTCTGACTGAGCACCCCTCCTCCCCTTTATCAATAATTTTAATCATTTTAATAATGTCCCCTCGCATGGATAGGATTACGATTAGAAAATGTCAGAGCCTTGTTATCATCTAATTAGAGTCACATTTCAGCAGAATAGAAAGGAAAATCTTCAAGCGCTGCCTTGTGCAGTGAAATGGGAAGAAAGTGATGATTTAAACCAGCTGTGGGCCGGGCCCTGGGTGCAGGCCCGGCTGGGATGTGGGGCACGGTGCAGGACATGGCGATGGGCCCTGGTCAGAGCCCTCTGTGCAATCAGTGCAAACTGCTCCCAGATCACTTTCGCAAAGCGAAAAACTCCGGCACGGTCCAGTAAAAACAATCAGGCTGTCAAGTTTGCCGGCTAACAGCTGAGGGGGTCAGAGCAGCAACACAACACAAACCAAAATAAACAGCACCTCACTCTGCCAAAAAGCCTTTATCACTCTTCTGGGAGAGAGGGAGGCACTTTCAGATGGCTTTAACTTCTCCCTTTTTTGGTTGTTTGTTTTTGTATGCTTAAATGTGAGCTGAGAGTTAGGATCTCTTTCCGCCCTTCCCCTAATGCCATTATGGCAGGCCGAGGTACTCTTAGGAGAGCCTCTTTGTTTGCCTTTTGCAGGAGGAGGTTGGAAAGGCAGAGGGGAGAGTGGGTGTGCTTAACCCCTTGGAAGCTGCCTGGGGGTTTGCTTTGGCTTAGCTCATCCTTGGGCCTTTGCAGCACAGCATCCCCTTTGGGGAGGAGGATGCACGGCTATGGTGCGGGACAGGGCTCTGCCATGCTGCTGGAGTATCCATGTCTGCGTGGGATTGGCAGTGGCACCGTGCCTGCTGGAGCGGAGTCTCGGCTTCTCCAGGCCTAACGACCCCGAGGGCTGCAGCAACGCTCGCGTGATAGTGTGCAGTGTTACTCTGGGCACAGATAAGGGTTCATGAGTGCTGTGGCTGCAGGGAGACTGAGGCATGCCCTGGCTCCTTGGTTCCTCCACGCAGAGCCCCTTTGGCTGCCCTCCTGCTGGGATGTTCCTGCCAGTCTGCCCAGGGAGCTCATGTCTGGTAGCTGAGCAGGGGAGCCAGCAGGGAGCTGTAAAACCCAAACCTTCTGCAGCTGCTGTGAGCCTGAACCCCAGCATGGACACTGTGAGCTGGGCATTGTGGTCCTGCTGTCATCCCAGTGGGACAAGCAGAACTGGCTGCACTTGGCCAGATCACAGGGTGGGGGGAGAAAAATGGAGCATTTCTCTCAAAAGAAATGCCTGCTTGTGACTTACTCCACTCTGTAGGGATAGAACCATAGATTCATAAAATTCAGGCTGGAAAAGACCTCCAAGTTCATCAAGCCCAAGCAAACCCAAGGGATGCACCCCTTGCAGCCACATTACAATGCTTAGCTCTGGGGAAGCAGCCCCTTGGTTCCCCCATGGGTTTAGCAACATGAATGCCTCTAAGGGTCTGGGCTTAACCACCCTCCCTAGGGCCAAAACGTCTTCCCCCGTGTGATTCCTGCCTTCAGGAGCCTGGCGAAGGAGCAGGAGGACTGTGGCCACCTGCTGTTGTGGTGCTTGCCTGAGGTTGGCCCACCTTACACCAGCACGTTGTGCTGGGAACACCTGCCATGCAGAGGGGGCCGGACCCCAGCACTGACCAGCCCCACGTAATAAATAACAGCAGTAAAAATAGCTATCACTTAAATAGCACTTTACATCCTCAGGATGCTGTAAAACCCCAACTGCTTAATCACAAGCCGCTCTCTTGATGTTTAGAGTGAACTGATATTTTTGGTCTCGGAGGAGAATGTATTTTCTGGTGCCAAGAGCTACAGTGGGCTGTGTCAGCAGCTCTGCCAGGAGCAGGACAGGGCCACAGCAGAGGCAATTAAAGCTCAGGTGTTACACCAGCACATCCCAGCCCGTGGCAGGGACTGGTTCTGTGCCAGCACCCAGCATTGAGCCCTGCCTCCCCCTGCCACCGCTCTGCGGCCGCCTCCAAAACTCCTGACATTTTGGGATTTGCTATATTTAAACAGGCGGACAGTTTAGCCCTGGCCAGGAACCCACCTCTGACAGTGATGGCTATTGAGAGTGGCACCGGGCTGCCCCCGCTGTGCCGGGGGCCAGCGGTGCCATTTCTGCCAGGCAGAGCTCCCCCCTTCCCAATTAGGGGTGCTGCTAATTTTAAACGAGCTGCTGCCACCAAGTAGGAGCACTTAAAATATCATCCAGCCAAAGTGCCTGTGGTGAGAGCCGAGGGTTGAGTGTGAAGTGGAATCTCCGGTCCCTGACATTTCAGGGCAGGGAGAGCTGCACCCCTCTGCCTGCTGGAATGGGCAGGTTTGGGAGAGGAGGATTTTCTTTGGATCGATGTTTTCCAGAAACTGGGGAGGGAGAGGGAGGTTTCTTTAATCAAAGTGAAAACCAGCTCTGATTTCATTTTAAAACTTGCAAAAACATTTAATTTGACCTGATGCAAAGTGTTGTATTTAATTTTGCGTTTTAATTAATTTTGTGATCTTTTAATTAGATTAATTTCAAAGAAAAAAGTGTTTCTCTCAAAACTGGAAGTCAGAAGATATTGAAAATCATTTCTGCCTCTGAAATACTGCTTAAAAGCATCAGAGACTCTTTCTAGAAACCCAGGTTAATTCCTGCCTTTAAAGAGTTTACAAATGTCGTGGGAGTTAAGCCTAAGGAGTGCTTTTAAAAAGGACCCCTGTTCCTCAGAAAGTGAGCAGTGCTGCCTGTGATCCTGGGATGAAAGGGGAGAGGGTCTCTTCTCAGACCTTTCCTGCTCCTGAAAAAACTCAGAGCACTTGTGGGTATAAAGGGAGCTGGAGCCCATCACTGGCCAAGTCCTTCATGACTTTAGGAAATCCCAGCAATGGCAAAATCTCACACTGCCCGAGTCACTGCTCATAAAGGAACACAGCAAAGGACCCTGGATGGAGTCTCTTGGGATATTTCCTGCTGAAGAGGCTTTTGTTCCCCCGTGTTGCTTAGCTGCTGAAGTGGGCAGTTTGAGGAGGAGTCCACCTCAAGAGCCTTTGGCTCAGTAGCCAGAGGGCTGAGCCTCCACCAGCTCCAGCTTCAAGCCCTGCTGGCACTGTGAGTATCCAAGGTCATCTGACATTGCTCAGATCTTAGTTTTGCTTTAATGCATCACTTTTTTCAGTCAATTAACACAATAGAATCATGGATTTTAAAATACATACATGTTTACTCAGTATTATGGCCAGTAAATCCCACTCCGAGGTCCCATGGCTTTCCTCAAGCCATCTGGGCACACCTAAGCTCGATACATTCCTATGTGTAGAGGCATAAAATACTTCTTTAGAGAAAAGTGTTAAAAATGTCAATGGATGGCTGTAGCTGCTGCAGGGGCTCAGGGGACAGATGCTCAGCTGCTGCTCTGCCGCTGCCCCTCATCACACCAGAGTTACCAATACCTGTATGCAGGAGACCTTCAGACCACACTGAGCCTTAAATGAGGAATTTGCTTGTCTGCTGACCATCATCAGGGCTTGGGCACAGCAGGGCTTCTCCAAAAGAGTGCCCTGCCCTGTAGAGCTAAGTGTGTCACCCTGGAATACTGTTCCTTGCTCAGTGCTGTGCCAAGGCAGCTCCAGCCCCCTCCAGGTGCTCCTGAACTTGTGGTGGGTCTCATCTCCTCAGGCGCCAGGGACTGATGGCATCCACCTGCCTGATGCTGATGTAGAAGAACAGGCTCGCTCAGGTGCAGCCAGGTACAACCTCCAACTCCACCATACCCACAGCTCCCCTTCAAAAACCTGCAGGTGATGGGGCAAGGGTGCCATCCTAGGGCAGAAGGACCCCTGGCTGATGCTGATCCCCTGACATGAAGGGAGACTTTGGGAAACTAAAAAATTGTTTGGAAATTTAGCAACACCCTCAGCCCCGCTGGAGGTTATCACAGGGCTGTTCTTTTTTCTAGAGCCCTGTTGGTGTTTCACATCTATTAACTTCAGCTTATAGTTGGATTGTGGGTATCCATCCAACTTTGTCCAGTTGGGACACTTGGGAAGCAGACGATGGAGGAGCTGCCTGCTGTTGTACATTGCTTTTTGTACATGATATTGAAAGGAGAACAGGTACCAGATACCTCAACTGCTCTGGGGAAGTTTAGACTGCATTTTGGGAAGTGTTAGGGCTGCATTAGCAGGAGGTAATTTTATGCAGATGACAGGGGCACACAAATGAACTCCAACCCTCGGTGGGCACAGAGCAGGGCTTTACTGAATGTGTGTGCCCTTGGATTGACTCAGCTGGTGGGAATGTGTTTCCATGTACCACTGACCTGCTCCAAGCCACCCCCAGAGCCTTTTCTCCATGTTGGTATTCCTGGGTGTATTTTCCCTGCTCGGTGATTAGAAGTCAGCACTCTGAGGCTGCAGAACAAAACACTTTCCTTGAGATGGCATTTGCATTTGAAAGGTAGGATGGCTGTTCCAGGGACTTCACTACTTCACTAACTTCTTCTGTACAGTCTCCTGGCTCCGTTCTCATAGTGCTTAATTTGGGGCTCCATGCTCTGATCCCAGCGACCTGCATCTGGCTCAAAGCCAGCCTTAATTGCCCTGTCTCGGGGTGGCTGGGAGAGCCATCCAGTTCCAGCACAAATTACAGTGCTCCGAGGACGGCTGCAATTTCTGTCCTGCTGCCCCCAGTTCCTGGGAACTCTCCTGGCAATCAGCAAATGATGTGACTCATGTTCAAAGAAGCCAGATCCACTCCAGCCTAGCATGATATTTTGATTAGTAAGAGGCTGGCATAAGAGCTGAGAGGTTCCTCTGTGTGTGACAGGCTGTGAGCGTTATTCCCCCACTGCACCAGGCTCCTGCTCACTGCTGTAGCTTTGGAGAGTCGGTAAGGAACAAGTTGGGGTGCACGCTTGCACCTCACCTTCCCTGCGATGGGGTGAGGAGCTCCTGCTGGCCAGCCACCCCGGCAGGACACTCACAGCCCTGCAGGACTGGACTTGGTCCCCTTGGGGCAGGTTTGGTGATGCAAGCAGGGCTTTGGTGGCAAAGCTGTGTAACACAGCATTGCCTGGCCCCTGCTTTCTTTGCACAAAAATTTTACAGCTGGAAGCCAGGCTTTGTTTGCCCAGAAACCCAGGCAGTTTGCAGGAGAGTCACTTAGGTCCCCAGATGTGTAGGTGAGATGGGAAATTGCAAATGCTCACATCTATAAATGTGTGTGCGAGCTGGGACGTGCTCAGAAATGCTCACTTTTATCAGCTCTACCTACTTCTGGAGATGCCTGGTTAATTTATCAACTGAGAAGCTCCATCTCGCTAAAAGTCTCATTTCCATATTCTTTCCAGATGGTCAAGATGCCACAGAGACAGTTTCTAAGTAAATAACTTGCTTTTTCATGCAACCTACTGCCAGCCTCCCAGGTAGCTGCCCCAGATGGCTGAAGCATCCGAGCTGGTACCTGGGTTGTGAAAGGAAGTGCTGAGTCGCATGAATAATAACGGGGTGGCTGTGGCTCGGTCCAGCAAATTCTCTGTTTGCAGCACCGGATCTGGGATGGAGAACTTCTGGGAAGTCACAATGCCCCTTCCTGTGTGGGTCCAGCACAGCTGGGCAGTGCTTTGGTGGCCCTCAGGCTGGGGATGCCCCGTGGCGGGGCTGGGATGCTGCAGCGCCGGCCATGCCGAGCTCCTGCTCCTTACGGCTTCTCTTTGCACCGCTGTCTGATCGCGAGTTAAAACCAAAAGGTTAAAAGCGTTTAATTATGCTGATGCTTTCCCAGCGGATTAAACAAGAGGATAAATAGACTACAGCATGTTATTCTGGATTTGTTTTTGTTTTTTAAACAAGGGGAGGGGGGCAGGAGGCTGCAGGTCCTTGGCAGCTGTCACACGTTACGCTTTTGATGGTGTCAGTTGTGTCTGTGAGGAGGTGTTTCTCTTGCCACTGTCAGCATTTTCCGGGGGAGGCTGAATTCATTGATACAGTCTGTTTGCTGTCCACATATTCACAGTTCATGTGTTACATTTTGCATAAAGTAAACTTAGCGAGGGGAAAACCTATTCTGCAATTCTTCAAAGCTAATGCACACTAAATATATTCTGACACTGACAGGTATTTCTTATTAAACAGCTCTGAACTGCAGTACCAGGTTTTGCTTAAGTGGCATTATTCTCCGTGAGCAAAGACAGTTCATTTATTAGTCATTCTGAAAACCAAATAACAAATATTATTCTCTAAGCAAACTAAACAAACCATTTAAAAGGGGCCTGTCTGAAATGATTAAAGTACAGTGTCTGAAAAGCAGCTGACATTTTAGTGCCAAAATACCATATGGAGGCTCAAGTGCTTTATTAACATCCTTTGACCTAAGCTGCAAAATCTCCCAACACCTCTGAGCGCGGCGGAGCTGCCTTCCTGCGTGCAAGGGAGAGCGCGGAGGCAAATCTTCCTGCCAGTTCTTCAGATGTCATTTTGGCACACGGAAAAGCGAGGTGCAATAATTGAGGGGCTGGATGTGAGCAGGTCTTTTTTCGATTTCTGCCAGAGATACAGCATAAAATAATTCAACAAAGCTGAAAGCGCAGGCTTTTCACTTACACCATAAAAAATAAATATATAGTGTTTTTCTTTTTTTCTTACAGCTCTCTCTTTTTCTCCTAACTAAATATTTCCTTTCTTCTAAGCATCAGACATTATTTCTAGCTTTCAGGCGTGCAAAGTAAAAGAGCACGTGCACTGATATATATTTATTTATGGTCTACATGGAGCTGCCTTTGTGTATCCCCAGCTCTGCTCTGAAGATTTCCTTCACAAGCAGGAAAACAATTTTGCGCTGCAGGTCAGACAGAATAACTGATACCACTGTTTACAGATCTGCACTCACTGGAGAAGCTTATTAAGCCACAGCAGGGTAAGGAAAAGCCTGTTCATCCACACTGGGATGATAAAGCTGTGGGTAAGGGCTTACGTGGCTGCTGTGCCAGGCGCCAGTGGGAAGGGCCCTGTGAGCACTGGGGAGTTGCTGGGTGCCAGGAGGAGATGCTCGCCAAAGGAGCTGCTCAAACAACCTGTTGTAACATCGTTCGGTCAATTGTTCTCAGCCTGTTCCATCTGTAAAATGCTTGGGATCTGACCTACTTTTTTTATTTTTTAAACAAATGTTTTCATTATTAATAAGAGTTCATCAGATAGTGAGAGGAAAAAAGTTTTAGCCTGAGGTCTGCTCACGAAACATCTCCTGTGAGCACATCTTTGCTGGCTCTGAAGCTAGGCAGCTTGAGCTGGCAAGGATCAAAATAATATAAAACTTATGCGAAGAGTTTAATAAAAAACCTGCAGATACTGAGCTGATGTATGTTATTAACTTGCTTCTCTGGGATTAGGTAGGTCTGGGTAAATGAGGAGATACTGGTCCAGGTTTGCTTTCTGCCGGTGTTGTCCTAGTGACAGGGGATTACGCGCCGCTGGGGATTAGCCTGATGCCATGACACCGCCGGGTAACGATGCGCGTGCTGATGTCACCGAAGGCATTTGGTCAGGTCCAGAGATTCTGGCACGAGCTGACGATTCTTCCCCCCATTAGCATCCCGGGAATGCCCAGCCGAGCGGCACGTCCCCAGCACTCTGCTGTGTCCATCGATCCTCTCCTCTGCCTGGCAGGGGCTGTGTGATCCCAGCAGTCACTCCCTCCTTGCTGACGAGAGTGCACGAGCAGCGTTTTCATAGCTGGCACCAGCAAGAGCTTTACAATAGTGGGAACACTCAAAGTTCCTCTGTGGACACATGATATGGTTCAATACGATGCTTTAAATAGCTCCTCTTTGGGGAGAGAGAGCGGGTCGGAAAGGCACAATGGCCATGGCACTGTGCAGCCATCGCCGAGTAATGATACGAGCAGCAGATGCGGTTTGTGCTTTCAAAGGCACTTCTGCCGGCAGCCCGCGTTAGGGAAAATGAAAGCCGGGCTGTTCCTGCAGCTCATGGGGGGGTGCAAGGCATCCACATGACACGGGCGGAATAATTGGGATCTGGGGAAACGTAGCAGAATGAGCACTGGAGAGCAGCCTGTGCCCTGGTCGTGCTGCTGCCTTCCCACAGCGGTGCCAGGTTCCTGTGGCTGGGTTCCCTTCCCACAGCAGTGCCAGGCTCCCAGGCTGGGTTCCCTTCCCACAGCGGTGCCAGGCTCCCAGGCTGGGTTCCTGTCCCACAGCCGGGTGGTGGCTGCAGGTGAAGCGATGGCCCGCGCTGGCGAACGGCGCCGGAACAGCTGCAGCTCCCGCCAGTGCTGTGAGGGAGCGACTTGGTTAATCTGACATCGAGAGCAAATGTTGCTAATGAGGAGCCCAGGCTTTGGTAACCATGGCAATTCATGTTCCTGAAAACGCAAAACAAAGTCAGAAAAGGGGCCAATCCTGCTCCCCTCTCCGCTCCGGCGCACTTTGCGTGCCGGGGATTGCCAGAGGAATACTGGGTCCAGCAGCAGCGAGGGGTGAGGAAAGCTGGAGAGCAGGAGCAGCCGGGGGCCTCATCCACCCATCACAGGAGGAGCTTAACTTGCTCTCAAAACATCGCCCTCCTACTGCCCACTCAAGGGCAGGCTGAGCCCCATCAGCCTGGCATAGGGCAGAGGCTTCGGCTGGTCCCAGGATTGCTTTAGCCATGACCAGAATAACATGCTGTAGTCTATTTATCCTCTTGTTTAGCCATGACCCCCCGGCTGGGAAAGGCAGCAGCCCTGCCAGCATGTGCTGCATGGTCACCTCTGCCAAGTGGCAATTCACTGTCTGCTCCTCACACTGTGTCTCTAGGGCTAGCTGGGTTCCCTATAAATTTTTATAGAAAATATAAAATGACATCTGGAAGCCTATGGCAGATAGGCTCTCATTCTTCCTCTAAGCAGGGAAGAGCATTGCCCTTTCTTAATTTTTCACAAATCTTGTTGCCAAGCTCAGTGGAGAAAAAAACCTGGTAATTGGGTAATCCTGTCTGCTGTTCCAGCTGCAGAGCCATCACCAGCTCCACATATTTTTGGAGAAAAAACACAAACTCCAGCCTGTGCAATGGCCACAAAGCCATTTGCAGCTACAGGAGCTAAATTGCAATGCACTGAGCCTAAAGCAAAGCCAGGGTTAAGACCAAAAATATCATTTCCCAGGACAAGGCCAGTCTCAGTTCGATGAGCAGATGCACCCAGGTGCATCCCTGGGTGTCAGGACATCCCACACAGGTACCCTCAGAGGAACCTTAAATCCAGGCTTTGCCCATTCCCCCTGGGCAGCCAGGGATTGCTGTGCTGCCGGTAGAGGAGGAGCAGGCAGAGAGGAGCGTTCCGGTTGATGAGGCCTTAGGGAAATCCACTGGTAAGCGAAAATCTCTAAAGCAAGGAGGGGTTTTGCCTTAATTAAACTGCAGTGGGGCCACTGGTGCAGAAACCTGACAAAGTGTGGGGGATTATTTCAGCTCAGGAATGCGGGAGATGCCACAGAAGCGTCGGGTTGGTGGGAGACATCTGTCCAAGGCAGCAGCGAGTGCTGATGCCCGTGGTGGGGAGCACATGTGCTGCTGGGGAGTGGGGACACCCCAGTGAGGGAACAAGGCTGTCAGATGAGGCAGGAAAAAAAACCCAACTGGCAAATATCAAAAAAAATAGTAAAGCAACAAAAGCAGCAACCCACGCAGGTTTGTAACCGGAGTAAAGCTTAGAAGGAAGATCGATTAGGAGCCAAAAACCCCAAAACCCCAAGGTTTTGGGGCAGCCAAGGTTTCCAGTGCTGCACAGGATGAGGCACAGCTGCCGGCTCTCCTGCTGTGGCCCTGGTGCCTTCCTCAGGAGATGTCTCAAAGGCACCAGGAGCAGGGAGGGGTTTGCATGATGCCTGCAGAGATCTGCCCCTGCTCCCTGCAGGGCCAAGCTCTCCCTCCCCAAAAGATGGCCCCTCTTCTCTCAGCTTTTTCCCTGCTTGCCCCATCTCCCCCCCAGCAGCACTCCTTGCTTTCTCTGCCCACCACCCTTTGCAGGATCAGGCACATGTTTCCCCATCTCTTCTGCCCCTCTAATCTCACTCATGTTTATAAGCTTCAGGAGGCCAATTCTGGTGGAACAGCTTAGTTTTTTAAAATATTCTCCTTTTTGATGAAGTCAGGGTTTGGGAACTCCTGGAGGACTGCCTCAAAGGAAGTGTTAGGTTTATGTGCAGAACGAGGCAAAAAATAATAATCTCATTTTACTCTCTTTGGAGCAAGAATTGTCCTCTCTCCCCTGGCTCCCCTCCTTCCTCATGGCTGAGAAGAGAGAAAAAGCTCCTCTTGCTGCCAGTATGCAATTCCAGAGCCTGGGGTGTTATTCCCTGTAAGCGTGGCACATCCTTGGACCTGCAGATGCCCCAGAATGTTTCAGGAACTGGTCCCAGTAAGTCACTGCTAGAGCTCCAGGGCCCCGGAGTGGTTCTCACCCCATGGTGGGGCTGCTCTGGCCCTTGCTCAGCTTCCCCCATCAGTGTTTGTGCCTCAGGACTCCCACACCACCCCAGTAACCCCTGCTCAGCCTCTTGGATTGCTCAGGTGGCTTGGTCAGGAGGTCTCTCCTGCAAGCTGCTGTCTTTGCTGCTGTGTGATACCGTAATTGTTCCTTTCTGGGTTGGGTTTTTGGGTTTTTGGGGGTTTGGGGTTATTTTGGAAAGGGGTGATTATTCTTTATTTTTGACCTGTTACTAATTCCCACCCATCAGAGTGTCCTGGATCAACCACCAGCACCTCCTGCAAAGGTGGGATCTACTGTTTGGTTCTGCTGAAGAAGGAATGAAGGAGGACGAGGAGCATAGGGGTCCAAAGTGAAGCATCAAAGCAGAGAAGGCATCAGAGAAATACCTCAGTTAGGAGGAAGAAGGCAGGGAGGGAAGGAAAGGAAACCTGGGCCTCAGCTGCAGCTCAGAAGGGCTGTTAAGAGCTGAAAGCTCCTGGGCTGGATGCGTCCTGTCCCACTGCCTGGCCAGACAAACAGCAAGGCTTCCAAAAAAGCATCAGCAGAGCAGCCACCCACCCTGTTCACATCTCGATACTTCACCAACCATCTCACAGCACTTACAGTGATGCTGTGCAGGGGCATTTCTGGCATTACCTGCAAGGGCCTGGTGGCCACAGCAGTCAGTGCTGCCTGGGAGCTTCTGGCCATCGAGGCTGGGGTCCCCCCTGGCTGTGTGTGAGTGACCTGTGCCAAGGACAATGCCCCAGCCCAGGGCAGGGCTCCTGGTGCTGCTCTGTGTTCATCACGCTCTTGCTACCTGAGCACACATTTTGGCAAGACACTCAGCCTCCCCGTGACTCGGGGAGCTGACAGCTCTCAAGTGCATCCCAAGGATGAATAAAAAGCGACAGAACAGGTAGCGATTTCTGCAGTCAGCCAGAGACTCTGCAAAGACGGTCTCAAAACTGTCTCACTGTCT
This sequence comes from Eulacestoma nigropectus, assembly GCA_013397775.1. Taxonomy (NCBI): domain Eukaryota; kingdom Metazoa; phylum Chordata; class Aves; order Passeriformes; genus Eulacestoma; species Eulacestoma nigropectus. The sequence continues at coordinate 1,554,547 of VZTE01003571.1, forward strand.
TAGTGGCCAGAGGATGCCTGTCACAGCCACTTGACCTGCAGGCAGATGGTTACTGTCTGTCTAACACTGTCTTTTGGGGCTTGATAGGCACTTCTAAAATGCAGATAGACAGCGAGCCCTCGCTGGGGGAAGGGGGCAGTGCTTGGCAGCTGAATGCCAGCGTTAGGATGTGCAGGGCAGGTTGTTGGGGAGCACAGCACGTGTTTGTTATCAGGGGCCAACTCGATAGCCCCCATCTGTATCCAACCTGAGGCTGGCAGGGCAAGGTCAGAAGGGTTGGCAAAGCCGGATGGAAGAGCAGAAGAGTGTCATGGGGCTGATGTCACCTGCCTGTGATGTCACCGCTGTCTTCTTCAGAAGAGCACTTGCAGTGATAGCAGAGCTTCTGCAGTCTGTCTGCCAGCCTGGCACTCGCTCTGTACAGTGTAATTAAGCAAATATATTAATAGATTGGGAGCCGGGGCCTGGGCAATGTTCTTCTGTGACAGACAAATGCGGAGACAAAGCAGACGCTCCCTTCAGAAGTCCTGCAGGATGCTATTAGCGGGCACAAACTCACATCCCATTAATGCCATTGCTGTTAGGCAATGCCGAGTCATTTACATTTTAAACGAAGCTCCCAGACCAGCTCCAGTCCAGGATTAGCTCCAGGAAACCTGCAAGACTGTGTCTGCACCAGGGGAGCCTTGGGGTGTCCAGGAATACCCTGCCAGTGAAAACAAACATTGCATGGGCTCAGCTTTTGTGGTGATTGCAAAGCCAACCCACAGAGGTGACACAGGACAGGAACGAGAGCCTGGGAGATGCTGGCAGGGCTCATCCCTGCCAGGGTCTTTTCGAGGATGGTGGTGTTGGTCTAAGTTGATACTCCCTCATGGCCCATTAGTGACAAAGGTAGCCCATGGGGTGGCCAGCAGGGAAGGACCCTGACAGCTGCATTTGCAGGGACAACTCCTGCACGTCTGCATCACTTACGAGGAGAACATGTTGCCCATCTCCGCTGAAACAGCTCTGCAAGCCCTGAAACTGCCAGTTTCCAATCCCTGGCCTTACACGATGGTCTTAACAAACTATGGCATAAATATGCCAGGCAAGGGAAGGCAGCTTTCACAGAGGATTGGGAATGTCATAAAACAGGGGATGTTTTTTTTCATCGAAAGGCAGATCTACTCATTTGAACAGACAGTGCTGCAGAAACAAACTGTTCAGAGGTGTTAGGAGGGGAGGAGAGAGGCACTGCAGCCAAAAACCAAGGGGCTAATTGTGTAAAGCTGGTGAGGTCTTGGTCTGAGCCACCAGTGTGCTGATGGGGATGTTGCTTAGCTACAGTGGCAACGGTACCTCAGCAGCCCCAGGTAGGGGAGGGAGAGCCCAGCATAAACAGCCAGGAGGAAGAAGGGTCATTAAACTGTTCCCTAAAGACCCTTAACTAGTGCTGGTTGGAGGAAATAAATAAGGAGGAAAAGTTGGTCTGAGTGCCAGGGAGGAAGCCCAGCTGTTCAGGAGATGGCTTGTCTGCTGCCTGAAACTGCCTCTTGTCACTAATTTCAGATGGACACTCTTCTGTAGCATGTCTCCAGCCCTCAAGCATTCCTGGCTTTTTCATCTCTCTTCTACTTTCTCATTTAATTCCTTCCCCTTGGAGGTGAAGGCTGAGAGCTCTGGTGCGTGGGACAGCGAGCGGGGCCCAGCGCAGCCCCGGTGCAGCCGGGGGAGTGGAAGGGTGCCCGGGGATGGGAGCACGCACGTGTTGCCCCTTCACATGTGCCTCAGGCTTCACAGGAAGAGCAGCCAGGTGGCTTTATGTGACCTTTCGTCTGTCGGCAAACATCATCCAAACTGACCTGAGCCTGCAGCCTGCAGTACACATTAACCAGAAATCACCAGTGAAGCTCTGCCTGTGTCCTCATCCTGTCCGGCAGTGGACAGTGGGCAGGGAGAAAATCACAGTGAGCATCGCTGACAGCACCAGCTCTAAACAACAGTTAGGAGGAGAATTATTTTAATGAATACATTTCCTTTCAATTGTATGCGAATAGCGAGATCCCATTAGAACGGGGAAGCAATTAAAGCTAATAAAGATGAACACGCAGCACTGGGCGCATGTGGAATAACAAACAGCGAACAAAGGATTCAGGAGAGAGCTGACTCTAATCCAAATAAATGAGCGGCGATGAAAGGGAAAGCGGCTCGGGTCTCCTGCCGTGAGACACGCTTCCTCCCCGCCGGCTCCCTGCCCGGCTTCACCTCAGCGTGGCGGGGAAATTCATGCTTGGGAGCAGGATCGGGCGTGGAGGCAGCTGGTCAGTGGGATGGTCCTGGCAGTGCCATGCCACTTGCCCAGGGGCTGGAGGGGTGGCCATGCTCCCTGGGGAGCATCCTGCTGGAATTTGCATGAAGGTGGCAAATGGCCCCAGCTGGGGCAAGAGGGCTCAGCAGCATTTGGTGAGGCTGCAGTGGAGAGAAGGGGCTGGACTGGGAGGGTGGCAGGAGTGCATAAACTCGTGCCATTCCCTGTCTTGTATTTGATTATTGGTGGTGATTGTCCACCAAAATTAACAGCCCTGAACACAACAGGCTTGTGACTAGCCCCAAACTATCAGTGCTGTGGTGAGGTGGAGCATGGAGGAAATAATGGCCTCTTACAATGGTCTATTTACACAGTAGGCTCACAGGAAAATTGGGTAAACTGATAATTACCCAAGGATATTATTGGCTTTGGCAGAGTTAATAATAATTAGTACTTTTCCTTTTCCAGGCTACTTACAGGAGAGACCTTTTATAATCTGCAGAATACAAAGGATTCAAACCACCAAAAACTGCTTCCACGTGTGGCTTTGGAAAAAAACCACACTATTTCAGCTGGCAGGCTCCAAGGGTGAAAATCACCCAAAGACACTGGGGAGCCAGGCTGAGAAATAATAATAACACTAGTAATAATAACAACAGCAACAATAATAATAATAAACTATTTTCTGTATTTGAAAAAAACCTTGTGTCAGGACTGCATTTTCCCCAGTCTATCTCATGCAGCCAAGCCAGAGATAAACCCAGCGCTGACACTTGACAGATTCGTGGGATGCTGGAAGCTGCCCTGTTGTTGCTCCCCCAGCGCTGGCAGCTCCTGGTTTGCTTTCTAGCTGCTGCTTCCCGTGGCAGTGCAGCACTTGCTCTTCCCAGAAAGCAGATATTATCCGTCGCCTCTCGCTGCATCTCCTCCTTGCAGTATCTCCCCAGTGCCTGTGAGACAGCAGCTCTGCGCCGCGAAGTGCCTGGGGCTGCGGTGCCACGGCCAAGGATGCTGTCACCACCGCCTTCCTGCAGCCGAGCCCGGGGCTGAGCACCCAGCCCGCTCGGCAGCACCGTGTGGGACGCAGCCCTGCCTCCCGCCGCAGCCTGCTCTGCTGCTGCCCCCCGGGAACAGCCTTTTCTGGGTCAACGCCGCTTGACAGTTCGGGTTAAACGGGGTGAATTTGTTTTGAGACTCGCTGGAAGAGGAGTGTGTGTGAGTCCCCACCAGCCCATGGCCTCCTGGCTGGCTGCTGCCTGGGGGAGAAGAGGTGTGGGGTGAGGGGGATCAGCCGGGTGATACGTACTCAGAACTGATGTGTGTGATCAGCCATGTGAGCACACCCCCAAAGCCGAGTGCTGGGAGGGATGGCGAGGGAGGGCTCCCGATTTCGGCACGCCAGCCTCCGTCCTGCTCAGCTGCGAGAGCAATCGCCTTCCTCTGGGTCCCCCACCTCCGAGCTGAGCCCAAATCCCAGCAGCTCTTTAGACATCCCTGAGGCATAGCTTTGCCTATCACTCCTGCAGCTCCACCTCTCATTCCCACTTCTGCCTCCCCACATTGCACGCAGCCCTGCCCCTGTGCAGCTGCAGTGCCCTCGCAGAGACCCTCTGTGCCATCCCCTCTGCTGCCCTTGCTGCCCTCTGCCCCTGCTTGTGACAGCCACATCCCTGGCACGTAGGATGTTGGCTGTGGGCAGCCTTCAAATGCTCAGAAATCACCAGTGAAATCCCCCCCTACCCCAAGCTGGCCCATAAATCACGGCATTATAAAAATAAAACTGTTTTGTGCGTGCATGCACATTTCAGGTTGCCTTTTAAACCTGAACTTGTTTCTCACACGTTGGCAAAAGAACAGAGGGGAGTTGGAGTCAAAAGGCAAGCTTGAAAAATAAACGCATACTTCTCTCTTGCTGCTCATGAAGGGCTCCCAGAGGAAAACAGAGAAAAACAGGGCAGGAAGGGGCCCCGGAGGGGTCAGTGTGCCCATTCCCCAAAGCAAGGGCAAGCTCTTCCCCGCAGGCATCAGGCTGGCTTGTGCCCAAAGACCGGGGTGATGGGGGTGCCAACTTGGTGCCGACAGTCCCTCATTTCCATTGCCCTGCCAATTTTTCCCTTTCTCCCTTTTCCACCCGTTCTCTCCTGCTTTCTTGTGGCCCCACGTTCACCCCCTGTGTCTGTCCCGTGTCCTTGCAGAGCTGCAGCACTGCTGTGGTGCCACGCCCTGCCCCGGCCATGCCACGTGTGCTCTGCTCCTGCGTGAGCCACCCAAGGAAGAGACTGCAAGTTGTGCTGTCTTAAGCCACAGTTTAACATAATTAGACATCCTGGCTTGAGGGCAGTAATTACTTTTATAATCCTTAAACATATCTTAAAAAAAAAATAATTGTCTCCCAGTTCAATACCTTTCAAAAAATCCTTTTAAACAGCGCTGCCTCCTTCAAACACAACTCAGTCAACAGTAATTACAATAAATTATTCTGAGTTCTAAAAAACATATAGGAATTAATCTATATGTGCAAACTGCTAACCAGTTCTTGTTTACCCTTCCCTCCTGCCAGCCGGGTGCTTCCCAGCTCCCTGGCTGCAGCTGTGCCCTCGCTGGGCTCCCATCCTTGGGATCCAGCAGAGCCTCTGCCTGCCCTCACCAGTACCAGATCTGCACAAAGCTCACCCCATCGGGTTTGGGCTGGACACAACCACAGCCAGCTGTAGCTGGCACTTTTGCCAGCCTTGGCTGCATTTCAGAGCCCAGCCACGGGCAGGCATCACCAAATTTACCAGCTTTTTAGGCATAACTTCACTCTAACCTGCAAGGCAAAGGTGGCACGAGTGCTGGCTAATGGATTTGATCCTCAGCTGGGAAAAATAAGGTACAATTCTGCTCAAGCCAAAGGCGAGATCATGATTCACAGCAGCTGAGAATCTGGCCAGCAGTGTCAGCAGCACGACAATAACGTAATGTTTTCATTATGCATTGTTTTTTTCCAAATACTTAAAAAATTATCTAGGAATTACTCACACATCCAGTAATAGTTACCAGTCTTGGGTGTTTAGGCAAAGGTTTCTTGAGACGGGGATGGGATTGAAACAGCTTTAGCTATCGCCTCTCATGCTCTGTGCACTTCTCCTATCACTTCTGCTCTCCTCCTCCTCTGTGTACACAGTCCAGTAACCTCTTCCTGACAATCTCCAGATCCACAAAATTGCTCAGTTGGAATTTTGCAGTAAATAGAAAATTGCTTTGCTCCTTTCTCTCAGGACAGCACAGAAAATGAATCCAAATGAAAAAGCAAGCAGTGTGTATCTGGTAGACATAAACAGCGCAAGAAAGGCAATTCTGTTTTCCAGCCCCGCTGCAGAGCAAATGACCTTGGAAATAATAAAAAGCCTGGGACCTGAGCCTGCTGCAGAGCAGCATGAGCCTTTATTTGGGGAAAGGCTGGAAAGGAAAACCTGGAGGAATGGACATGTCGATGTGCAAGTCTCCACCAGCTGAAATGTCTGTGCTTGGGTCCACAGCTCGCAGCAGGAGGAGGACAGAGCTCATTAGTCCTTTCAACTTCACCTGGTGCTCCTGGGTTGCTTTGCCCAAACCATCTCCCTCCCCTCTGCCAGCAGCTCATGGTATGCCATTCCCAGTTTGAAATGCCTTTCCCTGGATGGGGTGGTGGGATGATGGCACGTGGCCAGGGGTGAGCAGCCCTCCCAACCCCATATTCAGTCATCCCTGCAAACATTTGCAAATGATGAAAGCCCGGTGAGGAGATCAGGGTAAGTCATGGCTGTGGGAGGAAGGATGGGATAAATTTATAATTCTAATTACACGTCAAACCATTGCACCAAAACATGACCAAATAGGAAGCATCTGTTGAGCCTCCGGCTCAGCTGGCAGCATCACCCACATCCACCTGTGGCACTCGGCAGCAAGAGCTCCATGGGTGCTCACGGAGAGGTCAGGAGAGAACCAAGGAGTGAGAATGAGAGGTTGGATCTGGGTGTAGTTTGTGTCAGAGGGAAGAGCTGCTTTTGCTGCTGGGGCTGCCAAGGGGTTGGTACCGTTCCGAGAACGCCCACAGCCTGGCTCTGGCTGTGCTGCATCCAGCAGCGCTGGCCAGGCCATTGTGTGCTGTGAGCCGTGTGCCTTTTCATTCCCGCATTTATTCAGAAAGAAGAAAAGAAGGAAATAAATAAATATATGTTTTTTAAAAGTCCATGGAGGCAGCCAGCAGAAAATATGTGTTTAAAAAAATAGGTTCCTGGATGAGAGCAAAAGGGCAGCATGTGCAGCTCTGCTTGGCACGGTTTGCTTGGTGCCGGGGACACCGTGTCTGCCTGTGCTGGAGCAGACCAGCAGCTCTGCAGGGAGGGCATGAGGGTCCCAGGACAGCTTCACCATCCTGCAGCTCCCCCAGTGCTGCTTTGCCCACCCATTTATCCAGTACAGAGGAGTGAAAGCAATTTGTAATTTCAAGAAGGCCGTTGAACTGTAATAATCCCAATATTTGCTCTGTTGCTGCTGCTTTTTTAGCCCCAGCTGCTCTCAGGCAGAGCAGGGTGTTGGATCTGCAGCGGTGAAGCCAAATGGAGGCCGGGCTGCTGGGACAGCTGAGCGAGTGCAGCTTGCCTGGCTGTGAGCAAACGACAGGCTTAGGTTTCACTGAGGATGGAAGGGGCAAAGCAGTTACCCACGGGGTCTGGAGAGCTGAGAAATGCCCCGGTGACCTACGCGTGTATCTCCCGGAGTGGCGTCTCCCTAAATCTCAGAGCTTGTTAACTCAGATGCATTTTTATTTTGTAGCAAACTATTTAATCTGAGCTTCAGAGGTGCAGCTTGCCCCCTCAGAAAGCAGTGAAACGATGAGGGGGGGAAAGGGAGAAGTAAATCCCACCTGTTTCCTGTTGTTTTTTCCCCCACCCCCATCTTTCTGTATTTTCTTAGTGTTCCCTGGTTGTTTGGGAGCTCCTGCAACTTGTCCAGAAATACCTCTGCTAGTTCAGTGGCATTTTGGAGCCCAGGAATTTAAGGAGGGCTTAGAAATTCCTAACACAGCTTTCAGTTGACTAAATGTGGGTGAAGGCAGCTTGCTGCTTTTTCAATCAGCATTTCACTTTCGTGTCTCCCTTCCCCTCTCCTGACCTCTCCCTTGTCCCCCTCACGCCCAGGAGTTGTGGTACCCAGCTTGTCTTCTCCTGCCCCGTGTCCATGGACATTTGGTGCACATGTGTGGTGGTGGCAGCGAGATCCAAACATTCCCTCCAACAAATCCTATGAGCAGCACTGCAGACTTCTGTATCTCTGATGGGGTTTGAGGGACAAAATTCCGCTATACTGCACTGTAGAGAAGAAATCCCTGAATGTGAGACTGGTCTGAAGACATCAGCTGGGAGACACAAGTTTCATCTGATTTTTCCAGGGTTGTTGGGATGGTGCTTTACTATCCATCATGTCATGAGAGCAGCACTGTTTGGGACAGGAATTTCCTAAGCTCTGCACGTCTCAGTCAGAAGCAGCCAAATTTCCCCATTAGAAAGATTCCCTAAGAAAACAGTCAGGATGGAAAACCACCCCGTGAAAGCATGTATCACCTTCCCTGCACCAGCCATCTCTACCTCTGCTGCCAGGCTTAGCAACACGGCCAGAAAAATGTTTGCGAGATGCTGCCCCGCTACCTAGAAACCCTTATACATCTCCGATATGATCTGTACCACTCGCCTCACAATACACCAATATATTTTAACTACAACCCGAAATGTTGCAAAAGAACCTTTTGAGTAAGTCTCTTTGGTGCAATACAGATACGTCAAGGCTGATTGTTATTGTACATGTCAGGGCTGTTGAAGTGCAGGATAAAGAAGGCCATTGTGCTCCCACGGAGGGGACAGCTCGGATGATTAATGACTGCTCCCTCAATTCTCTGAAGAAGAGATGGAAGTCGGATAAGGCCTCTGCTGGCGGTAGGGGCAGAGCACCAGAAGACATACCCAGAGTGAAAAAAAAAAGGCCAGGGCTCCGCATGGAGGGGCAGGATCAATAGGCAGCAGCCTGCCGGAGTGCCAGCAGCTCGCCGGCTTGCAGCGGGAGCGGGGAGGTGCTGCCTAACACTGGGGCTTGTGTTTGCTGCTCTCACCTCCTTTCCTAATCCAGGCTTTTTTCTCGCCGCTTTTCTGCCTCCAAAAGTGGCTCTTGGGAAGGCAGATGGTTGCCCATTGAGTAAGGCAAATGGCAAAAATCAGGGAAACTGCAAATTGATCTTTGCCAAACACACACGGAGACTTTGTTACCCACTTTTTGAGCCTCGGCGCAAATACCTCCCGGTCTAATTCTAAGGCGTGCCAAAGTAAATTACATTTAGTTTGCCTTAAATAAACAATGACTCTTCCAGGAAAGGTTTGTCTCTTCTGGGCACTTGCATCATTTATCATTGCTCCACTGTTTTGAGTTGGCTGCCCTTTTAGGGTGAGATGTCTCTTGGTTTTAGTGTGTGCACAACCATAGAGAGGACAAGGTCTTACCCCAAGAAAAATGTACTGAGAAGATGTCATTAAAGCTAATGAGAGTCCAGGCAGCTGCAGCTCATTAGAGAGTGCCTGGGGCCAATTGTAACTGAGACCTTTAAATATACATCATAGTCAAATAAACAACATCATATTCGATCTGCAAAGTCTCTATCAGTTCCTGCCCAGTCCTTATCACCCAGCCTTACATTTTGCTGAGAAAATGTTCCCTGTTCCATAACAAACCCAGAAGCAAGCGAGACCATCTCACTTAGGAGTGATGTGCTGAGAAATGGGCATAGAGGAGGGGGATCCCTTCTCCTGAAAGCTAAATTTGAAATTAATTGATTTCAAGGGTAGGAGACGCTCAGGGCTCAAGCTCTCCACCCTGCCCGTAGGACAACATGGAAAACAGGTCGAAGAAGCTGCAAAGATGCTGAAGACCAGCACATTTTAGACAGTGAGTGAGCAATTAGTTTTTCTCTAGTTCCTTTCTTTGGCTTCAGGACATGACTTTACCGTAAAAGAAAATGAGAGGTTTCTGACACTACTTTACATTTGTTGTCGTTACGAAGCATTTAGTGAGGAATTACAGATTTACAAGCGTGGGGATTTCCTTCTCAATCAGCAGAGCCCCCAGAGGGGCTTCCCATCACCCCCCTTCCCCCGCAGGCAGGAGCCCCCGGGCTGTGCCATGGGCAGGCTGTGGCTTCCTCCTGTCCTCGCCCCACGTGTGATTATTAAGTTCTTATCGCAATAAGGAGTCACTGACACTGGGCTGCTTTCCAGGGAATGCTGCTCCCTTAATAGGCCATTATATCTCAGTAATAAGGGCTAAACTCTTCTGGGGGCATTTAATCATAAATTAAGTAAAATAACACCACCGATCCTGCCTTTCTCCCAGCCCTCGCTAACAGGGGTGATGCTGTCCATGGATCCTGTCCAGCTCTGGCTTCTGGGGCTGATGCAGGGTGTTCATAGCACTTCCAGAGGGGTGCAATGCCCCTCACGCTGTCAGGGCCGTGTCTGGGTGCCCATAAACAATGCAGATAATAAAACAAACTGGGGACAGGCTGTGGCTGGGTGCATTGACTCCAAGCCCAAGGCATAGCTCCCACATGAGGTCTCTGCAACCTCACTGACACAGGACATCTCCAGTTCCCATTGTGCTGGGGCCTGGGAACTGGCTGGCTCTCAGTGTCAGTATCTGCCTGCTTTAGGGTGTCACAGGCAGGATAATCCCTGTGACAGAGCCATGAAGGCAGCACAGACCCACCTTGGTGGGAACTGCTGTATTTGGGTAGCTTAATCCCATCCTCTGCAGCTACACCATGGAGCAGGTGCTGTCCTGGGTGGATCAGACCCAGAGACCCAGGTGTTGTCTGGCTGTTGGCCACAGCTTGTCCAGAGAGGCTGAAGCCGAGCAGCATGAACCATATCACTTCCAGGGTATCGAAATCTCGCAGCATCCCAGATGGGGCCATGTCCACCCTGTCACCCAGGAAGGGTCCCTGTCCTGCACCACCCCAAGTCATGTTTAGCGGAGTCAAGTTAGCAGAGCTGTGCTAATGATTCTCCACTCCCTGGCACTGTTTTGTTCATTACTGTGGACATGACCACAGTGACCTGCAAGAGCTGAGCTGAGCTTGGGGTTGTCACTGCCTGCCTGGTGCCGCTGTACCTTCTGCATTAGTGGGAATCAAACCATGGGCCTACCTCTGCCCCTTCAGGAGAGCTCTGGAGCCCGGGATGGGGGAACCTCCCACCATGGGGGCTTGCAATGTATTCTCCTACCATGGCTTGCAAGGTGGTCTCATAGCATGGAGGCTTGTGAGGTGGCCTCCCACCACGGGAGCTTGCAAGGTGGACTGTGAGCTTTCACCTTCATCCTCTTGATGATGCTGAAACACAGGATTAGGACACTGAGTGAGTGAGGGACATGAATGGCATCCCAGGGAAGGAGGATCTCCAGCACTAGCACTACCAGAGAAGGAGCATCATGGGATGGAGCTGGAGCACAGCAGCCACATCCTGCCCAGAAAAAGGAGCAGTACCCTGCTCGCTGTCCCCATGGGATCTGGTTTGCACTGGGTTACACTGATCCCATAGGGACCTTGTCCAGATGGAGTCCCTGCTGCATCCAGCCTCACAGACTGCAACAGGCTTCGGCAGAGCCAGAGAGCCAGGGCAGGACACTCTCCTGATGTCCTTCCCTGGGGCAATGGAGCTGCCAGTGCTCCCGCAGCTGTGCCAAGTGAGACAGGCACATCTCTGTCCCCCGGGAGCAGGGACACTGAGGGTGCTACTGCTGGTGTCATGTTGTGTCTCCAGTGCTCATTAGAGGCAGGTACAGCTGTGCTGGCCTGGGAAAGCCCTGCAGACACACGGCTGCTTTGAAGTGGAAGTCCCAGCGCTTCAGCTTCACTTGGCTTTAAAGCCAATCTGGTGACAGTGATGCAAACCTTCCACAAAGACACCCCCGGCATCCCCCCACACCAGGTATATTGATTTAATTTGCACCTGTGCATTTCTTGGCACAGCCCAACCTGCAGCAAGCCAGGAGTAAATTCAGTTAGGAGATTTCTGGCACAAAGCTGCCCTAGCTGAGCTAAGCCAGCGTGAAACAACAGGACTTCAGTGGGTTCAGCCTTATGTGCAGCCCAAACTTGGGCTGTAGCTTCAACCCTGCCCTGAGATGGCAGGAGAGAACAGGAGGTGTTTGGGGTGAAGGGTTTTGCTGTGGGTAATTTATGTCGCCTTAGAGCAGCTCTTTGCTGATACTGACTGCCCAAGGGGGAGGCTCTGGATTATACCTGGCTCCCCCCTATCCTCCCTGCTCTACCAGCACTCCGATGTCACTTAGGGGTTCCCCCTTCTCCCCTCCCCAGGCCCTAAAGCAGCCTGGAGCATCCGTGCCCTGGGAGACATCCCACTGCTGACCTCTGCTCAGGCGATGGGGACCTGTGAGCAGGATGCTGATGCTCATACTTGAGGTTTTGTGCTCAGTTCCTTTCTAATCCAGATTCTCAGTTGCTCATAACTTATGTCATTTGGGCTGGAATTTTCCAGACGTGATCTCCCCTACAAAGGTGGCTCTTTCCTTTTCCTTTTTTTTTTTTTTTAAACGAAGCAAAAGCATTCAGCCAAATGGTCTGGCCATGTCCATTTTCTTTATTTTATTTTTTTTTAGTAAACACAGACTTTTCTCATTATATATTAAAATTATAGTTATAGAGTCACCTTTCCTGCCGCGGTGTCAGTGGGGAGCAGGCCTCTGGCCGACCGCCGGGGAGCTGGCGTGAGGAGGGGGATCCTGCCGTCCAACCCAGCTCAGTTTTCCCTTCCTCACCCAAACACTGACCCTCCCCAGAGCCCTTCAGGTGCCCCGGGAAACCTGAATTACGACCCTTGAAGAAGGCATTTTGCCCAAGAGCAGAGCAATACGTGTTCCTACTCCAGTGTTTGTTTTCCTCCAGCAAGCTGGAGGCAGGTCGGGAGGGGGCCGGGCTGCTTTCAGCAGGAGCCTTGTGTGGGTTCAAGTTCAAAACCCCTTTTCCTTCCACATTTTCCAAAAGCACTGATTTCCAAGCAGAGCTGGGAAATATACATTTGCAGGTATTTCTGACACATTTATGCTGTTGCTCCTTGTCATGTCTCCGTTGTGAGGGTCTGGGGGATGGTCCCCACCGGTGAAGGCGGTGAACATCCCCACTCGGCTCAGGATGGCCGGCAGCGGGGACGGGCAGCACACACATCCAACACCGTGGCAGTTTTGCAAGTTCCTCCCTTCCTTCTGGTAGCAAAGGGGTTAAAGCCGACAGGGTGAATCCCAGGGGGCTGTTGGGGGGCCATGGCTGTGCAGAGCGGGGCGGAAGCCGCTCCCCCCTCTTCCCTGCTGCTCGCCATGATGTCACCTCCCTGCTCTCCCCAAGGAAGCGTCAAACGGGCCGTGCGCTAATGGGGCGGTGGGGCCAGGCCGTGCAGGTGGGCAGCACCTGGCAGGGGGTGCCCATGGCTGCGGCTGACAGAGAACCTCAGCCCACAGCACAGCCCCCTCCAGGGCTACGTGCCACCTCCTGGCTGCGGAAATGCCTTGGAGAAGTGGGGGTGAGAGGAGTCGCTCTGCTCCCCATGTCCCTTCTGACGCCCGATGGGAATCTGGAGCAGGCGAAGGCTGGAGAAAAATCCCCACTAGGTTTTCCAGGGATGAATAGGTCATTTGACAGTGCAGGGGTCATCCAGGCTCTTTTTGGGGCGAGGTTGACCACAGAGCATCCCTGCTGTGCCTCCTCCATCCCCATCCCATCCTGCCAGCAGATGCGGGTCCAGCTTGCGCCCTCATGCAAGAGAAGTCCCTTTCTGCAGCCCTTCTCCGCTGCAGAGAAGAAAGGCATGCAAAGGAGGCTCCTATGTTTCTCCAATTAATGTAATTAAGAGAATTAAACTTTTGGAGAGAGTGAGTTTTTCATTTTCTTTTTATTTGATTAGGGAAATTCCCACTGCGCCCTCTGTGCAAATGAAACCCAGGCTCCTTTCCGTTGTTCGGCAGCCCCGGGAGGACACGTTACCTTTCAATCTCGCACATTAATGTGTTTAGAGCTAAAATCCCCCTGCCCCAGGCGAGTGAAGGAAGGATCCCAGAGCCTTGATTAAAGCACGGCTTCCTGAGCAAGGATGTGCATGTGGAGCTGCTGGGCTCGCAGTGTGCCCTGCACAGCCAGCCAAGCCTCCTCATCAACACCAGGAGATGCCACCACATCCTGGGGCTTCCAGTTTTCTGGTGGTAAGTCCAGGGTTGTGCAATAAAAGCCAGGGAAAAGCAGGGAAGCCCTGGGATGGGGTGGCTGGTCCCCACGTTTCACCAGAGGTCTGTCCTGGCCAGCTTGCCCATCTGAATTCCAGTGCCGTGGCCCCATCAGGTGGTTTAGCACATAATACTGAAAAGCAATTATTTTTGGCAGCCTGAATATTAAAAGCTCTTCTCCACAAGACTGTATTTAGCTATCAAGGTTACTGAAAAATAAAACATGAGTAAAAGTCTTTGTACAATCCTACCATGAGGCCTCGGGTACTTATATTATCCCACAAGCGCTCCAAAATTACAAGCCAGCTCCCCAAAATGAAATAGGCTTAAAAATCAATAAGAATAAAAAAATACATTATGACTTTTAATTTTTCTTCAGCTTTCTGAGCATTTTGGGCACACAGGGGACATGTTAGACATTAATGAAAGCTGCTTTTCTCATCTAAACACAATTTCAGGTGGTCATAACTTTGAAAACCATGGAGACATCACTGGGTCTGTGGCAGGTACAGACCTGGACAGGGAAGAGCAATCAAAAAATTGGGGCAAAATGGCTCCTTTAGCACCACTGGGGTTTCCCACAGTTTCTTGTAGTGGGAAGCGTGTCTACAAAGAGCCAAACCTGCTCTTTTTCTGTTTTTTTCCCCCCAGCAAAAATCTGCTGACCCAAAGTCTGGCTTTCTGGTTCCTCCCATTTAGCATAATGAATTGGAGATAGAGCTCCAGGAGCGCCGTCTGGGGTGGGAGGAAACCACAGGACGGCTCGGGAGGCAGCACAGGGCCGTCGTAGCTGTGCCGACATGAGCACAGGTGGCCCAAGAGCGGGCTGGAGGTGAGGCTTGGATTTCCCAGTGTTTGGCTCCCCTCCAGTAAAAACGTTAAAGATCCGCCGCAGAAGATGAACAGGGTTATCTGGATTTAGCAGGAGGCGTTACCTTCCTCTTCGCCTCCAAGGGAGAAGTGGGAACGGCTCCCTGTGGTCGGGAGGAAAACTTGAAGCTTTAAAGCCCATCAGGTTTCTGGGCTCACAACGAGCTCTTCTGATTATATCTTTTTTTTTTTTTTTGATTAGGTGAAATATTTTTCTCTGTTAATCTCTAATTCCTCCAGCTTTCCCAAGGGTCATCCAGAGGAGAGAAGCTGGAGGGGGGAGGAGGGAAAGGTTGGGCAATGCCATGTTGGGAAAATGGCACAGGATAAGGTTTGTGGATGCTTTTCCAGATCCCCAACGCTGTTAATAACCATAAGGGCAATGACTTGCTGGTGACAGTCCACAGGTATCCCCAACACATGATTTTGGAGAAGAAAAGCACCCACGGCCATCACCCAGGGACCAGCTGCCCATCACCACAGCACTGGCAAACCTCCACTTTGGGAGCATAACGAGCATTTTTGGCTGCAGCAGCAGCGACGCCATAAAACATCATGTACTGATGGTTGCAGGCTTCTCCCATCGCTGCTCGGAGCATCTGTGGAGGGGAAAACTTCCCAGCGTAACATCCACAACCTCTTAAGTAAATAGTCTTTAATGTTGCACTAAAGGGTTGTAGTCTTAATATGTAAAATCTGTTTAGCTTTTTTAATCCTTGGATCGTGCTGTGGAAAGTCCTCCAGAAAGTTGCCTGTTGGCTTTTTTTCCCCCAGCCTTTGGTCTCGGAGGAGCTGCGGCCAGGAACGCCCTCCCGCAGAGCCGCCGCAAGCCGGGGCCAGCGGGAGCTGGTGGGAGATGCCCTGAAGATGGCAGCAGGGCCATGGGCACCAGCCAGCCGGGGCTGTGACAACGCGGGGACAGCCGGCGGGTGCCACAGCGCTCCGCTAAATGCTGTTTGAAGCAAATATTTTTGCTTTGAAGAAGAAAAGAAGGGGGAAAAAAATAGAAAAGAAAAGAAAAGAGTGGGGAGCTGTTTTGTAACAAATGCCGGAGCGCTCCCCGCAGCTGCAACTTTCTGCTGCATCAGGATGGAGCAGATCACACCCGCTCGCTGCAATCTGCCGGGATGCTGAAAGGCTCATCAGCCCCTCACAGCTGGGTCCTGCCCGCTGAGTGGCAGCTGAGCCTTTTTAACGAGGGATGAAGGGTGGGATGTGTTTCCCCGACGGCTCTGGCTGCTGCCAGCTTCAGGCCGAGGGAGTTATTTTAGGGTTTCATCCTTTCCTTGTGCTTGTAGCCCTTGGAAGGTGGGCTCATCACTGGTCTGTGGCTGTTCCACTGACAGCATGAAGGCAAGTGTGAGATGGAGCCCGTACCCATTTGGCTCCTGGTGGGGCCGTTTGTGCTCTGGTGCCCTGATGGGGCCTGCTGGGTGCTGTGGAAATATGTAAATAAAAGAAAAAGCAATCTTTCCCCAGAGTTCTCCCAGTGTCAGATTAGAGAGGCTGAAGCACTGTCAGTAAATGACAGACTATGGCTGGGAGAGGCACAAACAAGCATATGGGGAGAGCACCGGGAGGAAGAGGAGGAGGTGGGGGTGCTGCACCCGTGTTTTTGTTTAGACTAGGAGTACTGCAGCTGAGCTTCTCTCCTGCCCAGAGTGGGGAGGCTCAGGAGAGGCCAGCCCTGCCACGGATGGGGATGTGTGAGGGGGAGCAGCAGCCCTGGAGAATGGGGTGAGGGAGGGGACTGTGGCAGGGCTGATGGAGCTGGGCAGGAGGAGAGTGGCAGCGCCTATGGGGAAAATAGCCAACCTCAGCCATGGGATTGCAGGGGAATAGGAGGGTTTAACCCACCCCAGTGGAAAAGTGGGTGTGGGAAGGTGGCAATGAAGGCAAGGAACATGGTGAGCCTGAGCAGTAGGGTTGAAATCATCATCCTCCAGTGCTCTGACCTTTATCTCTATCTTGCAGCTGACGGACCTTTCCCATGGCCAGAAACAGCCAGGTGCCAGGCAGACAGAGCAGCTCTGCCTCCTGCAGAGCTGGGCCAGGCAGAGAGCAGCAGGCTGGCCCCAGAGATGGGGTCCACTTCTGTGTGGAAGCACTGGTCAGGAGACAAGGAGCATTTGGGCCCACAAATCTCAAGGTAAGGACCCTGGGGAGTGTTAATGGCCCTAGAGCTGGCTGATGGAGTGGGGGTGGGATGTAGGGGAAGGGGATGTGTCCTGGGACCTAAACATCCATGTCTCGGAGGACAGGAGGTGTACAAAGAGAGCTCTGTGCGCCGACAGGCAGGACAGAGCCTGCAGACAGACTGGGGGAGGAGGAGGCTGAGATCATGTAAACACTGTGAAGGTAGGAGATGTTGGACCAAGGCACGAAGCACGCGCCGGCAGGCAGCCAGTGACAGCTCCGGATGTCAGTGCACAGGCACAAGGGGCTTCAAAGGAGAAGGCAGTGAAGCAGCACGTCTGGCAGAGGTGGGAGGTGGGCCTGTGGCAGTGTTGCTGCAGTGGAAGAACATGGAGATGGGACGTGGGAATGCATGGCTGCAAGTGAACATAAAGCCCTGGCACCACCTCACCCAGCATCAGTACGTTTGAGCAGTTGTGCCTGCGGTTCAGCTCCAGCCCAGGACATGTGATACCGTTCCTAACCCTACTACAGAGGAGAGGCTTGTGAGTTGCCGCTGTGCCTCCTGAACTGTGGCACACTGGCCTTGTGCTTTGCAGCAAGAGCCACAGTGAGAGTGCCTGAGTGCACAGGGGTCTGCAGTCCCCTCTGCGGAGATGGGGCCCAGGCAGCCAGCAATGCGCCCATCTGTCCTGCCAGCACCACCCATGTCCCTCCAGCCGCTGGCAGAGTGCGGGCAGCACCGTGCTCTTGCTCAGACAAGATCTTTCTGTGCAGGTACAGCTAAGATGACATCCTTGGTGCCTGCCCTCGGTGTCAGCGTCCCTGGGGCCCCTGTGAGTCAGCACTCAGTCCCCTCTGCCTGGAGCGCTGCCAGCCCCTGAGCGATGATTTCCAGTGCATGCGGCCAGGTTGTGTGTCAGGAGGATTAATGACAGAGGCTTCTCAGGGCTTTGAGATCTGGGTCTAATTTAAAACCAAAACAAAACTTAGAATTTTAGGAGCAGGGGAGTTGCTGTCCTGGGGCAAGCCTGGGATGCAGCTCGTCGCATATCCGATCTTGCAGTAACATGTGCCAGGAGCTTCAGAGAAGGTACAAGCAAACACCTGGTACACAGGAAAAACCCAGCCTCCCAGAGGTGCTTTCTTCTTTGTCTTTTGCTATTAGTCATTAGCTTATGCTCCAAAGCACATGGCCTTATCTTCCCTCCAGGCATCTTCCTTTTATCTACCTTGACTCATGGAGCTACAGAATCTTCTATTAGCTGCGTAAATGTCAGATCTTCTTTAAAATCTTACAAAACTCTCTGCCTCGTTGTATCTTATGGTGATGAGTTCCACACATAAATCATCTGCTGGTGTAAAAATGAGTTTCTTATCAGTTTTTAGCTTTCGCTCTTTGGATTTCACCGTCTGTCCTGGCAGAGCTTTCGCTGTTGCGTGAGGGATGGACACTCGATGCGGAGTGAGCTGGATGCCAAGATGAACTCTGGTTTTCCCTGACTATTTTCTGGTAAAGGGCTTAAAGCTGGTGACTGGAAGAGTTTGACAGCAAACCTCCTCTGCAAAAAGTCTTCAGCAACTTTCTTGCTGGAAAGAGGGGCTGGCAGTGGAGCAGCTCTGCATGCCAGAGGGATGGGAAGTTCAGGCTGAAGATGTCTCCCAAGGCAAAGGCTTGGGGTTGTGCCAGGTTGTGGGAGGTGGAGGTTTGGGAAAGGGCTGCAGGGCTTAGCCAAGGACCAAAGGAAATGTGGAACAGGGGAACGTTTGTCTTGATTTAATTTGACACTTAAACTGAAAGAGTGTGATTTGTAGCTGTGCACATTTAAAAAGCTCCTCGAGATAGGGAAGTGGAGGCAATAGCAGGTTTGGATGCCAGATCAGATAAGACCCTGTGGGTAATGCCTCTACCTTACTCATTTTTATTCAGATTTATCTCCCCACTCCTAAAAAAACCCAATGGCTTGAAATTCTCCACTGCTGACTCTATTTCCAATATCTCCTTTACAGTGAGGCACCTGAACCCAGTGTGACATGCACTGTTGTATTGCCCTAGCCTGGGACAGCTCTCCCTGGCCCTGCCTCCATGTGCCCAAAGGCAGTTTGGTGTCCTGGTCTCTACTGAACACCAAGCTGTATGTTGTGATATATTTGAGCAACTTGGACTGAGAGACTGGATGGGACAGAGCCCTAGAGCTGATGGAAGGGGGTCCTGGAGGCCCCTACTGTGTGTTAGAAGGTCTGTATGGATCCTGATACAGGGGCTGGTCCTTGCAGAAGGTGGAGGGAACCGTGTTGGAGGGACCATTGAAGGTTTTGCTTGCCAGGCCCCATTGCTTGTGCAGCAGAGACCAGAGCAGCTGCCTCAGGGCTCTCTGGTCTGCACGGGAGCATTGCTGGGAAGAAGGGAAGCAAGCACAGCCTGGGCATGTGGAGGCATCACCAAGGAATGTGCCCACACCCTCCACAGGGCACATCATGGGGTGCTGGCATGAGAGCCCCATAGGGAGTCATTCCAGCAGCCAGCTCCTGAGATGGGCCCTCTGCAGGTACCGGAGTGGCTGGTGGAGCACACAGAGGCTCATGGAAGTGCTGGCCAGGATGAATGTGTTTGGCACTGACCCTAATCCTTTCCTGCCAATACACTGATTGGAATTGAATTTCCAATATGAACAGTCGTGGGACTCTATCTGCAAGCTGGCGAGGAGAGCTATAGATTTTTATCATGTGTTTCACAGCTATTTCTTTAATTTAAAAAAAATAATAGGAGTGACTGCTGAAAACACTTCAGCAGCCAAACAGCCGTGGTGGCGTTGGGCAGGGCAAGATGTGGCTGGATATGACCTGGGATGGTGACGGGAGGGAGCAGCAGCTGCCAGAGCTACGGCCCAGCACCAAGGCAGGACCAGCTCAGCCCCCGCTGGGTTTGTGGGAGGTTTCTCAGCCCCTCTGGGGTGGAGGTGGCACTCACTCCTGATGGGTATTACAGCCAAAAGGAGCTTGTCCTCCCTGAAGCTTCAGCCCATTGTTTCTCCCTCACCACGGATGAGCCCCTTCCTCCCTGCAGGATCCCTCCACTTGAGGGACATCTCATCTCCTTCCCCAGGGGATGGCTGACCCCAGCCAGGCAACCACTCCAAGGCTTTGCAGACCTCTGGCAGGTCTGACCTTGGCCAGCTTTCACTGCTCATTTCCTGCTCCATTACAGGGTGGCACCCAAAATAGGACATGTTCACAGAGGTGACTCTGGCAGGGCTGGGGAGGGTGCTGGAGGCGAGATGTTCTTTTTGTATCTCCCAACAATACTCCTTTTTTAATCTTTCATTCTTTTTTTGTTGCAGTACAAGGCTCCTGCCTTGTGTTCAGCCTGCAATCCATTACATCCCCCAGCTCTTTTCTGCAGAGCAGCTGCCTTGCCAGCTTCTCCTTGTATTTATTTAGGCTTCCTCCCCTCTGCCCTGTATTTGTTCAGTTGAACCTTGCACTTGTCTTGGTGAACACCCTCCTGTTTTTCCTGGCTCTGTCTCTGATTTATGAAGATCGTTCTGAGCTCTAATCCTACCTAGAGGAGTTGCCTGAGCATTCCTGGCTCTGGCAGGAGGCACGAGTTCTCCAGCAGGTGACAAGTGGTGATTTTTGTCCATGCACAGGTTAAGGACAATCAGTTCCTCTTCCTTTGACCCTTTCCACCTTCATATCTTTAACAAGACTGGTCCATGTGTGGCAAATACCCAGGGAATGCTCTTGCTTGAAGATTAAAAAAAAAAAAAAGAAGATAAGCAGCATGCCCAGGGGAAGGCAAACATCCTAGAGATGCTGGGAAAGGGGCACAGCATGACACTGCCCTGGAAGAGCCTCCCCTCTGCCCCTGTTGTTATTGCTGCTCCCTTTTTTGTCCTGAGCAGTTTGCAAATATTTTCAGTCCTGCAGGTTGTTTCCATTAAGAGGGAAAAATCAATGAGGCAGCCAAGAGTCTGTGGCTGAGCCTGCTCTCTGCTAAAAATGGACCAAATGCCTCTTTCCTGAGTGCAGCAGGGTGGGTTTGCCTTTTCCCAGCTCTGACCCCATCGCTTCCCGAAAGCCGCTCCGTGTTCCGGGCCTCCCTGCCTTGGAGCTGCTCTGGCTTCTCCTCCCTCAGCCTGAGCCCAGCCCCGGCGCTCATCCTCGGCTGGGGCTCAGCAGCTCCTGCTAATGGGAAAAGCATTCCTGTCATTTCATCAAGTTGCTTAATAATTTGCCAGAAATGCCTATTGATTTCTTGCACGCTTCTGTGCAGACAGAGGTAAATAAGAGCCATTCGTCATTGCATTATGTATCGGTAATTAAAAATTACTAGGTAACTTGAACCAAAAATTGAATAATTTGAAGTCAAATTAAATAATTCTAGGTAATCAGTACTAAATGAGACCATTATTTTACTTATCAGTGACTAAAAATTACCAGGCATTTTTCCTCATTTAGATGCTCTCCTTCGCCCTCCGTGTCAGTAGAGCCTTTCTAATTTGTTTTAATTGTTAATTTTAATGAGTAGTGTTTTTCTGATAACATTTTAGCGTGTTTTGTTGTTTCTAGAGAGGGTTTTTATTGCATTGCACAAAGCCTGAAGCACCTCAATGTGGGAGCAATTTGGAAGCTAAATTATTATTATTTATTTAAATCAAACCCTCCAGCCTCTTTAACCATTTGGCTGATTCTGTAATTGCTGTACCAGTGTGATGGAAATGCTCATGGGGCTGGCAGGGAAGTGTCTGGATGCTCTTCTCAGCTCCATGACCATGGTATATCCCCAGCCATCAGTTCTGCTTCCTGGGAAGACTTTTTGGACCCAGAGCCATGCTGTTACTCCAGGTTTGCCCAGCACCTCCCGTCAGTGTCCCCCAGCAGTGTTTCGGAGGCACCTGGAGGAGGACACAAGCAGGAACCTTCTGTTTCAGAGTCTCATCCCATCCATGGAAATTTGGGGGTAGGCAGCGAGACACCAATTTCAGCTCAGTTTTTATCTGGTTGTGGCAGCAGGGCAGGATGTGGCTGGTGCTGAATTGCTTTTGGAAAGGGAGGTACTTCTTGGATGTGAAGTCACTGCAGCCCTTAGGTCAAGGGCAACTTTGATGGTCTTTGAAGCTCTTTCCTTTCCCATTCCTGCCTTGGCTAGTGGGGCTGTCTGGGTGCACCATTCCCCTGGGGCCCCTGGGGTACTTAATGGCTCCAAGAGGCCACCAAGACTCACCAGACTCTTTGTGTCTGGTCAAAAAATCTCCAAATAGCTCAAGGTGAGCTGTTATTCCCAGAGTCCTCTGACCCTTATCTGCACCCATCCTCCTCCAGCTGCTTTCTGAGGGACTCCCAGTCCCCGTGTTCCTAAACTGGCAGGGGAGAGCAGGGTGGGACTGGGACAGCACTGCTGCATTCCTCCTTCCCTGTCAATCTTGAGGAGATCCTGGGGCTGATTAGCCCGATCCCGCCTCGAGCCTCCCTTCCTGCAGGGAAGGCCTGGCCCTCCACGGTCTCTCCATTCCGCCTGGCAAGGGTTTGCCGCCTCCCTGCTCCGTGGCACAGCGCGTTTGTGCGTTCGGCCGGAAGGATGCTGGCTCGCTTTGCCGCTGCTGGCTCGCCTTGCAGTCCCCTGTCGGTGGCAATTGGCGACGCGCCATCGCCCCGGGGCGCGGCAGCAGCTCCCGCTCGCCGCTGCGAGCGCACAGATGCCTTTCGCACACGGGTCACAGCCCCGGGACACCCTGCAGGTATTCGCTCAACCTGCGCCCTGGAGGTGTTGGTGGGGCTGGGGTGTGAAGGCCACAAGGCCAGGCTGGAGAGCCTCTGCTGGGGCTTCGGGGGCCCTGCCCATAGGGGCTGGGGGTCTGTGAGCATCCTGCCCTGGGCTGCTCTGTTCCTTAATGGCTGTTAAAGGGACGAAAATGTTGTCTCCTCTGTGGGGGATGGAGGTTGTGAAACATCCTTATGATGTTCTCTTAGTGTGTGCCAGCCCTCAGCCTGTGATAGCTCCTGCTTTGTGTTGACCAAACAAAACAGCAGATGGAATAAGCAAATAATTTGGGGATTTTTTTTTTCTTTTTCTCTTCTTTAATAAGACCCTCCTCTCTTCCCTTCTCTGAAGTTATAACTGGTTGAAAAGCTTCACATGTTGCTGGTGTCAGGCCTGCCTCTGTTCTTGGGGTCATGGTGCTCCCTTGGGGTGAGCCTGGGAGTCAGGACAGGGAATGGGCTGGAAACTCTTAGGACGGACTGAGGATGGGAGCCTGGGGATGGCTGCTGCAGCTGAGGAGCAGGGGAACCAGAATAGGGGAAGGGTGGACTTATTTATTATTATTTTATTATTTTCCTGCAAGCTCTGGCCCTCTCCCATGTGCATGAGATGCCTTCTCGGCTTCCCAAATCAAAAGAGTCCACTGAAATCTCCCCAAGGGGCTGGGACTGGTGGGGAGATACCTGGACAAATCTGCTGCTGGGCTGTTGCAGGGCACGCAGGGACCCCCAGAGTCTCATGCTCGCTTGCTCAAGCCGGTGGGCCCAGTCCCTGACTCAGTGGCCAGCCTCTGCCCTCTGATGAGACATGGAAGTGCCAAATTCAGACCTAGCAGCCCCAGATCTGTGGGGTGCCTGGTGGAGGGATGTACCAGGGGTCTGGACAGGGCTTTTTGTCGAGGTCTGCCTGGAGAAGCTGCTCCCTGCCTTGTACCTCTCACACCCAGGAATAGTTTTGTGGTACTTGGCATTCATCCCCCTACGCTTAATTTCATCCCATTTAGACCTAGTAAAAACTATTCCCTGCAAGCAATTTATTCAACAAATGTAGCTGGCACTTTCTGTTGCTGAGTTGTCCAGGAAGAGACCACAATTTTTAATGATTTTTTTCCATTCAGTGAATGCTCTTTATGGCAGTATTTGAGCTCAGGGTTCTTCATGAATGGCAATATAGTAAAAAAAAATATCCGGTGGCCTATCTGAGCTGCAGTGTGCTATTCACACTGCGAGGCCGGGCACCTTATCGCACCAAGTATTGTTTCTCTCCCTTGAATAGGAGCTCTCGTCTCCCTCAACTACCTCCACTCCTACCCAGAACAAAATTAATTTCATCCTGCAACAAATCTGGCTGCTTGATTAAATGAATCTGTTGCCGGCCCTGAAAGATATCTCAGTGAGCAAAATTTCATTTCTGGTTGAACACCCACCAAGGAAGCCACAGAATACAAGTGGGTGGCTCCCAGAGGAGCTCAGGGCTGTATTTACAGTGCTAACCTGCTTCTGATCCCCCCCCTCCTGTTTGTAACGCCCTGGAAGGCAGCTCCTGGTGGTGTGGAAATACCCTGGGCACCAGTGGCTTCTCATCGGGCTCCCTCAACCCCAGTGCCTGCTCCTGGCTGATGCCTAGTCAAGCTTGGCAAATTGAGCTCTTTTAATTTTTCCTTGGAAACCAATCCCTCGAGCCCTTTTTTCTGTTGTAGGGGAATATCACCCCCCACATTAATTTCTCTGCAATTTCTTGGTGTACCCTGAAGCCCTGAGTGTGTTGCTGAGCCTGGGCTTGGAGGTGTGATGCTGCTGGCACTGCATCCTCATCCTTACCCAGCTCTAAGCTTCTCTTACCCACAGACACTGACTACTCCTGTCGCCATCCCACTCACTCTCTCTGCCTTGTTTCCAGGCACTGAAACCCTTTTTATTTTGTCTAATCAAGACAAACATAGGGGAGTACTCACGGCCGCTTGCCCAGGGAGGGGTTTGCCAAAACTGTCCTATTCTGGAGCATTTTTATAGTAACTGTGTGATGAGGAAAAGATGGTGAGGGCTCACCGTTCTAATTAGGATCGTTTCTGTCTTGCAAGAGGGATTGGCGGGTAGTATTTATGGATACGAGTAGGTTCAGAAGAATTCCTAGCACCATCTGTTTGAGAGAGAACAGGAAGAATTTCAATATGCTTTAGACCTTGAAGTGTAATGTTTGTATAACAGGCTCGTAAAATCAATTTCTAATAGTTACAGGTACCCCCTCAGGAATTTAAATAGTCTGTTAACAAAGTTATTCCATCTGCTGAGCAAATATATTAAATATGCATGTTCCATGCTACATATATGGTTGCATGTGCCTTTCTGCTGCACAGCGTGCCCTTGGGTCCTGCATGCCGGCTTTGCTCCTGGGTTACGCTCGGTCTTTCCTGATGACAACTCACTGTTTAGTCCCAATTCAGTGGGGACTCACTCACCTGCCTTTGGCCTGATAATTCACTGTTATGGTCACTTTGTTCCTTGGGAGCTGAGTCTCGGGGTTGCTCTGTCCTGGTCCCCGTCCCATCTCCTGCTCAGCTACCCATGGGATGTCTGGGTGTGCAGAACTGGCCACTGGGGTTAGAAGAGTTGTAGGGGGCAGGGAAGTCTGAATTTGCAAGTTGGGAACATGCATGGGGCAGGATAATCCCTTCCCACCCATTTTGCAGACTTTTTAAGCTGGCGTTGCAGCCTGGATGATGGGCCAGTTGGGTTTTGCTCTGCTCCGTGCCCCTCCGTGGCACCTCGCTTTTCCGTTACCCTTTGGATCCATCAGTGCCCTGCTTGGTGCCAGAACTCCCACTGCCTCGTATGTTTGGGAACAGGCTGACAACTCGGGGCATATGCAGGCAAACTGCAAATATGTCATCCCGTTAACTAAACAGTTTGCATTTAACGCTGCCCGTGGAGCTGAACGACACCTCGCCAGTTCTGCAAAGGTTGTGTTCTCAGTGTGATCGGGAGTGATTTATGGCAAGAGTTAGGCTGTGTGTCCAGAATATCGATGGAGGCGTTTGCTGCCTATTGTGTGTAATAGCTGTTGGGGTCCCTCTTTTTACCATTGTGTTGTTTGCTGCCTGCCAGGCTGTGCAGGTCTGAGAGCGCGTCTGCGTCTGGGCAGAGTTATTGATTGTGGCGTGTTTGGAGTCGCCGCTGGCTGGGTGCCGGCAGTGGGTGCTTCTCCCAGACAGCTGCAGCAGGCACAGCACTCGCTGGCCACTGTCCCCAAGTCCCCTTGTCCACCTGCTGCAGCATCACCTCAGGGAAGGTGCCCTGGAGGGAAGTGATCTGCCCTCCGCTCGCCACCCTGTATCAACAGGAGTCAAAGTGAAACGTGAGCAGCTCTTTGCTGGGGAGCAGAGCTGGAAGGCAAAATCTGCACGGTTTTAATGGATTTACCCTCTCCACCCAGAAGGCAGATGAGGCACAGAAATCCCATGGGATTCACCAGCAGTCAGGCAGGAGGTGTCCTGGAGGGAAGAGGCAAAACCCCGCAAGTCTGAGGCGCGCCAGGAGACTGAGATTTCCTTCTGATGATGATCTCTTTGTGCTAGGCAGTTTATTCTTCTTTTTTAATTTAAAAATCCACATTCCCACTTCCACATAGCTCGTTATCTCAGGGCATGTGATGAGGTGTCCAGGGGTCTGTCCCGGCAGAGATGATGCAGAACACATTTGTGCAGGCTGTTGGATCTGACCCCCCTCTCCCTCAGGGAGCGGGTGGTTTTCATTTCAGCCTCTTCCATTAGAAGCTCTAAGGGGAGCTCCATCTATTAACTGAGAACTGCAGGCCTGTAAATTTTGGCAAGAAAAAGTCCTTGGAAGCAAATCATCTGTATTTTCTCAGGGCTGTTTGTCCTCCCTCTTTGCATGTACAGCCTTTGCTGGTCGGGAGGCAGGTACTGCCACTGACTCCTTCTCCACGTGTGCAGATTGACGGTGTCTGCTCCAGAGCCCACTCCCGCTTCCCTTTCTTTCCTTCTCAGTTTTGTTCCTTCCCTTTTGAGCTGTTTCTGCTTTGCTTGGGAGACTCCTTTAGCTGCCAAGTCCTGATGTGTATCTGTTCATTTCCTGGGGCAAACACATTGATCTGTGATTTCTGTTATGATACTGCAGATTTCTGTTCCCTTTATTCTTTTTTTTTATATATATACTTTATCCTGCCATCCAGGAGGTGGTTTCTGTGCTATGGAGAAGCTCAGTGTTTCTAGAAAAACGTGTGTTTCCCTGCCTTAGAGCTGTGCCTAATTGCATACAGAGCGAGCGTCCATCCCTCTTAGTTCCAGTGTAATTCTTTGCGGTGTGTTCCTTTGTGATTGTGTTATTCCAGCAATAACAGCCACTCTCCTTCCAGATATTTATTCTTTTCATGAACATCACCATACTGGCAAAGGGTTGGGCTTTTTTTTTCCATCTTAATGCTCTACTTCATAGCTCAAATCAGGGATTTATGCTTCAGGGATCTCAGAGAAGACTTTCCTATTTTCTGCTACCTCTTTCCAGAAGCACCATCTTTCTACGCTGGGATTTGGAGTTCTTGGACATGTGTTACCGCTGCCGGGGATGCTGCTCACTGCTTTTAGATTTGTATTTACTGCCGTGCTTTGCTCTTTAATTTTGTTGTTCTCTTTCTGGCACAGAGACGAAGGGATGCAAATGAAGGCTGGAGCATTTGGTTTGCACACAAACCAACCCTGGCCATTCCAAGTGGAGGCTGGCAGGGAGTGGGAGGGCAATGGGCAGCATCTTTCCATGCAGCCACTGCAGCTCCGGGCATCCTGTGAGAGCTGTGATGGAGGGGCAACAGCCTGGGCAGAAGTGGGTGTCCCAACACCTGGCACAGCAAGGTTAGGAGGATAAAGTGCAGATAAGGCAGGGATGACTCCCAAATATACCACTTACCTCTATCACACCTCTCCCTGTGCTGAGGATAATGCATTAGTTTTTCATCCTGGAAGACCTTATTTCTTATTATGAGTTAGTTTTACAGCACCCTGATGTGTGCTCAGCACTTTACGGTGCAGGGAAAAAGATGAGGTCTATGTGACAGATTTACCCGGCGTTAAATCCTGACTGAGTTACAAAGGAAAGAACAGGCATGGCCTTCATCCTGTCCTGCTGCCACAGGGGCTTTGAGACACTTCTGTGTTTTTTAGTGACATGAGGGAGGTTTTTCTGCCCCCCGGCAGCCTTGCTGCCCACTGTGCTCTGCTCCTCGCCCAAGCCATCACTTTTGGCAGGTGAGAGTCCCGTGAAAGCTGCAGCAAGGAGGGCATATGGCACACAGCTCCTGAACAGGGCCCAGGGAATGGTGCTGTGCCAAGACCATTTGACAGCCTGGCACAGTCCCCCTGAGCCACCTGTGAGTGGGGGAAAACGCTGGCATTCAGCAAGGGCTCATTCACTCAGGCTGGCACCTCAGCTGCAGGCTGTGCTGGAGCCAGTGGGACCTAGAGGCTGTGTCAGGGTGGGTTTGTGGCTGGGAGCTGTGCTGGAGGAGGGCAGGCTGCCCCAGGGCCATGCCCCATCTCAGGCAAATTCCCTCTGCACTGCCAGAGGGTGCCTGGGTGTAGCATCACCTCAACCTGTCATCTGGGCAAGAGAGGTGCAGACTGCCTCCCACAGCTCTGGGAGCTATGGGGATGCTCATGCTCCAGCAGGGTCAAAATGGGAGGCAATGGGCCCTCTGCTCCATCCCCATGCCTGGGTGCTGCCATTGCCCTCCCCGGCTGCGTGGGAACGGCTCCTGGGGCTGGAGCATGCCGAATTTCACTTTTCAAATGGGGTTTCTGGCACCCGGCCAAGCAGCGATTCGTGTTGTCAAATATTTTGGCAAACCACATCTCAGCTTTAGTCTGAAGCGTCCTTCGCTGGGGAAACGGCGCCGAGCCGAGCCGCCAGCACGATCCCGGCACCGGGGGGGAGCACAGCACTGCCAGACACATCCTGCAAGGGAGCTGCTGGTGCTGGGGGCACTGGCATCCTGGCTGGGGGGCACTGGGACCACAGCTGGGCAGGGTGACTGGCGAGCAGCGGAAGGGCCAAAAAAAGGTGTTTCAAGGTGACTGTAAATGGTTTGTGAAATCAGGCTGAGCGGGGCAAATCGTATTGACAAGAATAAGAAAACCCTGAAAAGTGATTTTTCAAGTCCCTATTTTGGCTTTTTGTTCTGAAATTGCCCGGCATTAAGAAGAAAATTAACAAAAAAAAGCAAAAAAAAAGAACAGCTCTAAGTAAACTAGAAATAAGGGGACTGTATTTTTTTTACCAGCTCATTGGAAAAATGAAACATATTTGTTCTGGGTCAGACCAAAATGAGCAAAGCAATCAGTTATCCACAGAGCCACTCTGCAGGCTGGCTTTCCTTCTGCTCTCTCTCCTGGGCATCCTTGAAAGAATATCCAATACCTTTTTATGATGTTTGAAAGAAAATATCTCTGAGGAGAGGAAGAAAAAGCAAGGTGTGATCCCAAAAAGTCTGCTTTCACAGCTTGGACAGACCCATCTTTCCCTCCCGCAGCCGCTGCTCCTTCCTCCTGCCTGTCACGTTGTGTGGTTAGAGCACACGTACTCACGGCCCCAGCACCATGATGGGTTTTGAAAGCCTGAGAAATCCTCCCAAAAGCCTGGTTTCCGGCCAAAAAAACCCGAGGTTATGCAAACATACACGGAGCTTGCAAACAGGCTGTGTGTGTTGGATGGAGAGCAGCTTTGCGAAGCAGGTGTGAGCTGATGCGGGAAGAGCTGCGCTGAAATCCAGTGTCAGCCCACAGACTCAAACCAGGGCTCTGGAATTAAAGAAAAAACAACCAAGGAATAAAAATCCACCCTTGCCAGCAGCATCCCAAGCACAATCCCACTGGATCCCAGTCCAGTAGGCAGTGTTGTCCGTACGGGTTAGGGCTGTAGGATCCCTTTTTGCAATACCACCAGCTCACCTGGGGGCTGTGGGGTGACCCCTCCCCAACCCAGCTCACCCACCTGCATCCCCCACCATGCTGCCACTACCCTGGTTGTGCCCCCAGAGCCCTGCAGGACTTGCTTGTTCCTTTGTAGAGGTTTAAAGGTGAATGGCTCCTCAGCAAAGGCACACCTGAATTCTTGTGTGCCAGTGAAACCTCCTAAAAACCCAGTTTCTGTCAGCTGCCAGGAAAAAGCTTGTTGGGGTTTAAAATGTGTTCAGAAGAGCCATTCTCTTATGAAAAACTGTGGCTATCAAAGCACCACGGTGAAGTTGCATTTATTACATATTAATGACTCCACACTGGCTGCGCTTGCTTTACAGCACCCAAATATTGGAAATATCAATGTACGAGCATTCCCCAGTGTGAATTGTCAGACATGCAAATCTTGGGGTCTGGAAGCCCAGCAGAGCCACTGCATTACCCACAGGAAATGCTCCCTGTGCCAGTGAGTGCCATTGTGGCAGGGTGAGACTCGGCCGTCCTGGAGCTGTGCGCTCATAACCATGTGAGAACTGGGAAGCCAGTGGTGTGGAAGATGTGAGTCTGGCTTGCTCCATCCCGGAGCTGTCAGCTGCACCAACCTCCCATTTGGATGTTTTTAACAAACATGAGATGAAGAGGCTCGTGCCGGTGTGATAATGTGGAGGGAGGTGTGTGGTGTGAAAAGCTTTTGGGAAAACGGGATGGAGGTGTGTGCACTGTGGGATTTTTGGCACCTGGTGTTGGAGGCTGAGCAGAACGGACAGATGTTCTCTGGCATGGAGAGGGTCTTTCAGAGTATATAAGCCTTTTTCTGATTGATCTCTGGAGGGGCTTGTTTGGGGATTGAACCTTATCCCCTGGGTTGCTCAGCGGAGCGGGTTTGAGGTTGTCCTGTGCAGGGCCAGAGGCTGGACCCAATGATCCTTGTGGGTCCTTTCCAGCTCAGGATATTCTATTCTATTCTGTTCTGTTCTATTCTAGGGTCCAAGCCCCTCAGGGTGACCTGGCCAGAGTGACATCCTGCCCCTTCACCTCCCTCCTTCAGGGCAGGGAGGGATGCTGCTTGGTTTGGGGGAGTGCCAGGCAGAGCTGATCCCCCTGAGGCAGAAGAAGCAGAAATGGGACGGAGGAAGCCATGACTGAGACCCTGCTGCTTGTGCCTTTCTCCAGTCTGATAAAGGAGACTGAAGCATCTCTTCTCACTCATTCCAGGAGCAGGCACTAGGAGTTGTCCCTCAAGATGGCTTTCTGCAGCCTCCACTGTCCCCACCACCAGGCACCAGATCCTGAAGGAGCACAGTCCCTGTGTCTCCCAGATTCTTTGCTCCCAGAAGGGGAGCAGGCATCCCTGAGTTCATCAATAACCTGTATTTTCCTCACTCATCTCTCCACAAGATCTTGGTGGGTATGGACATGCTTCCCAGCCTCTCTACTCCTCCTATGTTCATTGGGGAAACTGAGGCACAGCATGGTGGGAATGTGAGCACAGGCATCTCCTCCAGCAGAGGCAGAGCTGCAGCAGAGCTGGGACCAAAACCCAGGCGGTTCAGTGGTTCACCTTGTGCCTCTGCTGTAAATCCACCTTCCTGCACCACTCACTGTGCTCAGCATTAGCATGACAATAGCTTGATGGAGACATTGACACTCCATTGGGGTTTTTGGGTTTTTTAAAGCATGTCATGTGGCAGTTATTAAAAAAGCTGCCTACATTTTACAAATATTTCTAGGAAGAAATTTGCCAGTGTCTGGGGCTGCGGAAGAGGGGAATGTGATGATGACCAGCACGAGGCTGGCTGCCAGACTGTGCCCTTTATCCGTCTGTCAGTCTGTCCCCAAAACCTCCCTTCCCGCAGTGAATTGGTAACAGCAATGAGCCAGGGTGCCAAAGCCTCTGTGTGCCCTGCTTTCCCCCTCCAGCCTGGCACGGGGGGCCAGTGGGCACCTGCCTCAGTGCACGTTCGGTTTGGGGCATTTGCAGCATCCCCCATCCTCAGGGACAGTGGTGCCTAAATGGGGACTGCAAAGCTGCCAGGCTGCTGCCTGTGAGCTGCCTGTTCCTTGGGGACACGGGGAGCTGAGCCTTCCTGGGGGATGCCTGCGATCAGCACCGCGCTGATGGTCGCTGAATCTGGGCAAGGGCTGGGGCTGAGGGCTCCTTCCCGGGCACTGCCAGTGAGAAGCAGGAGGAGGAGCTGTGCCTAGGGAAAGGGCTTGTTAAAAAGCTGGGGGGAGTCATGGACAAACAGGGGGAGTTGTCTGCAGGAGACCTCCAGGTAACTCTGAAGAGTAATGACAGTTCTCGGTGCCACCGAGAGCCTTGATCCCCCCGGCCATAACTTACACGGTCATGACTCAGTGTAAAGTGCCTCCTGCACCTGCCTGCCTCTATAACGGATAAACAATAATAGTTTGTGGTTAAAATACTGCCCTCAGATGATAATCTGTGGGACATGGTTTATACAGAACAGCTGCACTGGGAGCAGGGGTAACCTCTCCATCCTTGGTGAGAAGTTTTTGCACCCGTGGCGCTGGGTCCGGGTGTAGGGAGAGGGATTGCTGTTGGATGTAGGGGTTTGCAGCCACCCTACCACACCCCAAAGCAGGCGAGGTGCAGGGAAGGGTCCTTTACCATCCACGATAAGAGTGGTTACTGTGCTGACAGATAGCAACAGTATCAATGAAACCTCAGCAGAAGTCTCGCCCAGAAAAACAGCAGCATCAAATCCATGCAACACCATTTTCCCAGGACTGTTACCTCCCTCCAGGAGGGTGGCTGCTTGGGGCTGGGTGATCAGGATAACACTGGAGCAGGATCTCAGCCTGGCTCTTGAGGCTCGGAAGAGGTTTGGGGACAGACAAAAGTCTCCTGCAAGTGGGTGGCAGTGACGCAGGGCAGAGCAATGGTATTGCTGGTATGTCGAGCACCTTGTTTATTGTACCTCAGGCGTGTCGCAACAGTGCTGGGTTGTGTAATGGTTTCCAGGAGATTTTCCTGCCTTCAGTTTTTGGAGCTCTCATTCCCAGGGCTTAGTTTCTGCCAGAGGTGGGTTGTGGTAGAGAGAATGAGTTAAAATCAAACTCTGAATAGGTGGGGTTTTGTGTTGAGATACCAAGTGTGTGATGGAGAGAGGGAGGAGACATCTCTGAATTGCTTTTTCTTCCT
This sequence comes from Eulacestoma nigropectus, assembly GCA_013397775.1. Lineage (NCBI taxonomy): Eukaryota > Metazoa > Chordata > Aves > Passeriformes > Eulacestoma > Eulacestoma nigropectus. Next base: position 1,587,038 of record VZTE01003571.1, read on the forward strand.
TCTCAAGAGCTTACAGATATTGGGTGAAAGCTGGGTGCAGCTTCCAGTCTTGGTGGTCTGATGCTACTCCATTTCTTGAAAATTGTAGGCCCTGACATCAGGAATTTTGCCCACAGGGAATTAAATATTTCTTCCTAGCACAAATAAGAGGTAGTATTTGACAAATGGCCTTGCCTTCCCACTGCAGGAGGCTGAGGATCCCGTGATCCAGCCTCAGCATTTCTATGGCACTTCTGTGGCACTCCTCTTGCCCTTGCCAAGTCTCAGCCCTCCTCGACCAGGTTCTGGCACATTCCTCCATTTCCCTTGGCACGTGTGTAGTTTTCCTCTCCCTTGTCTCCTTGCCTGGTATTTGGAGAGTTTGCACCATGAAATGGGAGTCACCTCAGCCTCTGCAAGGTGCAAGAGCAGAGAGAGCTCTGCTCTCCCAGCATTCACAGTTTGGGGCTTGGACAAATCCTCTGAGTTGTCAGTCAGCAAAGACGAGCTCTCATTCGGCATGGGTGACCCAGGAGTTTCAGAAGCTTAAAATATTGCACAGCTTGGAAGAATTATCACTGGGAAAACTGCTGTAGCACCCCAGGGAAATTCAGAGCTCCACCACAAATGCAGAGGAATTCAAGCTTCTCCTTGAAGCGGCTGAAAGAATTTCTCAATTTGGCCATCTTTGTTTTCCAGAATCTCATTCGGCACATTGGTTGAAATCTTCCTGGCCTGGGTTATGCCCCCAGCTCCAGGGGCTTTTCTTATTTTTGAAAACTAAATGCTGGCACGGTTATAAGGAATTGAGGGAAGATCTTAAAATGGAAAACGTTGGGCAAGGCTGAATAGTTTTGGAGCATGCAGCACGGTGAGGGGAACCTCCTCAGTGGGGAGACTGGGTCCCTCGTGCTGCTGGCTGCTGTGCCCAGCTGGACTCAGCACGGATGGGCTCTGAGCCTGGGAGGATGCTCCTGACCCCACTCCAAAGGGGACAGGGTACAGCAACGCCAAACCTGCTTCCCACTGCATTTCTCTGCAGGGAGGTGCTGGGCAGAGGCTAAGCAGGACCTCTCCAGCTCACTGCCATGTCCACCTCCTTCCACATCCGGACTTCAGCCCTCAAAGGATGAGTTGCACCATGTTGTTAAGCCCACAGTGAGGTCCCCCTCTGCGCTTTCCTTGCAAAGAATGAAATAACCTGGAAGCTGTTGGCCTCTGGAAGCAATTTAGCATAGGACGTGGCTATTAATTTAAATAGATTACAGAAATTTGAACTAAGCTGCATATAAATCTTCTGACCAGTTCTTTGGGCTTTGGTCTCTGTTGTTTACACATTTTTTTCTTTCTTTCTTTCTTTTTTTTTTTTATTGAATTGTGTATTATTGATTCCTGAAGCTGTGATGTTTTGGTCAGAGCTTACTGCTTGGATGGCAGGCGGCTTCACTCTTCCACACATATTACCTTTCAGAGCTACTGTGAGTTAGGACACAGATGTTGTTAGGTCTCAGGTAAAGCCATCAAAGGTGGACGTTCAATCAAGTTTGACATCATCTTCAACCTGAAGGCAAAGGAGTTGGTTTTGATTAGCAGCTCGTGGGGTTGAGCCTAACCCATATCAGAGCTGCTGCTGCTACTTTACCTGAATGGCAAAACCACAGATGGTAATTATAACCATAAGTGCTTACAGATTTCCTGACAACAAAGATAATTTGTTTGCTCCATGCCTTGTTAGAAGGGGAATTTTGTTCTGGTGACTGGGTGGTTTGTGAATCAGTCGTTGCCCTTTCACCCCTCCGTCCCCAGCTCGGCTGTTCCCCCCAGCTGTGGCCATTAGATGTTGATCCAACCAGAAGGGTCCCGCCGAGTCTGGTCTCTGCAGTGGCCACAGAGACGCCAGCCCAGCACAAGGAGCGGTCCTGGCCTGGTGGGGAGTGGGATGCTGTGCTGACACCAATGGGACGCCCTGAGATGCTGGGCAGGGAAAGTCCTCCTTGATAAAATCCCCCTTTCCTCATCCTATGCACATAACTTCTAGGGCAATTGGGGTGAAAACTTGCTGTCAGGCTTCCCCTGCCAGAGCTGAGCAGAGTAAAGCTCAGCTGCATCTCCCATGCTTACCCCACTGCCATGGGGAATGGCCAGACAGCATGTGAACAGCCAGGCTTGCGCCTCTGTTCTGGGAACCACTGCCAAAAATCATGGATCTCCTCCCTTCTGAAGGTGACCCAGCATCTGAAATCTTGGGAGGAAAATGGGGGGGGCTTGTCCCTGTTGATCCCTGACAGCCGGAGGTCTCTCTCCAGCCTGCGGCTGCTCTCCAACGCTGGAGACGGGTTACCTGTAAATTAAAGCAGCTGGTGCCAGTGGCTCGCTGGCAGCCCTGGCCCGTGTCCACAGCCATTCCTTAGGGCAGAAAGCCTATGGGTTCGGCTTGGACCCCGGCTTGGCAGCAACTGAGGGCAGCGTCTCGCCTGGCAGGCAGGCAGGCAGATAACAGCTTTGATTTCTGGGTCTCACTTTAATTATAATGGAAGGACGCGGCTCGTTAAGTGCCCGCTTTGCTTTCCAGCGATCCCTCCCGGCTGCCAAGAGCGCTGGGCTAACAAAAGCATTCCTCTCCCCGCCGGGGCCGGCCGCAGCAGCCCGTATGGCGAGCAGACGGAGGGGATTAATGCACACAAGAACAGTCTGCCCGGCTCCCGGTCCCTGCACACAACCCCAGACCTCTGAGCAGCCTCTCTGGGAGAAGAAACCACCCTTGAAATGGAGACCTCCTCCAAAAAACACCTTTACACCTTTACACCAGCTCATCTCTGCCTCTCTGCCTGATACCAGCAGAATACCTGCAGGGTCTTGCCCCAGAGTGTTTCTTCTCTCCCACAGCTCGGATCAGATGATTTTTTTTTTTCATGCCAGTCGTACCTGGAGTTGTTCAAGACAGTGATATTGATCTTGTTCATATTTGTTGCCTTAATGAGTCACAAATTCTGTCTGTGAGCAGAGGTGGTTTGGAGGTGCTGGCTGGCTGCTGCTAACCTGCCTTTCTGGAAGGGTAGGAATTTCAGCAGATTTGGAGAACTGGTGTTTTCTTAGATTCCTAGAGGAAATTACACTAATTGCAACAACCCCCATGTGCCTGCAGCAAGCAGAAGTGATAGGATCTCCCCAAAAGTCTGTTCCTGAAGCCTGTAATCTTCCTAACAGCCCTTCTCCCACCTTGCAGCACTGAAGGACCCACAGCAGGTGATCTGCCAGACCCAAACACTTATGGCTGCTCTGAGGCTAAATTGTTTCTGTGCTGGTTCATCTTTTGTCTGCAAATGGTACCTGGGGCTGAGCAGAGGTGTCAGCTCACCACATGGGCAGGGGACTCGGGCTGTTGTCCACTGCCGCTCTGATCTTGGCTGTGGCCAAGATTTCCTTATTTTGAAATTATTTTAATATTCAGGCTACACAAATATCCGCACACAGGCACAGTGCGTGGGGTCACAGCGCAGTGCTAGTGTGGAATTAATATAAATGCTCTATGGGGTATGTCTAAACAATGGACCCATATTAATCAAGCTTAATATTAATCAGCTTTCCCCTCCACTCAGATCTAGCAAAGCTCCCCCTCCCAATCCGGACCTGGAGCTGGCTTGGGGATGCAGGCTGTTTCCGGAGCAGGACAGTGTGCTTCTCACATCTCTCAGATGCTCCTCAATAGGCTTAATTTAAACATTAACTCCCAATTTGCCTCTAGGCTCAGGGCATGGAAAAAATTAGAGCAAAAGGAGAATTATTCAAGAAGCTCTGACTGAGTAAAGCAGGGTTGTAATAGAAATAGTTTTTGACCTTAATTATGGCTTCTAATGGAAATAGTTGTGCAACCTCAGCAGTGGGGTTTGGTATGTGCAGCAGATCTGAGCTGAGGATGGTGACGGGAGGACAACGAGGGCTCGGTGGCCTTGGCTTCTTTCTCATGGGAGGCTCTCGGAGAGCTGGGCTGAGGCTGGTGAGGGAAATGTTCCTCACTTCCACCAGCCGCAGCTTTGGATCGCTCCATCCAGAGCTAAGGCTTTGCCCCATTTCTGCTTCAGACAAGAATGTAGGCGGCCTCGAGTCCCTCATCACTACCGGCAGAATGTGCAACCAGCACCTAGCACCTCCGGACAGAGGAGCGGGGGGGAGCCTGTAATTCCCTGCTGGGATCAGCACAGCAAGTCCCAGCAAGGGGCAGCAGGGCTTGTCCTGCTCAGCTCTCCCCCCGGGGCAGGGGGAAGCAGGCTGACTGCCCGCCCCTCGCAGCTCCTTCGGGAAAGCCATTCTCAGCTGTGAATGCCGATACAATGAACGCCAGCGCTGTCCTCCAGGGATAAATGATACCGATGAGAGCAGAGATACTCCTTTGAAGGATCCAGATTGCAAAATAATGACACAGCATTTGCGAGGGGTGGGAGCAGGACGGGTTAATTACTGAAGAGGAAGCACATCACCTTTGGTGTAGGGTCAAACCTCCTCACTCTGGAAATCTGCTGTTATTACCCCTGCTCTAACGGGTCACTTGGCACTGCCTGGGAGCAATGACGTGTGCAGCTAATGTGATTTAGAAACCTCTGTTTGGGGCGATAAATGGATGCTGACCCTTCCAGGGGGCAGAGATCACCTGGCTCACCTCTTTTCCTGCCACAAAGGCATCCGAGATCTCGGGGCAAAAGGCTTCCTTGTGGCTAGGGAAATTCAGGTGGGATGAGTGGTTGATTAGCATAGCTGCAGGGCTCGGCCAAAACCACTGCTGTCAGTGGGGCAGACTGGGATGATGGGAGACCCAGAGGGACTTGGAGGAGGTGTGGCCTCCTCCTGTGCCTGCACACTGCCAGAACAGTCATGGAAAATGATGGTGACATCTTGCAAGGAACCGGTCTCCTTCATATCTGCAGGGGTGTCGGGGTGGGTGGGGAATGGCAGCCCCTCTTCCCCATTGTGCTGTGCAGAGCTTCCTGTCACACTGTCCCCTTGCCAGACCTCAGCCAGCTTTAGGCTGTCCCCAGGGGGAGCAAGTCACCTCCCAGAGATATCCATATGTCTCTTCTGGAAATGTGGGTTGATTCCCAGGCAAAAAGGAACGTGGGGTGCAGCAAGCCCCATCCAGCCTCCACAGTGTATCATCGCGAACATCCTCATGGTGTGTATCCTAATTTCTGGCTGCCAGAAGTGATCTCACAAGTGTGATCATGAGGAGGGACTGGGGCTGCAGCAGCTCTGTTTCACCTCCTAGGCTGGGAGTCAGTGACCTGCTGTATCCAAAAGGCAGCTCCTGTCTTATCAAGAACAGAGGGACTATGCTCCACTCCTGGACAGGGACCCAGGGCAACAAACTCAGGGCCCAGTAGCCACTGCCAAGGCACATGTCCTCGCGTTTTCAACTCTCAGTTCTTGAAAACTCGGGGAAACCTGACCATTTTGGTCCTCCAAAAGGTTCTGGAAAACCCTGGCCTCAGTGTGGGGGTTGAGCTGTTTGGAAAATTCAGGCTTTGTGCTGAAGATGCAAACATGTTAGTTCCCCTCCATTGCCCATGTGTCTGTGTAGGCTGCAGAAATAAAGCAAGTGTTTAACATGAAGGCATTTAACCCTTTCAGGATTCTGGTTTATTCACAGCATTAACTAACATAAAGAATCGTTCGGTGCATTTTGACAGCTACTGTTTTAATGTTCTTATCATAGTTATTTTTTCTTTTATCACAGTTTTTGTATTGTGTGGTGAAGATTCGTCTCTATCCTTGCCTAGTTTATCTATAATTCAGGACGTTTTTACACTTAGGTTATAATTGACTTTTCCATGCTGCAGCAACTCAAACAATAACTATTAATATTCAGCAGTCTATAGTGATAAAGATTTCCATTTACTTTCTTTTACTTAACCGTGTGAATATACGACATCCTATCTCACACAGGTAATATTGAATTCATTCATATTTACTCTCCATTTTCCTGTATAACAATATTGAGAGTGAGCACTGCGGTTTTGGGGACATCTGACTCCCGCTCTCAGCTGGCCAGCCCTGCTCCCACAGAGAGGAGCTGACACCTGCAGGTCCTGGTGAGGCTGTGATGCTGCCTGGCCATCACCCCTCAGGTCTTCCCAAGGCTGAGGAAGAAGGTGGAGCAGAGCACAAAGCACAGTACCTCAGCCTTCCTCCCCTCAGGAGCAGGACCCAGATCGTGCCGCTGATGAGGACGCTGCATTTGCACCCAACAAGCAGGTGCCTCACAAACCCAAAATGATGTTAGAGGGCTGCGAGCTGAGAATGGGGATAATGCCTCGGTACCCTGCCCCAGGTATCCCTCATGGTGTGGGGTAATGCCATAGAGGGATGGGTGTGCAGGGTAGATTGATGGTGGAAGGAGATAGGAGCTGGGCTGGGAAGGCAGAACAGTTCGTTCTTTAAGGGGATTATGCTGCAACACAGAACCAGGAGTGCCCTGCCCTGGGGGTTACAGCGTGACCTTACACAGGACTGGTGAGGGAGTCTGAGGGCACACCAGCCTGATCTCCCATCCCTTTTTCTGCTGTAAAATGCACAGTGGCAAGTTTGGCGGGGAGGCTCTGAACACCAGCACTGCAGCCAAGGCTCTGACCCACCACTGTCACCACCAGCAATAGGAAAGGGGTCCTGTCTGCCTCAGGGACTTTATTCTGCTGCACAGCCTCCTTCTGTGGTGCCAAGACACCCCGTGTCTGGGTGCTGCTGGGACCAGTGCCAGGCTGGAGAAGCAGCCGGGAGGGGAACCAGTGGGAAACCCCAAACACACTCACCCTGATGCCGGGCAGCAGCAGATGAGCTGGCTCTCAGCAGAGAGGATGGGGTGGTGGGAGGGTGAGCTGTCCCTTGCTGCTGGGGCTTGGGGATGGAGCCGTGTGCTTTTCCTTTCTATTTCCCCTCGAAGGCTGCATGCCTTCCCCCCAGCCGTGTGGGGCCGTGTGGGACCTTGTAGGGGCTGGCACCACCCCTCTGCCCAGGCTCCTGGCACATAGCTGGCACTGCCAGCGCGGGAAGCACTGTGCCAGGGAGATGCCCTCTCCTCCCTTCATCTCTCTAACGGAAGGTGGAGCAGGAACAGCAAAGCCAGCAGCAGGCAAGGTATTAACTGCAGCTGTGTCGAGCTGTTGTGACTGAGCTCTTCCTTGTAATTATGAAAAATGTTCTGCACAGGGGAGAAGTGGCAGAGCTGCTCCCCCCTGCTTGGAGAGAATGACTTTCCCAGGCAGCTTTCCTCCAAAAACGAGGGGCTCTTCATGCTCTCTGCCCCAGCCACCCACGGAGCGGGACTGTTCCCACCGGTGCTGTTGGTGAGCTGTTCCTGTGCTTCACGGCTAGTTAAGGGCTAGTGGGGTTAAACGGATAGTCCATTAATCTCAGCCCGCCGAGGTCAGAGCTGAGGGACACACATGCGGCTGGTGATTTATGGGCAGCCTGGGCCCGTGCCCCTTCTTGGGGCTGCTGCCAGAGCTGCCCAGCACGGCGGGCACTTGCCAAGCCTGGCAGGAGGGACAGAGGGCCAGTGAGCTGTTCTGGCTGTGGCCAGTGAGCTGTTCTGGCTGTGGCCAGTGCTGCTTCCACCCTGGCTCAGCCCTGGGAATAACTCGCCTTGCAGAGAAGCCTCAGGAGCAGCGCTCCCTGTGATGAAGGTCACACCCCAGCCACCTCCACTGCCCTCCCTGCCTCAGTTTCCCCATCATTAGAAGAGTCACAGCCTCTCTGGCCTCGCAGGACCCAATGCCCATCGTACCCTGTGCAATGCCCAACCCAGCGTGAGGGAGGGCTCTGTGCCACCGGAGCAGCCATCCCCAGTGTGCAGCAGGTGGGATGGAGACAGGCAGCACTCCGGGGACACCGCAGCCACTGGGAGCTGGGGGCTGCTCCTGCGGCATGTGCAGAGATGGGATTCCCTCTTCTTTCATGTTCCTCTTGGCCTCTGATCAGAAGTGCACGCTATCTGCCTGCTATTAGCCTGCCTGCTGCTCTCTGCCCCGGGAGCAATCACAGGGTGAATGAATAAACACACCAGCAGTTAGTGAGATCTGAAAGGAGATGTGATGATAATTTCTTCCCTGCAAATTGTAGGCGCTCATGTTTTCAGCGTGCTGAAGGCAATTAGAGCGGAGCGGAGCTGGCAAGACCAGGGACAACGCTGGAGAAGCTGCGACTATGGAGCCGTAATAACAATTTAGATTCTATTTAGATACAAGTGGCTACAAGTCGCGTCTCAATATTGAATCAATTGACACAGACAAATGATTTAATATGGAGGTTTTTTGCCAGAGAGGAAGGAGAGGGACCAGACTTTTAGAGGCACCCAGGTGGGATGGGCATCAGGGACAGATCCAGAGCTTCTGGCGGCATAGAGGGAAGACAGAAAAGGATGATCCTGTGGGGAACAAATGCCTTTCCTCGCAGCTTTTGGCACTCTGGGCTGGCTTATGCTCGGCATCGATTGAGGAGGTATTTTTAGAGGCAGTCTGGTATTTGTTAACCTTCTTGTGCGGAGTGGAACTCACTTCTCAAAAGCATGTGTGCGCGCACGCGTGCGGGAGGCAGGAGAGATCCCGCCAGAGATAAAACGTAAGTAGCCAGCCCCAGCCAAAGGCCAGGCACAGCTGTACAAATATGAGGTGGCCCCCCTCAGCCCCCACCTCCTCACAGTCAGTGGGGCTGGTGACACTGGAGAATGCTTTGCTGTCATTAGTTAATTGAGCTGCCGATGTTAAAAAAAGGTTATGTATTTCTCCTGGTAGTTTTTCTTTGTAAAACTCTGACAGGGATCTCTTGCAATAGCAGTGGTAATGTCCCAGCTGGGGAGTCTGAGCAAATCTTCCCTATGGTGCAGTTTTTTTTTCTTTTCTTTCCCTTCTTTTCATATTTTCCCTTCCATACGGAGGTTGCTCTGCAGAGGAGCAGAGAACCCCAAGCCACCCTATGCGCCTGCCTCCTGTAAGTGATACCCCTCACTGCCGCCCCATGCAGGGTCTCCCCGCCAGCCTGGGGACCACCGGCAGCGTGGGCCCTCCACCCCCTCACCTGCTCCAGGGAACAGCCCGGGGATCCATGTACAGTGTCTGTTGTCCCCTCGCAGCCGGGCACAGAGTACTCGAGCGGGAAAGGGAATTGGATCCCGTCTCTGGTGCTGGAAGCACTGCAGAAGCGCTGCAGTTTGCTCCTATGGAATCTGAGAGGCTTCACCAGATTGGACCCATGTGCGTGGTGCTGTCAGAGGGATCCCCGAGCATCCATGGCTTGCCTGATGCCATGAAACTCATTTCCCTGCAAGCATTTTTAATGCACACGTCTTGAGACCAAGTGCCAGAGACCTGGGAGACAGTCTCCTTCCTCTGCCTTGGCTCCGAGTTGTTCTGCTGGGAGGTTTTCCCAGATGGAGATGGGTCTTACCTGGGATGGCTGGGAGCGGTGAGGCAGGCTGCTCTGCAGGTCGGGTATGGGAGGGAAACGGGAGTGCGGGGTCCTGGGAGCTGCGGCTCAGGCAGCCTGTGTTTGCTGCTGCCACCTCCAGCGCCTTGCTCTGGGCAGAGCAGACCCCCTTGTGTTGCTACCGCAGCAGGAGGGGGTGTGAGCTGTCTGTAGGTGCGAGGATGCGTTTGCTAGGACCACAATCAAGGTGCAATTCGTGCTTAATGATCACTCGAACCCTCTGTGCCTGTGAAGCACCGCCCAGGTGTTCAGCTCTTCCTGGGGACAGCAGGACGGGCTTTGGTGATGATTCACCTTCCAGCTGCCGTCCCGGAGCAGCTCTCAGGCGTTCACATCCACATGAAACAGAGGGCTGTCATTATCCACCCCCGGAGCACCGAGGCGGAGGAGCAGGCTGGGCGAGCTCCTGTCTGGGATGGCTTCACCCACGGTGAGAGCAGCTCCAGCCGTGAAGTGCAGCGTGGCCCCGGGGCCGGTGCCGTGGCCATCCCCACCCCTCGCAGCAGGAGCATCCGCCCCCATCCTGCCAGGACCCGCCGCTCCTCAGGGAGGAAATGCGTCCTCCCACTGGGACCAAGAGGGGCATGGCAGGGCATGGCAAGGCAGTGTGGAAGCCCTGGGCAAGCAGGATTTCACCGGCACTTCTTCCATGGGGACCTAACACCAGTGCAGCACATCCTGCTACAGCTTTTGCTCAAACAGCTGCCTTCCACCTCCTTCAGGTTTCCATTGAGTCTGCCTAAGCCTCAGTGCTTTTATTCCCCAAAACATCTCCGTTCAGTACTCTCAGTTCCTGAGCCAGGTGATGACTTGGCAATGGATCTGCCAGTGAGACAGACCTGCACCTGCCTAACAGCTGGCAGTGCCCACCCGTGGCAAGCTCAGCTCAACCAGCACAACCTGCCCCTGTCCTTGCAGCCACCCTGGCCAAGCAGCAGAGCCTGCTGCCACGGAGCCTTGTGAAATACTTGCCATAAACCCGGTACTGAGGTGGAGGGAAACCCATAAGAAGTGTCCAGGTGAAACATGGAGGGGATGCACTGCCGTGCTCCCGCACAGCGCCCTGGCATCGTGTCTCCACAGGATGAAATGTGACCCAGGCAGTCGTCGGGTCAACACTGCCGAGGTCAGAGCCCGGCCCAGCGGTGGCTGTGTCCGTGGAGGAGGTCACTGACCCCAGCTTCCCACTACTGCCTGTGGTGAAGAGGTCACCACGGCCCCCACCGCCAGCACAGTGGTCGCTGGCTGATCCTTAATTAATCCCAGGCAAAATTAATCAGTTGACATCCGACAGCTGAAGAGCGGATGGCAACCGCTCCGGGGCTGTGCCTCCCCTGAGCAGCAGCACTGGACCCATCGGAGCACCTCTGGCCCCAGTTCTGGAGGATACAATCGAGATTTCCTGGAATTGTGTCTGACAGTCTTCATTCCCCATAGAAAGATGCTTTCCCACTGCTGCAAAGCAAATCAGTCCTGGGATCACAGCAGCAGCTATTTCAGTGACAGCACGGTGTTCCCCTCATCATAGGGATGACCATGCCTTCCCATTTCCCACTACCTCACTCCCTCCTCCTGGCCCAAGTCTTTAATCCTTCCCTCACAGGCTCTGCCAGTTTGGATTTCTAATCACGGTCAGTGCATGCTGGAATTAATGATCTGATCCAGTTGACATCCAGGAATCCATAACGAGACTCTGCTTTAGATTAATCAGTCATTAGGCCAAAATGCCAACACAATGCCTGAAAACTATTTGTCTTTCCTGCCGCGCTTTCTTTTTATTTCTTTCATTTTAAATTACTCCAAAGAGCTCAGCTCTTCCCCTTTTCCTTCTCAGGAGAGGGAGCAGTTTCCCTGTCGCAAGCGCCAGCCCCGGGTCCTGACTCTCTCCTGTCCCTTACATACAGTCTTGGATGCCCTGGCTCTGCTGCCCTGCAGATTAGCTAATTTGGCACATGAAAGGAGGAAAGTCAATCCTGACCTTAAATGCAAAGACCAGGGGTTGTTTCGGAAGCGGGCACACACCTTGCTGGCACGAGAGCTGCCAGAGGGTGCCAAGGTTCCTGCTCCAGCCCTCGGCCATGCTTTGGCAGTCTCCAAGCGTGGGGGATGCTGCACAGCCATGGGGTCTGTGGGGTTCCCACCCGCAGCGATGATGGCAGTGCCGGCTGGGCTGGGATGTGGGGCACACATGGTGGGTGCTGCTTCGGAGGCAAGAGGGAGAGCAGCAGGGGTCCAATTTTGATGACCTCATTCCTGCAAAGGATATTGGAAAACAGTAACAAGATCAGAAACAGGCTGAGATACGTGGCAGGGCTGAGCAGCAAGACCTGCTTACCGTGAGAAATTTAAGGATCCCAATCAGTTGATCAAAGGAGAGGAGACCTGAGCTGCACCAAGGGAAGATATCTGATAGCAGAGGCTTCTCCAGCTTAGCAGGTAAAGCAGGATGCCGCAGCTGGAGGTTTCAAAGGAGGAAAAAAAAATTGAATTCAGGTACAAATATTTACTTGGGAGAGGAATTATCTGCTGCAGCAAGGGAATGCTGCAGGTCCTTCAGGTACGGGGTCCTTAAATCTATGGGTGTCGCTCAAATGCTGAGGTCTAATTTCCTCCACACACTAAAGAAACTGATGGGGAGTTTCCTCTGCCACGTGAATGCAGTGCTAATGCCTGTGGCCTCTGCTGGCTCTGAGACATGAATAAAACAAAAGCAGTTCCCAGCTCCTTCACGCGCACCTCTTTGGAGACGGAGGGGGTAGGAGCAGGGTGTGCAGTGCGTTTTCACGGCTCAGCCTGGTCGTATCCCCAACCCAGCACCCTCCTGCCAGAGAGCTGGGTAAATCTGATAAGTACCAGGGTTAGGCTTTATCCCACTTGAGTAGTTTCTGAAACATGACATTTTAAGCTAGACCTGCACCTTTCCCTGGGGAGCTGCAAATGAACCTCAACTTACAGGGAATAGGTGCTGATCTGTCAAATGTTACCAGGAGCGCTGTGGTGGGCTGGGAGGGTGTGGGGTCACGCCAGGGAGAAAGCCTGGCTGTGCCCAGCATCCTGGGAGAGCGGCAGGAAAGCAGAGGGAATGCACAGCCTGTTCTGGACCCCTGTCACCAGCTTAATTGCCTGATGCTGAGCATGGCTTAGCACTGCTTCTCCTCAGCTGCTTTAAAAAGCAGTTTTCTGCTCTGTGAGATGTAAGCATTCTTCAGGAGCGGGGCCGCAGGCAGGGATGAGGGTGGGCGCTCTCCCCCCAGGAGCCCTGGTGCTTCCCAGGGTGTTCTGTGTTCAGCACCAGGGTGAGGCATTGCCAGGACAGCCTTTGCCCCAGACCTGGCAGCTGAAGGTGTCAGACGCCTTCGAGGGCAGCACTGTGCAGCACGGCCATGGGCTGGACCCCCTCCAGAGGCAGCAGACCTCGCGTGGCCACCCGTAATGACGTGGGGAGGGGAGATGGGGACATAACAGGCATAAACAGCATCCCTTCTGCAAGGCCCATCTCCCACTCTGTACTTGTTCTATGGAATACTCACTCCCGTCACCCCTGGGAGCCAGCCAGGCTGCAGAGAGGTACCCCCCAGCGCTCCCCTGCACCCCTTGATCAGGAAAGCCCCCCTTTGCAGCATCAGCCCTGGCTCCCAGCCTGTATTTGCAGTCTCAGCAGTGAAGGCTGGAGCAGGGGATGCCCCACTGCGTTGGTCACCCTGGGGGCCAGCCCCTTCCCTCCGGCTGCTCCGAGGGGGACGAGGGAACGAAAGGTGCCTGGAGCTTATTCGATCTTCTCACTGGAGGAGGGGAGTTTATTGGAAAACACCTGGAATCTATTAAGCCTGGAATATGGAGTCAAGGTTTTGCCGCCTGCAGGCAGCCCAAGTATAAATAGCGGCAAAGGGTTTGTTTTGACTACTTTAAATTGTGCAGGTTTTGTGCCCTGAGAATTGGGAGTTTGAAGCTGCTCCTAACGTAATAATCCGCCCGCTTCCCCCTCCTACCCCAGTGGCCAGGAATCTGCACCTTGTTCTCTTCTCCTTCTCATTCCTCTCTTTGTTTGACTATTTTCCCTATTTCCCATCTGTTTATCACAAACCTCCCTCTTCCTGGAGCCTTCGTGAGTCTCCAAGGAGGGGAGAGTTGGAAATGTTGTTGCACGCAGGGAAGTGGAGGGGAAAGTTTGGAGCTTTACAATGAAAACCAGAGATGGGGGGGGGGGGGGGG